>RXPK01000261.1:1464964-2064964 GCA_004143645.1 Protaetia brevitarsis | reverse complement strand
ACAATAAGCTTTTATTAAAACATTTTTAAAGAACAAAATTTGAACATTTGTTTTCCTCGCGGAACACATTCAGGTATTTTTAGGTGACACGAAAACAAACCGCCCCAACGAAAGATAGGGCATTTACAAAACCGGTTGTAGCGGGTGTGAATAAAATTTATGTTGGATAAACAAAGCGTGCGATCGCAACCAGATTCAAAGAACACATTGCATGTTATCGATTTGGTAGACTTGAATCATCCAGTTTAATTGATTTATGATGGTAGAAGGAAAAAGATCCACATTCGTCGCTAATTCTTGGTATTACGAAGGGTCAAGTAGGCGTAGAGAAGCACCTGTAAATATGTTTCCTCTTTAGAGGGAGATAGCGGTGCATGTTTAGATAATACGTCCTTCTTATTTTTATGGAATTCATTCGGTCTTCGGTTGATAATGGGGACCCACGTGTTCCGAAACAATTGTCCCGAATTAATCAAATCTTATGTAGTGCGGAGTGGTCGGATATGTACGTATCTCTCAAGATATACTCAAAGAAAGAGTTTTCTTATAGCAGAGTGAGAAACCAAAGTACTGTATTTGTTTAATCTATACCCGACTACAGGGATAATTTGCAAGAAATTCGCAGATGATGTAAACATTGTAAACGCCTGATTAAGAACAAACAACAGCGAACGGGAGAAAACAGGAAACCGCAAAAGAAACATAAAACTCCTTTATCGGAGTTAAAAGACAACATGTTTAAATCTAATACGCTGGTCTTCCAATAGTTTCGAAAGAATAAAAAACCAGCTAAAAGAAAGCCCGAAGGAATGTTCTTCATTTGCAGACGAAAGCGGCCGTTTGCAAAACCTTATTTCCAATCCGTCTTCCAATTTCTTTTCAATTTCTTCTTGCTACATTTCATTCCAAACTTGCTTCTTTTGAACAGTACTTGTGAGAATTAAAATCACCTTCTATGACATCTTTATTATTCATTCCGTTTATTTTCTCATCATTCCCTAGAATCCAGAATACTAGAAGTCTGCAACAAGTTTCTTCTAATTTTTCATCTACACAAAACTTCTTTCTTTTTTTTCAATTTTTTTTTTCAGGTGTATCTGTGGCAATCATAGTATTTCGCTCACCTTCAGTTTACGCTCTTGACTGTGTTTTTGTGCTTGGATTTATATACAATGGAGAAACAAATCCAGCAGCGCAATCGTAGAAGAGATTGGTCGATAGTATTAGCTCATAAAAGTGGTAGAAATTGGTATAGCAACTTCTGGAGGAATAGAAGAAGGATTTTAAACAATAGTCCAGCAGTTCCTCCTGATGCGACCTCAGGGTTCGAAGAAACCAAAACAACAAATTCAAAAGTTTCAAGTATAATGCAGAAAAGCTTTATTTTAAGCTCGCACAAAATGTCACATTGGAAGTTTGGAAAACGAAGACTTTTATCTGATTGCCACTGTTTTAGAATAAAGGTCACATATTTTAAGTTACTTTGTGCAAGTGTTGCTAAGACAAAAACTAGTGTTTAGAGTACAAATCATGTTAACGTGGAAAATTTAAATCTGCACCGCTCATTCGCGATCTGCAGAAATGTAACTCATACAATTTCGTTCTTACGTTCACTTAGCGTTCACAACTCTGCGTGTTTCGTTTATTTGCTGGTGAAACATCCTAAGTGGTAGATGGCATGTCATGATCAGTAGATCAAACGTAGCAGTAGAAACGCCACTCTGTGACTACTAACAATAAGTAAGCTACAAAGATCGAAATATATATTAGTTGGATTCGTTCAGTGTCTCGCTTCGTTCCCAAAAACTGCAGTCAAATCCAAGGTCGTAAATAAACATTGCATTCTTCTCAACATTATTGTCCACTATTTCCCCGTGTGCAGTGGTCACCGCTATAAGGGGTGATTCTGTTTCGGTATTCGCCCATTTGTAGATTTTTTTACTTTTTGGAAAAAGTATACCCAAAAGTATAAACCACATATCTACATAAATGTGATGACAAAACCCATTTATCGCTGATGTCATCTGTCAAAACGGTGACGTTCGACTTTTTTTTTCAAGTTACACCCTGTATATTTTTTGCACCATTTGATAGATATTTTAATAAATAAAAGCAAACAATCAGAAATATAATAAAAACTCATTCATATGCGAAACAAGTGAATCACGTTGACAATGATTGTTAGGAGAATTTATTTAATAATTTTAGCTTATCAAATACTCGAATGTATACTGTTTATTTCAAGCCACATTTTTGCTAGATGTAACACGCCATGGTACAGCACGTAAAAGAACTTCTTGATTGAACTGACGACATTAATGTTTAATACCATACTGCAAACATCCAAAGCAACAATAGGCGTATTATAACCTCTCTCCAGCCACAGAAAAAAATCTAAGGGTGTATGTTTCGGATACTTTACTTTCATACTACAATGTTATGAAATCGAGATTCGTCTGATCACATGACAAGATGTTGAAACTCCAATATCGCGAGCAAAGTTAAGTAAGGCTATAAATTTAGCCGTTCTTCGTAATCTTGAAGAAGCAACGCTTGACGTAATGAATTTTAAATGGATGCAGTATATATTTCAAAATCCGTTAAATTGACGAAAAGAAATGTCACTCGGAATATATGGGGATCAATACTTATTCGAGCTAAAGCTTCGATTGGTTATCTTCATTTCTTGTAGTCTTTGATCTAAAAACATTTCTCTTCTTCTTCAAACTCTCAAACGCACCCAAATTTCTGGCTAGTTTAACAAATAACTTATCGGATGGTAATGATCTGTCTAAATAGCGTTGTTTCGTTGAACGCTATTCAGAGAGATCATTACCTCTCTGAATAGCGTTGTTGGTGCATTTGTCTAGCAACCTCACTATTTCTTTGGTGTTCCCCGTAGATTAAAATCATCTCTAACTTCTGTTGGTTTGACTACATAGCTATTTTTTATAGCAATTCAAAATAATCACACGCCGCGATATTTGTTGTTGATGTTTTAAAGTTAATTGAAATTAGGGTAGATAAACATGCGTAGTATCAATATCTTTCCTTGGAACTTATTATAACTTGCAACTGTTAGTGAAATGTTTCTGCTACACTACCCAAAAGCAAAGAATGCGATATATATTCGAAATTAGGAATAAAATAGTTATCAAATAGTGAAAAAAAATATGCAAGGTATGAGTTGAAGAAAAAAAAATGTGACAGTCACCGTTTAGACAGATATCATCACAAACATGAAATGGTAACCTCATTCAATAGGATTTGCAATCATGCACATTTACGAATATAAAAATGTAAAAAAGTTACAGGTGAACAAATACCAAACTGAGTCGTCGGTATAATGTTTGCAGTTACGCAATTAATTTCATTTTTAGTTTTGTTTCTACGTTTCATATTTATATATCTTCCTCTTATACATACTGCTGTGTACTGACTGAATTTGAAAAATGCAAAAGAATATTAAAAATGAAAAATTAATTATTTTAGCTAGCTCAACGGACAAAAATTTTAAAGGGCAAAAAAAAAACAATTAATCTCAGGCTTGCCCTCGCGAATTAAAACATGAATCTAACCGCGAAAAGAAAATTGTTGGTGAAAGAAATCTGACTTTCTTAATTACTCCAAGAATTGAAAAGGTTTAATTAAAAATAAAAGAACAGAAGTTTGAATGACGTTAAATAACAATCAAAAATTTATTATAGAGAAAAAACAAGTTAATTATAATTTGCAGAAAAAAAACCGTGAACATAGGGTTCTGGGTCGAAATCAAAACTGCTCGAGATTCTAAATTACAATAGGACAATGCTAAATCCTATATCAAAGCAAAAGATTAATTAGTTCGGGAAGATAATCCTTTTTATATCAATTCAATCCACGTGGTTTCAAACTAAAACTAAATTAAATGCCCACGTTTAATTAATATTCAAGTAAATTTACAAAAAAAAAATTTAAATACAAGCACAATGCTTCTATTCACCTAACCCGAGGTGATTAATAATTAAATACAAATCAGCAAAATTAAAAAACGAAAAAATTAACTCTTTAAACTAAAATATCTTCCCGAACAAAAATTAGTTCCTTGATGGACAGAATAAAATCCAATTTAAGCGAAACAAATCTTTAAATCAAAAATATAAACAAAATGGCAGCATGAAATACAAATTTCGTCTTTTTCACTCTTGCGTCTATCGAGGAACTAGTTCTTACAATCACGACCGCTGCGTACAACGAAGTCGCACCGATTAGTCCGCCAACGGACAAAATCTCAAAAACATAACAACATAAACAATCCAGCGAACGCAAAATATACATGAACGAAATTAATTTAAAACAACTGAACACTTAACTAAATAAATCATACAATCAATTAATTAAAATCTTATACAAAATAAAATATTAAATTAAATTAAATAAATTAAATTAAAATATATCTGAGAAAACTTGCTCAAAACATTGACAAAGCCCGATCGGAGTAAACATGAAAACATCTGAATTTGCGAACACCGGGGCGCCTGTCCACAGCAATACGTATGTGTTATGTAGCAAAACAAAGAGCATATCGGTTATAAACCTGTAATAAACATTTATACATATAGGCATTAACCCAAAGCTAAAAATTTCGAAAAATGAGGACCACACAAACATGAAGTTGGGTCAACAAAACTTCAATCGAGATACATTAAGATAAACGACAAGGTGAGTAATGTAATGGTAATTTTCAATTGGTACAAGGTCATCTATTATACTCTGTATATGTTATGGAGTTCTCGAAATTATACTTTTCTAGCTGATATCCTGTAAAAACCAAAATGAAAAACAAATACGAAATGACAATTTTATTTCAACAATTACTAAATGTTTTAAAACGGAAGAATCTGTTTCTAGAATATCAGATTGTTGTCATTTCTTCCTTTCTTTTTCAGGAGAAAAAAAATCTACGTTAAATTTTCTTTTGAAAACTTCAATAAATATATTAAAGTCGTAATAATGAAATTTGTAAGAAAATCGCTGCAAAACACTTTTTTGCAAAAACACAAATTTGTATACTGTGAAAAAAAATATCAAAGAAGATTTTGTGATCCTAAGGCATATGATCTCTTAAGAGCATTATCACAGTTCAGATCACCTTTTATGTAAAAATACATTAAACGTCATATAATTCTTTATGTTTCAGGATTATATAAATATAATGCTATAAGATAGCACACAGTCCGGAATAAGAAATATGTAATTTTAGGATACAATACAATGTTTAATTATTAACTCCATTTTTGATCATCCAGTATCAGCTATTTTGTGCTTTCTATATTACTCTTCCTTGTAAGATAGCACGCGGGGTTAGATTTATAAGCAAAACTGCCTAGAGGCTAGTGGACGCGCCACACAAAAAATAACGAATGTACACACAGAAAAACGATTTCTTAATTGAAATAAAAATATTTTTCTTCACTGTATTCACTTAACACAAGCAAATATTTACTTCATTCAGAAAAATATTGTAGATTTAAGTAATCACACCTGCTCGTGTAAAATATTTTATTTTCTTGAAATATTACTGAAACCAAATAATAATTTTCTTCCTCGAAGTATTTTAAATACTTAAATTTAGTTAGTCAGTAATAGCGGGAATTGCACATGTGCAAACGTACGTCAATTGATTCTTACTGGTGATTTTAGATCATCTGATCTAACAGTGGGGATGCCCTGCGGGGGTTCAATCGTTTAGTTCAGTTATGGTTTCGTTATAGTAGTGGTCGTAGGTGGTGTCTGATCTTGCAAATTGTGAAAAGAAATTGAGAGGTATGTATTTATCTAACTATTTAATAGCTTTGCCATATTCATATATAACATCACACATTTAGCTTAAGTAGCATATATTCTTGTAGGTGCACGCTACATATCTAGCGATGAGTGAAGACAAGCTTCACGTACGAATGCGCCACAAAGGCCATTTTGTATGGATGGCGTTACTTACAAATGTAGGTGATGCTATAGCCCTAGGTAATTTGTTAGGTTTTTTTATACGATAGTTGTATGAAGCAGTTTACATATTTTAAAACTCATCTCTTCTCAAAATACACAATTTCAAACAACCTTTGCTTTCCATGCTTAGCTAAATCTTATTGTATTTATTCACATCATTTACGCGCGAAATAAACGTGGCTGCTAAATTGGTACGCGCATGTATTATTTCGTAAAAAAAAGATTTTAACATTGAAAGAAGTTGTAAAGTTGTTGAAAAGTAACATTTTTAAAAGTGGGTATGGTTATATACTCGTATAAAAATTGCGTAATTTTCGAGATACACTGACATAGCGAACGAACTTCACGAAACAATATAGGGGAAGCGATCGAGCAAATTCTTCCATGTGATTGCGTTGGTATTCGTTCATTAGGAAGGTAGAAATGGATTTGGATGCCGTTAATCGCTTTACGCGTAGAAAGTTGCAAATCGTTGCATTACAGGAGAGCTGACTATCCGTAATACCAACGCAGACTAGCTATCCAGACCTTGTACAGGACTGGGAGAAGGTACCGTGTACAGGTACTGTACCGCGGCGTGCGAACGAAATACTGATGCATAGAGATGTTATGCCTATCCGCTGTTGCGGCCGTGTTCTCGAGCACTTCCCGCTCAATGTCCCGGGCCTGGTATCTATTCAGCGCCGGCGTTGGTAATACTGATAGGAAACATGCGTTGGCAATAGAATCAGTGTTTCTTGAATGGATGGAAATTCTATAGTTAATATTAAACTAATAAATGCGATAAAATGAAATATACTGTGACATTGATTAGAAAATAGATTTCTTTTTATGTTTTAATAACTTTCAACGTCGCAGGTAACAAAAAGAATTATTGGGTATTCTATATATCAGCATGATTTGTATATTGGTGTTTATTTAAGCCTTTGGGTTTACCTGACACCATAATAAGAAACTTCAGTTCAAAGATAAAAAGTAAAGATACTAATAGGGAAAATGTTATTTCTACTTCAATTTGATTTAGTTAGCATGTTTTGCTTTGCCCTGGAGCTATCGTAATGTTACTGTATACAGTAACGTCCATTTGTGTTTTTAGTAAGGCCGGGAATGCTATAAGAGACTGTTGTCGTCTGTGCTCTGCTCTTAATATTCAATGTTAAATGTATTAGTTTACGTAAAAATTGGATTCAAATAAAAGTTCAAAATCTTGGACAGGAACACTTCTCCGGAAAATTGTCTTGGAAAAATTACCCAACCGTTATTGTAGGTAAATTATGGGGAAAATATTAATATAATCAAATTTATTTTAAATAAGACTCAAACAAGTGTTTAAACAAAAATTAAAAACTTATAGTTCATTCAATTAAATATTTATTTAAATAGAAGAATCAAAAATTTGATAAGTTAGAGCATATACATTTGAATTAACTCATAGGATTTAGTTAATTTGACTCAAATTAGCCTTTTTGGCATTTTTGTTCATTGATATACATGTATCTATGTGATGCCAATAAATTGACATTATTATTATTAATTATAATTTTGGTATCATAATTAAATTTTTTGTGTTCTGAAATAAAAAATTTGCTTGAACACTATGAAAACGAATAATTTCCTTGAATAAGATAAAATTTAGTTGACACAACCAAATCGTTGTTTCCATGTATACTGAGGAGTTATGTTATCAAAAAATATGTTTCATGTGGTACGCTTCGAAAGATTCGATTAATCTTCTGTTAGTATTATCATTATAATGTAATGTTTTCTTTTTCAAGATATGGCGTAAAGTATGTCATCCCCTGGAAAGGTTCACTTGCAAGATCTTCTCTTTAGTTTCTTTTTACCCATTTTGATGTTAATGTTGAGCAGCACCCTTGAGCTATCGCAACATTTACAAAAGTGAATATTTCAACAATTTATTAAGTAAATGGTAAGTTATAGTAGTCTAATAACTTCTAACAGACAAATCAAAAATAATATTGCCGTGGAATGAGAAACCCGAGTTTCATTCAGTAAATGAAACAAAAGATCAACTTACTATAATTATTTGTATCACTAGGCCAGAAACTACAGTTTTGCGAGTATGAGTACGGGTTTGTGGGACGAGGCGTAGCCGAGGCCCACAAGTACGAATACTCGCAAAAGAGTTTCTGGTCGTGTGATACACAATGTTTTTGGGTCGACAAACCTTAATTTGAATTGGAAATAGAAAAGAAATTTTGACACTAGGGAGTTGACAGTACAAGTTGGTACACATGTTACATACCTTAGTATTTTGACGTCTCCGAGAATAAATCTTTTTCTGTAATTTTCCTTCTAGTTTAATATCTATTTATCAATAATAGGTGCAATGAGATACCAGTTCATCTTAGCATGGTTGAACAGTAGCTTAGTAACAATTTATTACGCATTTGTCATGTGAATCTAGTGTAGCCAACCTTTAGTGAATTTTTGCCTGCCCAGCAGGCAACAATATGTTTCCTGTCGCTTTCAATTACTGTAAAATGAGTGTTTCTGAACGAAGGCGCAAAAAATAGGTATAAGTACTACCTTTCTATTAACAATAAATGAAATGTTTTTCCTCATATACATCTAAATATTTTCGTAATGAAAACAAGTTAAGTACAACTTCTCTTTTTTGTAGAACACGCTGGCATTATTATTATACAATGTATCAAATTAAGATTATGAGCTCTGATCTGTACTCTTACTTTTCATCTTAGAAAAACGAAAAATATTCCATTTACTCCACAGAAAATCGAAATTCCCAAAGCTCAAGCTCTCATTTTGTGTTTACAGCGGTATTTGCTTTATAAATTGCAACATTGATTTATATTATGTTGATTATAATTATTATTATTTATATTGATATTAAAGAAATTCCGTATACTCTGTAAATTTACATAATATAGGAAATTATATTTTCAGGTTCATTTTCAGATACATTATAAATTTATTTATTATATTTAAGTAAAACCGTTTATATTGTTTCCTAAAGTTCAAAATTTTATTACTTAAAATGTAACAAAAACGCAATAGTAGGTGAAATTACTTTTCATTAGGTGTAGGTATTTGATCAAATTGGAATCCGGATCTCCTATCAGATTATATAAGAATATTAAAATAAAGCAAAAATACTTGTAGATTCTGTAATAATAAAATTTCAAGCTTACAATTAGTTTATATAAGTTAGGCAAATTCGTTTATCGGATTTAGAAAATCGATTTTTGATGTGAGGAATTCTTCGGCACCTTGCAGCTTTAAGAATGTTGTCGTAAAATCATCTTTTTTTAAATATCAATGAGTAGTAAAGCTAATAGTTAAAGTTATAAAAAAATGTATGAAAATCGCAAAAGATGTGTTGAAAAGGAAACAATGCCATCAAGAATGCTTGATTTTTGTGACTTCAAACAGATGTTGCACTGTTAATAAAATATTGCATTATTTCAATTCATGGTCAGCTATAATAAATCATGTAAAGCTACATCATACAGCCTGTAATTCTTTACATACAATACAGTTGCGAGACAATTTGTTTGAAAAGTCAGAAAACTACATTGTGGCGGATAATTGCGTAACAACTTTAGTAGCATCCGGACCCACTGTCCGGTTTTCAGATCAGGATCTATTATCCAGTCCTCGGATCTGGATCTTTAGAACTATACTATAATCGTTATCAAAAACTTCGCTACAGGTTCATGATCTGGTATTTCGGTACATTAGTGCCCTATATTTTGCAATAGGTTTTGCTACTTTGAATAACCTTTTACATAAAGATAAAATTATCGGACAACTGAATGGTGCATAAAGGTTTCGGTTTTCATTTTTTTGCACACGTTTTGCGTTTAATGCTCTGCCCTGTATATTCAACCAATAAACATTTAATCTGTTAGCAGTAGTAAATCAACTTACATTTGACAAACAAAATGTGCTATTGGAGCTAGTTTCAAAGAACACACAGCTATGACAGACTTGAACCATACAGTATTGCATAACATATAAACAATATCGGACGTATCATCGATAAAAGAAAATTGAATTAGTGAACAGTGTACCCTCACCCAAGGAATTGGACGCATACGAAATCATATGCACGAAAGAACATTCGAAAATTTATTGAATCGGGAAGTTGAACTGCTCCACCACTCACAGCATTGATAGATGTCGGGGAGTAAGATAGTTCACATTCGTAGCTAATTCTTTTTTAACTTCTTTCGTAACTTTACAAAGACGTTGTGGCAATAGTCAATGTATCCAATAAAAGTAGAAACAACATAGAGGGTGGTTCAAAAGCACCGGATTAACTCCTGAGAGGTGATAAATTTTTGTATTAGGTTTTTGGTCATTCAGAACTATATAATATGATCTTATCTATCATTGCTAGTTATTGCAAAAGATGAGTTTTATAGCGGAATCTTTTCTGTATTTGCTAATGAAAATTTTTGAAAACTTTAGTTATAAAGCAGAAAAACAGCTAATTAAATGTTACAGGTAAAATAACATCATTTTAGAACATTGACATACAATAACCAGATAATGTCACTTTCGTCAGTTGTAACATTATTTGAAGTGTTCAAAATGTACACAATCCGTGAATATTAGCAATCAGATATAAAAACTGCGCGACAGCATCTTCAACGTGCACAATAATCAGTAAGTGTAGGAAACCCAAAAGTGGTGCGTTTGATGAGGATTACAGGATCGCTTTTCTGTTAAATTTGGGCAGCATGCACACAAAAAGAAATGTAAATTTTCAAACAATTATAAAGTTTCGCACATCAAGTTGTTGAAAATATAGAGACGAGCACAACTTGTATTAAAATTCCCAAAAATTCTTTGGCGAAAGTTATCGCATTTTTTTGGCAACAAAATGCACACTTTTTACACAATTTATGTTGACAGAATCTACATATTACAGTAGCATTAAGTGCAGATCACTTGTTGCAAATAGTAACGTTTAGGCAGTGATGATAGTGCAGCTAATCGTCAACAAAATATTTACAGTATTTTTGCTACTATTACAAATCTGTTGTAGTGACCCGACATTAAGATTTTGCGTACAGATTAACTACGCTGTTGCTATAATTAATATACCTAGTTGTGAATAATTATTTACTATATTATCTGTATTTTTAAAAACATAATGTGTAGTTTTGTTGCAAAATTTGTTGGCATAACCCACCTGTAAAAGGAGCAAATAATTACATATTGCTTGCCGTAAATGTATAGTGAATTTTCAGTAGAATTTTGCGTACAGCAAAGCTGAACTTGTTGAATCAAGCATAAAGGGTTCTTAATTTGAGAAGTTTTGATGTCATTAATTTATTTTGTTCTGTAATGTGACGTTTGCGAATTCTCCTTCGCCGGCATACAATGTTTTTTAGGGTAAATGCACCAAATCAAATTTTATAACGTGTTGATGAAATAGGAGAAGCCCATCTTCACACAATGGCTGTATCACATATACCGATTGAACGTAACAATATGTGTAAAAAACTTCGCCCAACAAATAAGGCTTAGATACAGAACTGTTTACAAAATGGTGGGCTAGGTTTGAAAAAAAAAGTAATTTGAACAAATAATTACATTAATTACTACAATTGTGGTTCACGTAATCTTTATTTCTTAATAATATTCACTTTGCTAATTGAAGAGTACTTATTGTTTGAGTGACATTAATGGATTTGTTAAATTAATAAACTAGAAGTAACAAAATATATAATCGCTTTTTTACAATTGATTTTATTAATTTTCGCCATATCTCCAAATAAACGAGATTTATTAGTTTGAGGTTGTTTATCGACTACATGAACATTAGCTTTTTTGCTTTCAGAAACAGAATTCGTAAATTTTGAGGTATATCCAAGATCGTAGCCGAATTGTCTCATTTTCAAATACTATTTTTAAAAGAATTAAAACTCCCAACGAGATTTCCGTTACATTTTACCGCCAAATGTATGACTCTTTATAACGCCTGAAAAAGGGGGTCTGGTGCCTTTAAATCAACCTTGGTATATAACAATATCCCTTTGCTTATAAAAAAATGTTTGGCATTCTCTCGGCGATATAAATTTTGCATTAGAAAGATCTACCTACTTTCTAACTATGTTAACATGTTGTGTAGCCCCGTTTTTAAAATTTTAACTTTTCCTATTTTTATCAGATAAATTGACTAGTGGCAGTTATGAAACTTAATTGCGGATTCATTCAGCAAATAATTTAAAACAAAAAAAAACATTACTCGAACATAAAAAAAGCAGTAAAAATTTTTGTTACAAATATATTCTTCGGATGGGTATTTAATCGACACGTTTACAATTAGAAAAAAACTGTATGCTCCAATAATTTTTGTTTTTTATTTGAATAACCTTTATTGCCCACGATCATTTTGTAAATTTATTAATATTAAGGCTATAAGTAAATAAAGAATTTTACAATTTTTAACATTTTTATTTCATTGCGATATTACTAATAACTAATAACAACTCTAAAATGCAGCGGTCAAGTAATTCTTTTGAAATCATTCTACTTTTCTTAACGTATACCGGTTCAGTAAATGGTAATAACATGTGGATTTAAAATATGTGTATATAATTTCGTTTAGATATTAACACCAACATGTAAACATATTACACTAATTAACGATACATTTTCGAATGCAAGCCGTCGAGAGATGCACTTCTCTGACTTTGCCCCAACATACAAATTTAATTACCTTAATTTGGCACATCCAGTTATCCTCTGTTTCTTTTTGGTGTTACCGTTTCTGCACTTAAGGCTCGCCATGGTTTAGATAGCGTATTAAAACGGTCAAAATATCATGCGGCGACGTTAACCGAGCATTGAGTACAGAGGGAAAACGACTATAACTCCACATCGAACGCGGAAAAAATAAGTATCATCCGGAGCAGCGAAGAATGTAAAACTGATGATGAGTGGTAATTATCGTTCGCAGCAAGGGAAAGAAACGTTTAAATCGGCGCTTATCCGCGGAATCAAAACCGCAATCGGCTCAAATTAATAAAATTCAACGTTCGACACATGTTTCTCGGCCGGCCAGAGCGCACCGTGAATTTACTCGACAGTTGTACGGTACTGAGGCGATTCAACTAGAAGAAACTGGATTCGTTCGCGGAAGAAAGCATACTGTGTGCGGTTAGCACGTATTATTGACTGTAATGTTTTGTGATTATTTAGATAAAAAGTTGTATGGTGCGCGGAGGGGAGTCAACATTCTAGTTAATTAGTTCAATAAGCTTTAGGAATGATATTAGGACAAAAGTTATCTGTCAATTTATAGACATAAATAAGACGTTAGTAACTTTTAAGCTTAATTAGAGAACTGCTTGTAGGTATATTTAAATAATGAAGGGAAGAGAATGCATGATCATATTAACTACATTGTTAATGAATTAACTTAGCGGCCTATTATAGATACAGTAATATTCGGATATGAATGTAATATTATATTATGGTAGGAAGAAATTAGGATAAGTGTTCATACACAAATCTTGTACAGCCCAGTGGTCCTAAAGTGTGCGTCGCGACAAAAGTCAAAATTGACATTGACGTATCCACTACTGATTCTGTATTTTTCCAAATGCAATGTACATATATAATGTTGGAAACTCAACTGCGCTTACAAATGGCGTCATCTGAAAAAGCGGGATAGGTTAGATAGTGTAGATTCTCTAACGGTTGTTATATAGTGCTTACATTACGTTACAAAAGAATCGACAAGAAAATTTTTCCAAGGCAATGTAACTTTATGCAGATAGCCGAGTAGTATAGTCATACCAACTAATAATAGTGGATATAAATAGTAATGAGTAAAATATTAGTAAGTAATTATATTAATATATTTAGTTATTTATTATTGTTGATAAAATAGATCCTAAGCAATTGATTGCGGCAGGCATCTCAAATGCCCAGAGCCAAATATACTCCAAATATATTACACCCGATCATTTGTTTATTAGTGTGAGTAGTTCCTGGATACGGTTAGGATACACGACGTGAAGAGAAAATTTGAGAAAAATAGTGGGCGTAATATAATAATCTGCATTCATTGAGTGAATTTTCATCGACAGAACAAAATATATCATTTGTTATGATATATTATAATTAAAAATCTTTGATATTTGGTAAATAAAAGATTCATTAGTGAAATATTATAGTTCGAAAATCGTTTTGAAAACCCAAATTTAAAGATCGATTTTTGAAAACCGAATTAAAAAACCGGTTTTGAAAACCGATTAACTATTTTACTGAAACCGGTTTTTTGATATTGGCGATTAAAGTGTACGGCAGTGATTGAATTACCGACTTCGGCCGTGGTCGCCCTTTATTTATGAAAAGAGTTTAGTGTGTGGCCTCTAGAGGGCGTGCATCTAACCTCTGATCTCTTAGTAAAGAATCGACACAATACTTAGACAGGATACTGATGAAAGTGAATTTGCTCTTGGAGAAATGCTAAAGACGCTTGGTAGGCAGAAACACATTTCTATTCCCTTTTCTGCTTGTTATAGTGCTCCTTCAAACCCTTGCCATGGTGGCTTCATACGGGTTATTTGTTTAGGCAAGTTTTTTTTTTTTTTTGGGTAAGTCACCAATGCTTGTTGTCAACTTTACTATTACTTTTACTGTAATTCAATTAAATAAAGCTGCACCGCTTTACTCAGAGGTGATTGCGTGAATGAAATGCGATTATTGCATCAGTGTATTAAGTTCAATATTTTAATTAGAAGTTTACTCTATAACAATAACTAAAATTTATTAGGATTGTGAATAGCATATATTAAGTCAACCTCTTGCAATTAATTCGTTGTATTGATACCTTTCTTTCATTCTCTACTAGTTCATAACATGAAAATTGGTAACATCGGATCATTTGTTAAAGCAAAACTGGTGATCGTTACAACAATACATATTTCCATTGAGCCAATCAAGCTACCATTTCATTTTCAAAGATTTTGGTTTCATTAACACAATGAATGGTTTATTATCAATTCTGTCGTCGTTTAATGAAATCTTTTTCATTCATTTGATGAACTCGTTCTTTGGACCGACTGTAATACATTATTTCATGGACAATGACTTCTCTCATAGTTTCAGAATGAATAATTTGGTTCAGTGCAAAAATCACTCCAAGGTGCAAGTGCCGGAAAGGTAAAATCGTAGAAACTAGAGTCCGTAGCAATAGACAATGGTACATGACGTCACATACGCAATGAACGAATATTGGTAGCCGATGTCTCGTTGCTAGGTAACATACAGTGGTAGCCGACAGCGGGGCGTAATTGACGTCGAGCTTTGCGCAGAAAGTTACGATCAGTATTTAGATTTTGGTTTCACATATGTCTGCAGAGAAAATAAAGAACAGCGTCAATGTGTTGTCTGTCGCAAAGTGCTTGCAACAGTAAGTATGATTCCAAATCAATTAAAACGTCACTTGAAAACCACTCACAGTAATTTACAAGACTAGCCACGTGATTTTTTTTTACTAGAAAGTTGAGTGGATTGAAACGACAAACAACAGCAATCTATTTCAAATATCAATTCCATCTAAAATATTGCTAGCTTCTTTAAAATAGCTTACCGCGTTGCGAGTGATAAGAAACCTCATCATTTGCGGAAGATATCATTTTACCGTCAGCAATTGTTATGGTATCAGAATTATGATAAGAGAATCAGTTGCAAAGGATTTGAAAAATATACCGCTATCTGATAATATAATTAGTCGCCGAATTAATAAAATCGCAGAAGATATTAACGATCAAATTATTGAAAAACTTTCTGGAAACTTTTTTAGAATCCAAATTAATGAAGCCACTGGTAGTAATGAAGATGTTCATTAATTTGTAAACATACCCTTTATGGAAGGAAGTAACATTAGAGAAAAAATGTGTTCTGCCGGAAAATAATTAACAAGTGGTAACGCAAGCAATTTGTTTAAGATGTCGGATTCCTTCATGGAAGAAAGCAAGCCCTTTTGTCAGGCAAATGTCGAATGCACTAAACGTGATACTAAAACATCATTAAAGTAGTGAACTACATAAAAACAGGGCTCTGAAGGAAGTTTCTTTTTTCAGAAGCTTCGTGAGGATAATGGGCGCCGAGCATATATCACTTTAGCTATCGAAAGGCAACGTGCTTTCTCGCGTCTATGAATTAAAATAACGAGTTGTACGCGTATATACTTGTCCGAAGAAGTACATCCTGATGCAATCAAATTTAACGAAATGCATATTCTTCAATCATTTTGCAAAATAAAAACATTTTGAGAAAAAATTACAATTATGGGGAGACAGCGGAAGATGGGAATGATTCCTGTGTGAAGAAATTCTGTGAAGATAACAGGATTTAAATTCCAGAACAAAAGGTTGATATTTATCAAGCGTTGAGAACTCCATATTCTCATTTCCTACAATATTTTTCGGAAAATTTCGACTAATATAACTGGATTATAGATCCATTTCATTCTCAAGCTCCGCCGACATTTACTACAACGAAGGAAGAACAAATAATTGAACTATCCAGTGATGAAAGTCTAAACTTCGTTTTAATAAAAACAACTGCCCAGTTTGGAGCATAATATCCAAGAGTATGCCTCTTAAGTACTAAAGTAATGCGAATCTTGTTATCTTTTACTACATCATATATGTGTGAAGTAGGTTTCTCAGCAATTGCTGCTATGAATCTAAGTATCTGGTAAAGCTCAATCTCGAAGAAGACATGAATATGCAAAATTGAAAATTCAAAATTTTGCAATAATTATTATTTAAATTTTGTGTAAACATTCCATAGTCCCATTTGGCCAATATGGGATTCTCATATATTAAATATCTTATATTCCCTTCTATACCCAATCGCTATCGGAGTCTGTTTAGAGAATTCAATTCAAAAGGATTCCCAGCCAACATTCCGTGAGACACGGACATTTTCTATTATTTTGTAAATTTAATGGCTATTTTATAGAGTCAAACTTATTCCAAATTCAACTAAAATGATTGTTAATTGTTAAACAAGTTTATCATACTAATTTTTTCCCATAATTTACTCAAATCTGTTGGGTAATTTTCTCCAACGACGATTTTCCTGAGATATGTTCCTGTTCTGAGCCATTAATCGCAATTAGAAGTACGAAAGACGAGAGCCCCATTTGATTGATATCTGCCTAATCATACCTGCCGCCTGATGTCGGCTGAATTGATCCCTATAAAGGTATTTCCGCGCCCAAATCAAGCTAAAAAATAAACGTATTATTTTATCCTAATCTAAATCTTATTATACGTATAAAAATTCATTTTTTATACGAATTTTGGGATTAGTAATTTTGTATAACGCTGAACGGTTTGCGACCATCGGTGAAAATTTTTATAAGTTGGTAGTTTCTAAATGTTAATATTTGATATGTGTTTACGGCATGAACCGAAATTCAATAATTTTACCATCATGTGTTGGCCATTCTATTCACACCGTCTCATCACGCATAGATTTACTCATACGAACGTTCCGAAAACGCGGACATTTTGAAATTTAATTTTAAACGTAATTATTATATATATAAGGAAACTCATTTAACTTACCTGAGATTTATATATCCTTATTTACGTTGTTTTTACACGGTTCACATTTCCAACCTTTTTATTAATAAAATACACTTTTGTTTGCACTTAAATGTTTTCTTTATCGTGCAAAATCGATCATAATTGATGTAGAAAAATCATATCGCACGATATCATTGAAACTAAACCAAATAAGCAGGCATATTGAAGTAGAGGGCATTTTAACGACATTCTACCATGGCATATCCTCCCGTACTGAAGTATAAGAGGGTAACTAGCTATTCGTAATTTTTGTAAAACCAGCGCGTCCTCTAGTCTGCTTCATTGAAAATTCTCACTCTGCATGTCATCTGGAGTGGAGAGTGGGCACACTTATGATTAAGAAGTAATGAATACAGATTACACTAATAAATTGATAAATTAATATGCTTGTTGCATAATGACAAAGACGAGTGTAGTGTTTAAATTTAATTATCTAACATATAAAAAGTAAAATGACTAGATCAGAGCATACTTTGACAAACAAACGAGAATAAGTGTTATTCTCCTCATTTTACAATTAGTTAAATTAAAAGCGATAAACCCTCATAAATTAATTAACACTAATACTGTTTCTAAAATTAGAAGAAAAGATGATAAATGTTTGAATAACAAGCATTGAATAAATGAGAATACTGACACTTAAATGAAAAAAGGCTAAATTATTTAAACAATGAAAAAATTTTAATATTAATGTTGTTATTAAAGGAAAATTAAGATTATAGTGTAGTAACTACTTCTAGAACGTTTTAAAAACTAAAAAAAATAAACAGACTTTATTTATGAACTCTTCGGCTTTTAGAAATCCATATGAAGTAAAATTGGACGATTATTATCGGGAAAATAGTATATATTGCGAGAGCATGAAGTATTACGTGGTGTTACCTTTTCTAACACCAGCAAGGCGGAAACCGTTAAAAATATCTGATGTATGCAATTTCGATGCAAAATTTTCGAAGTAAACATGAAAGTATTCTCAGCTGGTCTACAAACATATCCCCTGGCATTTGCAAAATACTGTTTCTAATTCTTTCTTTATTCACAACAAAATACTATCAATCACAGTCTGTTGTCGGATGCTGTAAATACTTGTGGCTTTAATATTGATTATCTGAAAGGAAATTTAGATTAGTTTCTGGATTCAAAGGCATTTCATGTGTTATTCTTGAAATGGAATACCTCAGTATAATACCCTTGCTCCTTTATCAGATATACAAAAAACGAATGAAATTAAGTTAGAGGAAGTTCGCAAGTTTTTTGTTTCTTAATTTATTTTCAAAATTGCTTCTACCTCAAGTACGAGGCCATTCTAGAAAATAGTACCCATTTACCCCTTACACAAAGAAAAGTGAAGGAATTTATTTTTCAATATAGTCGCCACCGTTGTCGAGATATTTGTTGTATCTTGAAACCAGTTTATCTATGCCTTTCGTGTGAACCTTTACTACCAAAGTATAAGGAATTTTCTATCTTATACTCTATTGTAAACAAAATAAAACTCACACCACGCACCGAAAAAACTTCAGCTCTTTTTTTTCCGCAAAGCTATAATGTTGTTGTTGACATGTGTGCCACTTCGCTTTTAATTATATCAGTAGAATACCCCCTTACCTGGCAACTCGTAAAAATCAAATATATGACTTTGTAAAATGAAGTATATGTAAAATATTATGAAAATCGTGATCAAATATAATGTGCTGGGAGAATTAAAAGATAAACCATATCTCGCTACAAAGAGCATTTGAGCACTTTGCAACGTTCGGTAAATTTAGTGTACCCTAAAAACACTTGAAAAAATCTTAAAGTACCTAAACAAAAAAATCAGTGGAGAGTATAAACAGTTATGTACAATGTTTAAAAATAACAATAATGATAATAGTTTACACCTTCACATCAAAGGTTAAAGAAATTGTGACTGCCTGAATATTTAAAAGTTGATGCCCAAGAAAAAAGAAAATTTTCACGAAGACAGTTTATATTTTAATAGCGTAATGTGAGAACAACTAATGGATAATTAATAATAAAAAGTCCCTTTTTCATATTTACTATATGGTACAGATATAAATCTGGACGATATGTAGGTAATCCATATGGCGATCGTCGAAGTTACTTTTGTACCAGTACATACTTGCTGCAGTTGTAACAGCTTCTTTTTTCAGCTTGTATGTACTCCAATGATCTTACACAACACAAGTTTTAAGAAATTTGTATTGTACTTGCAGAAACACTGCATATCTAACACATTAAGCGGCAATAGACAATTTCATACTTTCCATACAAGTTGCGCAACCACAAAATAAACATCAAACAAAATTGTCAGATATATAACAAATAACATTTATGTTACTAGAGGTGAAGGGTTATAGAAATATTGTGTGGTAACTAAAGAAACATATACCAATACGTATAATTAACATCAATTTAGAGAGACTTAATTTGATATTAAATAAATGCTAAAGGCAGTGTGCAAGTAAGTGTGATTGTGGTTGTCAGCAAATTATGTACGGTGCAGAAGAGTAATCGATGAATAAATACAGGAAGGAAAAATATGGAAGCTTGTGGTTTATTTGATGCCGCATTACCAAGTATAATATATAACTTGATGATTTTTTTAAAATACATGTTAACTGAGTTATAATTCACAGTTTCACATATAGATATCTTCACTTATGGAGTACTTTATTTAGCACACAATATCACTTAGAATTAATTATTTAAAACGCTTATTAGCAATTAATGCCAGTCGACTTTCTTATTCTAACTATCGGTATTGGTGATGTACACATATATTTTTCATTAGAATTACAGCATTTTCCAGCAACATGACTATAGGTGTAAATAAAGCGTAACTCTAATTTTCTTTTTGCTTTCATTGCACACATTGCTGCAGTCTCATTGGTCAACTCTTGCGCTGTCTGCACTATTTTGAACATCACCGTCACATACTTAAATCGCGTTACCAAGGAGGCAAGCAATATAAAAGCTGGTGCCAATTTTGCTTAACCCATTCCGAAAGTAAGTAGGTAGTTTAGATACATCCGTACTTGTTGGAGGTGTTAACGCACTAGCAGCACTACTTAACGATCGTAAACAAAGTGGAATATTATATTCCACATCATCCTGTATTTAAGGCGTCTAGCTCAACGACGAAACTCAGGGTAGTTTTCGACGCATTTTCACCAACTACTACAGGTTTTTCTTTAAATAATGTTTTGTTAGTTGTCCTACAATTCAAAGTGAATTATTTCCAATTCTTCTAAGATTAGAAAACATAATGTAGTTTTGTAGCAGATATTGAGAAATGTTCAGGAAGTAAACGTACGCCAAGAGGTCGAGAATTTCAACGAATACTTTGAGGAATCATAAAATGATCCTATTGGTATATATCAGCTATGCACGGTTACATATGGTACTGCTTCCGCACATTTTTAACTACTAGATGTTTAAAGATATTTCCGAAAATCACTCAAAGCGATGTCCACTCGCCTCTCATGCGATTATCAAAGACATGTATGTAGACGATTAATAACGGTAGTAATAGTGTAGAAGGTGCAATTGCATTAAAAAACGAAATCAACCAAATACTTGCTGAGGCGGTTTTAACTTAAGAAAGTGGCAAGTAATTCAAATGAATTACTTGAAAGACTGTATACACAGTGGAGGTAAAAATGAACACGTAATTAAAGAAAAGGCGATAATCGCACATTAGGAATAATTGGAATACTGACGATGACTCGTTTAATTCTCATTCACATATAAAGACGACAGCAAGCTATTAACGAAAGAGACCATATTATCATGATATCAAAGGTATTTGATCCTTGGGTCTTCTTACACCTGTTGTAATTCAATCAAAGGCGTTTATACAACGGCTATGGACGCTTAAACTAGACTGGGACGATGTTCTTCCGGATGAAGTTCGACGATCATGGTTTCGACTTAAACAACAGTTAGATTCATTGAATCAAGTTACTATACCGCGTCATGTTTTTTGTGTTTGCCCGACGAATATACAACTGTGCGCATTTTGCGATAGCAGTGAAATGGCATATGCAGCTGTTATTTATATACGAACTACGGATGAACATAATAATGTAACACCAAGACTTTTATGTTCCAAAACACGTGTAACTCCAATCAAAAAGTTATCATTACCGCGATTAGAGCTTTGCGGAGCACTACTATTAGCAGAATTAACAAATGCAGTTGTTAAATATCTTAGCGCACCCATTGATAAATTATTTTACTTTTCAGATTCATCTATTGTTATTAGTTGGCTAAACGCGGAACCTACTAAGTGGAAAAACTTCGTAGCTAATAGAGTGGCCAAAATTCAACGTTTAAGCCCAATAAGTGATTGGTATCACATTCCTGGAAAGGAAAACCCAGCTGATATAGCTACGCGGGGATGCGAAATAACTAAGCTTAACTCCACAACATGGTGGACCGGTCCGGAATTTTTATTACGCGAGTTTAAATCTTGGCCTATAAATACGCTAGAAAAAGTAGATAACGAAACTCCGGAGAGGAGATATTCAAAATAATGTTAGCTTCTGTGTCTTGCCTTGATCTATTTAATAAGTATTCTAGCTTAGACAAACTTAAACGTATCACTGCTTACATATTGCGTTTTAAAAGAAACTCAACATGTTCTCGAGAAAATAGAACCTTCGGATTACTTACTTCTGAAGAATCAGAAGGGGCTATGATCACGCTTTTGAAAGTTGCTCAACAACAAATTTTTCAGCATGAAATTAAAAAATTACAACGCTCTAATGGGGTATCCAACGCTAGCACTTTAAAGTGTTTAGCACCGTTCATTGATGAACTAGGTTTACTACGAGTAGGAGGTAGACTTAAAAACTCCGAAATACTACACGATTCAAAGCACCAAATTATATTGCCAAAAGGGCATCCTTTAACACGACTTATTATTCGTTATGAACACTATAAACACTTTCACGCTGGTGTACAGAGTACATTATCGGCCGTAAGGCAACATCTGGCCAATCTCTGGCAAATCTACTGTTAAGAATATTTTGCGTTCATGTATTGTATGTTTTAAGTTTTCACCGAAACCGTTTCAATTACGAATGTCTGATTTACCGAAAAGTCGCACTGTTCCTTCACGTCCTTTTTTGTACACAGCACTTGACTTTGCTGGTCCTTTTTCTGTAAAGGAGACTAAACTTAGAAATAAAAGAATAGTTAAGGCTTATGTTTGCGTATTTGTATGTTTTAGTTCTAAAGCTGTTCATTTAGAGCTAGTTTCAGATTTAACATGTGCTAGTTTTCTAAACTGTTTAAAACGATTTGTTGCTAGACGTGGTTTACCTGTTCAATTGTATTCTGATAATGCAAAGACGTTCGTTGGGGCTAACAAGATTTACATAACGCCTACAAGAATGTCGTCGATTATTTTAAGGATTCCTCACTTGTAAATTTTTTAACTGAATGTTCTATAACGTGGAAATTCATGCCTCCTCGAGCACCTCATTTTGGTGGATTGCACGAAGCAATGGTAAAGTCTTGCAAGACGCATTTGAAGAAGGTTGTATCGAACCATGTGTTGACTATTGAAAATTTTTTGACGTTACTTTGTCAAATCGAGTCCATCCTAAATTCGCGCCCTCTTTATCCTCTGTCTGATGATCCCAACGATTTCACGGTTCTTACACCGGGACACTTCTTAATTGGGAGTCCTATGACTGCTGTGCCACAAGTAGATGTTACTCAGATTCAATCCAGCGCTCTCAAGCAATATGAACAGCTAACGCAAATGTATCAGCATTTTTGGAAGCACTGGAGTAGAAATTATCTCAATCATCTACAAACTAGGACTAAATGGACGCAAGACGGTCCCAGTATGCCATCAATTAACGATTTGGTTTTAATTAAGGAAATTGGTACTCCACCACAACATTGGCCAATAGGTAGAATTCTAAAGTTCCATCCTGGAGCCGACGGCAAGAATCGTGTAGCTACTATATTAACAAGAGGAAAGGAATTGGTACGTTCCATGGTTCAACTTTGCCCGTTGCCAAAGGATAATGAAATTGAAAATTTCAAGGCGGGGGAGAATGTTTAGGCTGGCTACTAAATTAATCATCTATATTAAAAAACAAAAGTTGTTAATTAATGATTGTCTTTATATACATGTCAATAAAAGCATTGTGCTATTCTAAAATCAATAGTTTAAGTTTATTCAAGCATTGTGCTATTTTCAAACAATTACACTTAGAATATTAAAGTAAATAAACACGTTAACAATAAATTATTGCCTAGTTAAGGATGATAAGATTTAATTTCTTTTCTTAATAAAAGTTTTCTCTTTACATCGATTAATTAACATTTCCTTCCTCATCATAGTTGTTCAATTGTTGCACGCTATTATTACATCTTTAGATAGGCAAAAATTACGAACAATAAATTGATGCTTATTCTGGAATTTGAATTTACGCATAATATATGCATCTTTAATATGGAATTACAGCAATTAGAAACCCCTACAATTCTACTTATGCTACGTATTGTGTGAGGACCATTTATTTAAATGAATTCTTGACGTTTTGCATCCGCTATAATAAATAATATAAAACAGGAAAGTAATTTGAAGTGCGCGTGGTTCACGAAAGAATGCTGTTGATGTGAAATTCTTGATTTAAATAACGCAAAGCAACTAAGCGTAAACGGTAATGCACGAGCTAACTACTAAGAATTGAAAAATAAAATGCCGGAAGAATTTTTAGATAACACTATTTTTTACAATCAATCATGTGAATAAGATCACGGTCGGAACTACCTACATAGAAGAATTTCTTTCTTCAATTACAAATTATTATTACAAAAGTAACAACTACTGCAAATATTTACTTGAATACAGTGTAGGCGCGGGATGCTCCATCTAGTTTTTGTTAAAATAGTTCTGGAAGACACAGGTAATATCTCAAGAGGCTTAAAAGGAAAGGAAGGTTTGAAGCAAGAAGATGCTGAAGACAAAATATAACACGATCATTGAAATGCAATTAATATCATCTATTTTACTCGTTGATTGCACTTATACACTGAAAAACCCATTTGGTTGACTCAACCAATTTTGTTATATTGACTAAAATCTTTGTTTAAATATGGGCAAACAAAATATTTTGTTAATAAAATTTGTTTGTTTTAACAATATCTTTAATAGAATTAAACAAATAAAATATTTGCTCAAATAAAATTTTGTAAAAATTGATGAATGGAATTATTTATACAGGGTATTCCACGTAACTGGTTCATTAAAAGTTTATGATGTTCTATTATTTACTTATATTTGAGATTTTGGCACAAGTATCTGTTCGATTGGAACTATAAATGTAAAATACCTAACCAAAATATCACTTCCGGTTGACCGGAAATGGATATCAACTTTCTTATTTTAAATAGAATCATCTAATTTCTTATTCATTTTTGATTCTATAACTATAAATACGTCAGTTTTCATTAGCTATTTCCTATAGCTACATGTTGCCGTTTTTGAGTTATTTAAGTTTTTCTTTTTTTTTTTTAGTCATAATCATTGCATCATTGAGAATTAATATCTCGGTTAATACTGCAAGTAGAGACTCCAAATTTGCTATGTTATGAATGTAGATATAACTCTATGAAACGGTAAGCACACTTTACATTCTAACATACAGGGTGTTCAAAACTGAGGAACAAAGTGACATATTTTCAAATGCAGAAAACTCCATTTTTTTTAATAGAACACCCTGTATTTTATTTCGGAATTAAGAAGTAAATATTATCCCCTATCACTTTATATGAGCATTCCCTATACCTATCTTTAATAGATTTTGAGATATGAGCGACTTTTTGTTAAACAGACTAAGTAGCCCTATCTTTAAATGTTTGTAGCTGGCTCTGAAATGGATTCACGTCAAATTCATGTATTATTTTTGCATACCATACAAGAAAGTCTGTTCGAATAGTCATTTCCTATTAATATTGCGTTGTACGAAAGTATAATTTCAATGATATACATAAACACTTTTGGTAGTCAATGAATTTGATATTAACCATTCAGAGCCAGCTACAAACACGCAAAGATAGGGCTACTTATTGTTAGTCTGTTTAACAAAAAGTCGTTCATATCTCAAAATCTATTAAAGATAGGTATAGGGAATGATAGGGATGATATTTACTTCCTAATTCCGAATTAAATACAGGGTGTTCTATTTAAAAAAATGAGTTTTCTTCATTTGAAAATATGTCACTTTGTTCCTCAGTTTTGAACACCCTGTATGTTAGAATGTAAAGTGTGCTTACCGTTTCTTAGAGTTGTAATTACATTCATAACATAGCAAATTTGGAGTCTCTACTTGCAGTATTTACGGAGATATTAATTTCTTAATGATGCAATGATTATGACTAAAAAAAAGAAAAACTTAAATAACTCGAAAACGGTAACATGTAGCTATAGGAATAGCTAATGAAAACTGACGTATTATAATTGTAGAATCCCAAAATGAATAAAAAATTATATGATTCTATTTAAAATAAGAAAGTTGACATCCATTTCCGGTCAACCGGAAGTGATATTTTGGTTAAAGTATTTTACATTTATAGTTCCAATCGAACAGATATGGTACCGAATCTCAAAATAAGTAAATAATAGAACACCATAACTTTTAATGAACCAGTTACGTGGATACCCTGTATATATATATTATCGTGCTTCACTTTACTAAAACATTTAATTGAAGTTACTGCGTTCCTTTTTTATTTCAAACAATAATTTTGGCAGAATTACTTACCTTATCTGTTGCAACAGCTCTTTTATTCCTTATAAAAATTAATATCAAATCTACCCATAAAATTTCACTAATCGATAAAGTATTACTACAATACTGACATCCTACCTATAAAAGTAGGATAAATTGCATATCGCTTGCCGCAAATGCAATAGCTATCAACTTTTTATAACCGTGTTTGAGTGATATAGGAAAGGCGCCATCTTTACAACAATGGCTGTATCACATATATATCTATTGAAAGTAATCTCTGTCTATTTTATGTTTTAACAACGTCATTGATGTACCATACGAGTAAAGACAATCTTCTGATTTGACTATTTTTCTCAAGTATTTGCTATCGAAAAGAGCAGCAAAGTTTCCGCTGTCTCACAGAAAAGATACTAGGATTAATTTCTAAATGTGACAGATAGAGATAGCTCTAGTACTGCCTTGTTTATGCACAAATACTGTACAAAATACTGCACCGTTTCCGGTTTCTATTATGGCACCTGTCAGTTATCAGATCTAACTTATAGCGTCGTTATTTGTGTTTGGTTTATTATTAGTTATTTTTCGCCCATTTTTTCACTTTCTTTCTATATTTTGCAAGAAAAAATTGTTCTTTTTAGAACACAGAGCCTTCTGTAAAGTTTCAGTAGTATAATACGTTTGAACGCAAAATTTGAACTTAAAGTCAAAATCGAATTTAAACCAACACTGAAAAACCGCACACAAGATATCCTGTTTAAACGGTTTTTAATTTGACTTCAGAAGTATCGACGTTGGTTAAAACATCAAATAAACAGATAGTAACTATGTGTTGAATGTAACTATATGGGTAGAACACTTCGCCATAATAACAATGCTTAGATCACAGAACCTGTTTACAAAAGTGTAGGCTAAGTTTAGAAAAGAAGTAATTTGAACATAATAATTACATTAAATTAACTACAATTGTGGTTAACGTAATCCTTTTTCTTAATAATATTCACTTTGTTAATTGAAGAGTACTTATGGTTTAAGTGAGATTAATGGATTTGTTAAATTAATGAACTAGAAGTAACAAAATAATGTGATCGCTTTTTATACCAATTATTTTCTTAATTTTCGCAATATCTCTAAAATAAACGAGATTTTATTAGTTTGAGAGTTTGTTTATTGATTTCATTAACGACAATACGTAAATCACGAGGGATGTTGGCAGTTGGTGGATATAATTATTACTGCAATGTCGACAGGCCGATGCCTGTCTTGACATTAGCTTTTTGCTTCATAAACAGCAAATGTTGAAGTATATCCAAGATCTTAGCGGGCCGACGTCCTTCTTAAATATCGTCGATTTATCACTGGAATTTATATACACCTCTCTAACTTAATTGGTAGAGCATCGTCCGGAAACCAGAGTAGTAGGTTCAAAATCCTGGGTGAGTGGAAAATTTTTCTTGGGTTAAATTCCTCTTAATTATTACATTTATTAGTAGAAATACATGAATATGTTAATTTCTTAACTGTAAAAAGTTGCAATCTTTGCAAATTTGTTTGAGTTAACAAGTACGATTTATTTATTTATATTTAAACAATATATTTTACATTTTTACATAATAACAGTTTCAATACTTCCTATTTTTTATTTTTATTATTTACTGTATGATTCTGAGAATTAAGTTGTAATTTTAATATGTGTTTCCTTTATTTCAGAATAAACAATCAATAGTATAACAGAATTTCTTGTAAAACTGAATATCCTAGTGCCATCTATTTAATTCTTTTAATTATCATCGGAATTTACTGCTAAATACCAGATGGCAAGATTGTTTACCAGATCGTTGGTAAAACGCCTCCCACCGCATTCTTGCATGGGAATCGAAATTATTAAAATTTATTTTTTACTTTATTTTTATAATTTAGTAAAGTAACTAGAACGTATCATAAGTTCGTTTACTTAAGTAATAATTACATTTCATATAGTAATTCCAAAATTTGCTTGATAATTATTAATAATTGAATCATTCATATTTCACGAAACTAGCTTCACGAAACCAGTTTCGTCAGTGTACAGCCTGCCTAAAATACATGCAAATATCTACTGCTGCGGAACTTTCTGATAGAGGAAATGCTTGTTACCGTATATAAATGCAGCCTTTTATACTCATTGTCAGTAGTAAGCGCATGATATGCAATACATACAGTGGTGAAAAATGCAATTACCGCAGAATTTACGCCGGAAGCTTTAAAAATAGGCGTAGTGCACAGAGGAGAACTCTAGAGAAGCAACACTAGTTCCCTTGGCAAGAAAAAGAAAATTTGATAATGTAATATCACTAGTTCTTTTCTTACAACTAAACAGTACAAGTCAGTGAAGATACTATTTTTTTTTTTTTTAGAAATGGTTCTTAACTCCAAGCCAAATGAGAATCAGCATCTTGAAAAGATGACAAATAAACATAAACGAACTATACTCTGCTTGGCTTCCGGATTGGAACGAGTTCTGGATCTTCTTTTATGTTTAACGAGCTCAGACCCAGTTCCCCGCAACGCCAAAATTCAAAGCTCATGTTCTCCCAACACGAGTACCCACCAAATGCTTTGTTCAACCAGTGTAAACATTACTATCTTCAACGATAAAGGAATCTTCAAAGTTTGGAGCTAGCTTTAAAAACGGTTTTGATGTTGTATTTGGATTTATGTGGAGTAGGTTGTGTTTGGGAGTGTCGGTTTATGGTACGCTTGAATCGGGTGTCTAAGATATATTCTTGGTTAGGGTGACTAGGTATGATGACTAGTCTCTGGATAAGAAATTTTGGCTGGGCGTATGGCAATAGCCGTGCAGATTAAGGAATTTATGACACCGTTCTTTCTAGGCAGGATAATTGGTAAAACACTTTTAGGTAACGATCGGAATGCTTACATTGGCAAAGCAAACCGTTCGGTGAGTATTGCAGAAGATGAGCGTTTTACTCGAGTGTTGCGCGCAACTGGGTCACCACTAAAACCCGTAAAATCTGAGATCCATTGATATGCATAAACGTTTCAATAACCTGGTCCCTAATGACAGTCATCTCCCATACAATACCAAAAAGTCTTTTCTTTTTTCCCCAAACAACCCAAACACAACTGTCACGCTTCTCTGAATCAAAACCATCACAGCCCATTGAATCGTAATAGTTACCCCTATACAAATCCGTGTGTTAGAGTTTTAGTTTGAGATCAACAGCAGTAACAGAAGCAGTCCTAAAGATTGTCCATTGCGATTGAGGCCGCAACGTCGGCAGAACATGAGCCAGGACGCGGTTTTATAACCCAGAAGCTAACGTAGAGTATAGTATGGACAACGACCGCGGATGTCTACACGTCAGTGTAAATGTAAACAACTCTAATGACGACCCGCAGAACAGCTGGAAAAAACATGTGTGTATTGGCTAAACACAGCTGTTGGACTGAAAAGTAGTGGAAACGGAGAATACTCCTGGGCATCTCAGCACAACAACCGTAGCTGCGTAACTACAAATCTTATGTTATGATAGTGATACATCAAGTTTGCCTTGAACTGGGATTGACTTGGACTTCAAACCTGTTTGTAACCCTGAGTAGTATTTGGAAATTAAAAAGTAAATCTTGAGGAAAAGCAATGTGCTAACATTGATGTTTAAGAAAATTTGTGTGTCGATAAAACATTAAATGAACACTTAAATTCCATTACAAAAATTCATCTAATTAAGCTGACGTTGTGGGTGTTACACGTTCCAAGGGATATGTAGAGCATAGTGCTCCACTAGCTACACACACATGATTTTCTACGTTATGTATGATAAATATGTATATCCTCTACTACTACAGCATGCGATTGCCTTAAATTATTAGATTATTACTCTAATTACAAATTTATATATCAATTTTGAGGAATGCCGTAGAATTTGAAAGTAAAGCACACATACATATATTATAAACACAAACAAAACGCATACGTAGTATAAAATATCTGGGTAAAGAACTTTATATATGACACTACAGGTGTATGTAATAAATTACGCATTCAGTTGTTTCAACTGTGGAAATGTAATAAATTCTAAAACGCCTATGCAAAGTTAAACTTAAAACCTCAGCCACAGATCAAGCTATAAAAAGTCTAACAAGTTTCTAGGATACTGTCAGGTGCGCTTTACGATTATTTTCATTTAATAGTACATTAAAGAACTATATTTTATAAGGGCAGGTTTGTCAAACGACTCCATATTTCTCAGAGTTTAGAAAAGCTTTACGGAACGAGTTATTTTTTATAATTTACACATTCATCGCCGTTTTCTTAACTTAAGATATTCCGGTAAAATTTCTTTATAAATCTATTAACTAGTGCGTTTATAACTCATAAACCTGTGTTTATAGCTTTAATAATGCAACATCAAATTAGAAAAAATAAATGTTAAACACACCTATTTTGTAACCCACAGACTATACTTGGCAGCATAACAATGTTGCAGAGCTATCAGCAATCACTGATTGTTTTAATTTTATATACCAATATAGAGATGAGACAGGCAGCTTGTAAAGCCCTCTTTGCTTGTCAAGCCTGCTCAGTCCTTTAACCTGCTTCAGACACCCAAATTTGTTTGACATTAGTTTTAAACCTTAATAAAGCATGGAAATATATTACATAGTACCAACTACGTTGATTAAATAGAATACATTTATCTACTGATGATATTTCTTGACAGGATGCGTATAGGTAATAAAACTGCATCGAATTGATTTATAATCCGCTGGATCTATATTTATCAATGGAGGTCTTTACAAGACATGAATAAACAATTAAAAATAAAACTGCATTGTAATATTTATTATCTGTTAACATTTATACTAAATAACAAGAATATCATTTGCTAGAGACAAATAATCAATTGCATAATGAGACCTTGAGATTATAAATTCAACTTGTCACGAATTCCAAAAAAAATATTCACTTATTTTTAGCTTGCGAAACTGAATAAAAATTACACAATTTTTGTCAATAAATTTTGATAAAAAATTCATTATAACAAATTTTAAAGTTCATTTACTGAAAATGCATTCGCATTTTCCTTAATTTAGAATCTTTAAAATTACTTAGTCTAATAATAAAGTTTATACCAACTTCTTGTTCGTTTTTCAATTAAATCTTGAGTTTCGATTCTTAACTTCTGCTTAAAAGTTTTGGCTCGAGGCGCCTGATCCTGATCCAAAACGATAATTCCTTTCTTCAAATCTTAACTAAGGTGCATAAGTTTTATTTTTACAAAAGCTTTAAATTTTGCTGATGTTCACCGTATTGACGACCGTTTGAAGCAATATTTTGGCCTAAGGCATAATTATTAAACAAATTATTCCTTTCGGGGAACCAGTCACGAGCGGAGGCGAATTTCGTAAGAGTCATTCAATAGTTAGTGCATTGTAAATAATCCTAATCACAATGAAGCTGCACATAAGTATTTAGTTTTTTCTTTTTTTTTAATATTAATGTTCATCAAAACTAACAAATCAACCTGATTGATTTTTTTTTATACTTATTTCGAATTTTTAGAATTTAGCGAACATTGCTGGATGAATAACGTATTACCGCGTTACATCAATAATTATAAGTTAATGAAAACTATATAATTATTGATGGCAATTGATGAATGGCAAAAAAAATAGCGTCAACGTATAATTTTTTGATACTCTCTTGATAGTAATCTAGCACAGGACGAACAAGTAGAGAGTATATGTGTAAAACATCACAATTCACTCAAACCTGTATTGGATATTAAACCATTAATGGATATTTATTACGCATACTCTTGGCATATGGAATTATTGTTTGTTAACCAGGCAAGTACAATAAATCTTGTGTTTGTAATGTAAAAGCGAACCTTACGATTGTTGTTTGATTTACGATTTAATAGTTCCTAATAACTACTTTTAACAGTAACCTCCATTGTACATTAGCTTCTTTAAACTATTTACAATACAACAAATACAAAAAATAATAAATTAGCTTATAGGTTACTTCATGGATTAAGTGGTAACAAACAATAAATTTACTTCAATTTTATTCCTTTATTATCAAATATTTTCCGTATTTAAAGTGTGACTTATGGAGAAATTAATCCTAATTATATAATGATAGTTTGTTGTTCATCTACTAACCTAATTTAAATAATTAACTTCTGGATGATTATTTTGTTATTGTCAACCTAAGAATTACAATATGTAACTAAGATGTGCGAAGCACGGCAGATAATTTATTTTATAACCGGATTTTTAAATACAGAGTCCATGATATTTATCTTTTTTGATTTTTTCTTTTGAATATCCCATTCAATATTAATTTTAGGCCGTACTAGTTTAGTACTTTTCTATTCAGAATTAAACCTTTTTTAAGAATTTATTAAAAATATACCACATCCCGTGTAAAAAAAAAGACAAGTTGACCTTTTTACTTTATCTCTTAAGTTATGTATGTCCTAGAACTATGAATGTGGAACCGTTTAATGGATCCGTAGTTTTGTTAAAATGAGTACTCGAAACTTTTTTATAAAACTAATCTGCTTCCAAATTTTTGAAGAACGCCATAATAATAGGTCAGTTTCAATTTTTCTTTAATAATCTGGCTTAATGAATCATTTTAGAGCATAAAAGTTTTCATTCTTCTGTGCTCCGAATTAAACCTCTTTTCAGAATTTGTTAATAAAATACAATTTTCCATTAAAAACAAAAATAGCTTGACCTTCAAATGACCTTCAAGCGCTATCCCAGAGCTAGCACTGTTGTTTAAACCATTAGTGGGTCTCTTCTTGTATTAAAGCACTTTCACTTTTTTTTATAAAATGACTGCTTTCAAATTTTGGAGGGAGGAAGGAGAGGGAGCACATATTCAGTTGACTCCTTCTATAGGAAAACGATTTTAATTTAAAGACTTTGGGGTTTTTATGTGCAGCTGGTCTATACTATATATTAGGAGTTGTAGCAATTAATTTTTTACTACATGACTAAATTTTAAACTGTTTTGTAATTGTAAGTATAAAAACTTTTACCTCATTTTTTACGTATAATTTTCTAATTTATTTAATTATTAATTTATACAATAATTCACACAATTTTAACCAGTTTATTTAGTATAGCTTCGGTTTAGATTGTACAATGTTAATTTCTTGTCGGGTCATCAGCTGACCTGGGGGTGTCCGTAATTGGATGAAACCGGTTGTCGTCAATAAAAGAATTTGTGAGAAATTGGACTATTTACTTTCTTTACCCTATTACTGTTTACTTACACAGAGTGAAGAACCATGGATTATATGTAGCAATTAATGTTTGCGAATATGTTGATTTAATAATTAAGTAGCATAGTTAATTTAAACAACATTTATAATTCCAAATAAACATATGAACCGCATTTTATTATAAAACAATATATTTTTTATATTCTAAGTATCCAATGAACGATGAATATTGTAAGGCTAAAAAGAATAAAAAACTTGTTCTTTCGTTCATAAATGAACGTGTTGAATGAATTGTTTTATTATCATGTAACAGATTTGTGATTTCCTTTTGACGAATAAACTCTCTATCTACATATTTAATTTATCTATAGCAAAATATAATTCATACGCTTATTTAGGATGATAACTACTATATAAGTCGTGTTTGTTAGCGGTAACTACTGCAACTCATTATCGGTATTTGAAGTTGTACCTAAAAATGCAATTCTTTAAATTATAACATGAACTGCTCTAATCAGTATAAGGACAGCAACGCTATATATTATATAAACAGCTATACTTTATTGTAAAGCACATAGTAAAATACATATCACAAATTTTTCGAAGTGATAAAAATTATTATTCGTAATCGTCTCTACGTGGTGACACTTTACTCATATCAAATTCTTCGTGCAAATTATCATTCGATGAAGCAGGTAAAAACACTGTATCTATTCTATTGGCTTCGGTTGCATAACTGTGTAATATCTTCATAACATCTATCCTGAACAGCAATTTTTGACTAGGCTTGAGTTCTGCTAAGGTTGGTAATAGGGATTTGAAGAACGCTACATCATCGTTCATGCTTTCTGGTTGCTTTCCAGAAAATCGGTGGTCTGTCGCGATACATCTTGGGCAACGCTTGAATCGGATTCTCTCCGCGGTTTCTTCGCGTCCCGCGGTTTTTTGTGTCTCTTGCTGTAGATTTCCATTTCGTGTTTTATTATACCGCTGGTGGACGAGCGAATAAATTTTTCTGCGTAATGCCGTGCTTTTCGTGCCTCGCCTCTTTCGTCTTGTCCCCCATGGTGTCGTTCGAATTTAGATTCAAGAAACCAAGATATTTAGCGTAAAAATTATGTTTCTTGCATAACGGGAACCATCAGCGTTTTTTATAGCGGAATGCCGAATTTGGCGCATATAAGCGTCTCTGATGTACTTCCATTTTTGTTTGCAATTCTCGGCTGAATGAAACAAATGTAAAAGAATAATATAAGTAAGCTTATATTGATACTGCTGAAGATTACTATAGCTTGGAAAATAACAAAAAATAATTTACGGGACATATGGTGCCCCCGTCCCCTGTTTTGTCGTTTCTTAATAATTCGCGTTCAAGTATATTACATAGCGTTGGCTATGTAATGTACTTGAAATTATATTTTAAAAAATAAATGTTTATAGTTCTAAATATTTACAAAAAAAAAAAAACAAAATCGTGTAAATCTTTGAAGGGGCTATCCGAATCAAGCGAACGGACAGCAAAAAAAAATGCGTTATTTTTATACCATGACACTCTAATATCTATAGAATTTCATCTAAATCTGGTTTTCGTGTTTTTTGTGCAATTTTCGAATTGTCGGTGTTCCATGGCAAGTGCGGTTGTTGTAGGGCCAGTGCACTCGCCTATTTCATTGGCGCTCTAGCACCAAAAAAAGAAGCATTGAGGGGACAAAACTGCCCTCCTACGCGCCATGAAGCCAATTCGGTACAAATTCCGGAGGACGGAATATATTAAGGAATCTATGTATGTTATTAGATAGACAGATGGAGCTGTTATTATATATGCCAGTATACAGTACTGAAGACATGTAGTCAATGTACACAAGGTACAATAACACAAGAAAAATTTCTTGTTGATAATTACTTATTGTGGATAATAGAGTGCTGCAGATTATACGAGTTCAAAAAGCATTTTTGACGAGTTTAAGTGGATATTTTGCGTCGGCAATAAAAATTGTAAATATTGTGTATGGTATATATATGATTTTACAATTTGAAATCCCGATAAAGACATAGTGTAATGACGCTCCAAAATTACAATGATTTTTCTAAAGATATAGCGTAAAACCTTAGTTCGTCAAAAACTAAATGTTGTATGTGTTGTAAAATGATAAAAATCTATAAAAGAAATATGTGTGAAATGTTCGCTGATAGAAATATCCTTTTTATTTAAAAGGAATTGCATTAAACCAAAAGTTTTTGCCTTTTCTAATCGCTTATTTAAAGAAACCGTTCATATAAAACGGAAGTTGTTGGTGTCACCACTCAACTTATTTTAGTTACTTAAAAAAAAGTATTTATCCTAAGTCTATTCATTATTGAGTTTATTTAATGTAAAATATAAATACGTCACATTATAGATATTACAAATATAGAAATATGTATAGCATGTAAAATTTTGTTTCATTTTAATTTGCATATATGCAGAATAAACCTTTAAAATAGCTCACTGTATTTACAAAAATATATATACAATGGTCTGTTTTTTAGAACAAATGCCCGGAATTTAATTTTTTTTTAGTAAAATACAATATCATAACTAATTTCAATAAACTCGATTCAATATTCAAAATGTCAATTAACATATAATTTCTTTAACAAATAACATTGTTATTTTCTCACTGTAAAAACTTGCAATCTTTGCATATAATTTCTTTATTTGCCTAAAAAAATGTTTTCTTTTCAATAAAAAATAAATACGACAATTTAGTGGTTTTTATCCACCTAGCGACCTCTCTGGTATTGTGAGTGGTGGCACGGGACACTTGTAGAAGCACCAAATTACCTATCAAATTAGCTTTACAGGCGCTTGCTAACGAATAGGCAGTTTTCTTACCTAAAGAGGGCTTATACTTCCCCCGCCCTCCCTCGAGCCCCTTCTCTGGTTGTTTAAAATTGGAAGAATGTAATTAACATATATCACTGTAAAAACACACTAAACGTGCAATAAAAAATGTTTTAAAAGCGTAACTTTTTATTTAAATGCGAAATAATGCTGTTTTATCAAATTTTGGGACTGTTGTCATAAATACTATATATAATAAATTTTTTAACTCAAAATCCGTTTCCAAATTTGCCTGGCACTTTAAATAAATGAGATTAAAGGAACGTCAAAAATATTCGGTAAAATTTTAAATCACAGTCATTTATCCGTAAATGGTCAAACTAAATTTGTAAATATCCGTGTTATAGATATATGTAAAAATAGGCTCCCCCTTCCACAAGAAAAACCAAAGAGTACGCCTGAATCGACAGGGGCCGTTAAGTCGATCAGAAGTACTCCTAAGGAAAAGGCGGCCAAACGGACGAAACTTGCGCCCGAGGTCGCGAATTACAAGACTCCTTCAAGAGGATCAAAGCAACCAGAATCTACTACTACTGATGACTACTATGGAGTAATCTGTGCGGAAGAGGACTCGTTTAACACAACGAGAAAGGGGCATAAGAAACAAACTGGAAGCTGATCAGAAGTGATGAGCTTCCTAAGCAACAGCGAGCGCTGGCATTCCTACCAGAGACTACGAAGGATGATCTGACAGTAGGTTTGAAACTGCTCGAGAGACAGAATCCGGGGCTCAGGGTTGACTGATGGGTAACCCCCGGATCCAAGTCTTCGGACAAGGAACTGCACGTGAGTCTTCGGATTGACAAGGAGTCTGAAGAGACGTTGGTGCGGACTAATTGGAGACCGTACTATCGTGACCAGAGGGCCAGTTTTGGAAATTAAAATGGCGTTAAAGATTATACAAATCAATCTTCAGCACAACAAGACTCTCTCTGTCAAAGGGTGCTGGCTGAAGATAATGACATCCTACTAATCCAGGAACCGTGGATTACTAAAGGTAAAATGGGAGGATTGCAGATTAGGGGAAGGGAGCTGATAGTGGGTGCACCTAACACTAAAATCAGAACTTGTATCTGTTTCAGATCTGACGTGATCAGACGTGATGCTAATTATGGAACTGTGTACCGGGGACATGACGGCAGCCAGACTTAAAGTGACAATAGATGGAGAGGTACTAGAGACGATCGTTGACCTCTCTCTCTCTCTGACCTACCCATCGACTCACTATAAGAACTACCAGGATCTAATATGGAGACTCTAGTGGCGTTCACCAGCAAGAATAAGCAGGAACTAATTGTCGGAGCTGATACTAATACCCATCACGTGGTAGGAGGGTAGCAGGCACAATAATTTAAGAGGTAAGTCTCTATTTACTATCTGTGTATATTGAACTCGACTGTCTGAACCGTGGCGACAAACCAACGTTTAGAACATCGAGGGAGGAATCACTAATTGATATAACTCTCTGCATACTAGGGGTGCGAAAAAACATCAGGAATTGGCATGTATCGGATGATCCATCTCTACCTGATCATGCGTACATATCCTATGAAATTTCTAACTACGCAACGGAGCTGAAAACGTACAGGGATCCCAGAAGGACTAATTGAGAGTCCTACAGGAAGATGTCTAGAGTTAATATTTTAGAGACATACGTATGACAGATACCACGATCATATCATAAGAGAAATTGGAAAGCTGTCTGTATAATTGAAAGCACTTTTAAAATATGCGACAGTCTGCCCTGTGACCGGCGCTGGGGAGTCCATACACAGGTCATAAGAATAGCTTTTGCTGGCGCATGCTCTTTGCTTACTTATTTAGTGTGTTTGATAGTGGCGTTTTCAAAATTGGACTATATTGAAAGGTTAGGTTGCTTGCTCAAGCGTTTCTTTTAATTTATATCACAAAACTAAGTGTTCATGTTTAATCTTAGACAAAAATATCGTGTTACATGTATAAAGAAATAAGAAATTGTATACAACAATAATTATATTAATCACAAAACTATAGGGAATAAAAACAACCACGGTAATTAAAACTTTAAAATAAGTTTTATAGAGTAACATATTTTAAAGATATCACTAATATCCTCGTTCACCCTTATATCCTCTGTATTTATAAATCCAGGCGATTTTGTTGCTGTTTAAGCATAAATTATAGACAAATATAACCTCATCGGCAAATATTCAAATAAATATCCAGGAAAATGCATTAGTCGTGAATTGTTATATGTATTTCTAAACTATTATTATGCCCTTTATTAGTTTCAGCGCTGGAGTTAGCGGTCGCCATCTTTTCTAGCGAAAAATATTTTTGCTGGAAAATATGGCGACCGCTAGATCATCCATATAGATAGCCAGGATAACCGGCAAACATTCAAATACGACTTTGCAGAACGTGTGAACTACTTGAAATCGTCACGTAAATATACTAGCTTTTATTGTTTTCTGATTAAAGTGATGATGGATAAAGTAAAATGGAAACTATATAAGTCGCAGATAAGTTAACATAAATATTATAGTGCATAAACGGTTTTGTAGATCGCTCAAGTCAAATCATTTTATTTTATGCACATAGTGAAATTACAAATGATCGATATAAACCATATATCAATATTTTACAAACACATATAAAAATTCACGATTAATGCTTCTTTCCTTGAGTTTATTTGAATATTTACTGATGAAGTTATATTTATCTATCATATGTGCACACAACATCGGCTGGATTAATAATCATATCAAGCGCATCAAACAAGTAAGCAAAGGGCATACGCTAGCAAAAGCTACCGTTCAGGGAATTCCAGCGTCGGTCAAGCGTTAGCGGTTACCGCTTCCAGCGCCGCAACTCCCTGAACGCAGCCAATAATCTATACATATCGCTCTAACGTCAAAGTAACTTGATCTAACAAAAATTATAGTTAAATTCATTCACAAGTGTATTTAACGAAATAAAAGTGATGTTAAATTGACTTCGCATTTAATGTAATTCATAATATCAAAAGTGTTTTAGAATTCAAAATTTATTTAAATTGTTTTAAAACAATCTGCTAGTAGTTTGAAAAGTAAGAGAATGTTAGATTGAATGAAACGTTTTAACAAAAAAATATATTTGATCTAAATACATTTTCTTTGTTTCATATTTAAATATAAAATATATTTGTTCTTAACATATTTATATTTAATTTTACCAGAAAAATTCTCAGTGTAATGTTCCCAGTAAACCAAATTCAAATTTCCCGCAATTATTTTCAGTAACTTCAACATTCAAGCATGAAATTACCTACGATTTTGTATTAGATTAATAGTTATTTGAATGCCTTTAAGTTGAAGTTACTGAATATAATTGCGCGAAATTTAAATTTGGTTTACTGGGTTAAATGTTATGCATTCCTCTAAATGGTCAAACGAATGTAGACAGATGTTGAAGTAAACACTTTTAAAACGGGTTGAATTTAAACCCGTTAACTCCGTGTATGTAGAAATGATTTCTCCCTCTGAAAGTTTGGCGGGAAGGACCAAATTTATTATCTACTACAATATAATTATTGCTAACTATGATATCACTACTTATCATTCTTTAGTATCATAATTCATTCCCATTATTAATACCTATCTTTCTGAAATATTATTTCCATATACCTATTTTTCAATAAACAGTAATATCTTTCTGTGTAATATCATTAAACTAAAACTATTCTGTATGTTGAAATCCATGAATGAGATACGTAATGAATAATAAAAAAATAATGAAAAGAAGAAAAATGCCCTTACATTCACCAAAAGTTTTACCGGTGTGAAGTTAGCAATAGATTTCAGCAATAGATATCTTGGCGACGAATGCGGGCTTAAAACAACATATGATACTGTATTCCGGTAAAACGACATGATTTCATAAAAACCATTAGTAATTGACCGGTGGTATTGATAATTAATCGCACTAATGCTAATGCTATTTTCGTGACCATCACCATAGCAATAGACGTTTTTTAAATCGGTGTCCTCGTTTCTCGTTGAGTATCAAGTTCAATTGTTTATAAAAAAAATGTTAGAAAAGTAGGAGCAGATTTATACTCGCTATGTATGTTCCCTAGTTCATACTCGTTAGGAATATGCAAAAAAAATGAAATTTTCGTGACCATCACCATAACAATAGATGTTTTTTAGATCGGTGTCCCTGTTTCGCGTGGAATATCAAATTCAATTGTTTATAAAAAAATGTTACAATTGTAGGAGCAGATTTATACTCGCTGTGTATGTTCACTAGTTCATAGTCGTTAGAAATATGTAAAAAAAGCTAGATTTTTCGTAACCAATCAGCATAGCAATAGATGTTTTTGGCAAGGTATAAAAATTTTCAGACGACGGAACACTTAGGATTAGTGCGATTAATTATCAATACCACCGTCAATTCTAGTGGCTTTTTATGAAAATCATACCGTTTTACCGGAATACAGTATCATATGTTGTTTTAAGCCGCATTCGTCGCTAAGATATCTATTGCTGAAATCTATTGCTAACTTCACACCGGTAAAAGTTTTTAAATATATTTAAGACATAAATTAATAATATAAAATAATTCATATCATATCATATAAATCATAAAATATATATTAAAAAGTTTTGGAGAATATAAGGACGTTTTCCTGCTTTTTATTATTTTTTTTCATTATTTAAATTATTCTTATCAGCTATATCTTTATTTTATTATAATAGGTACCTATCACAAGAACACATCGGTATATACACATAATATTTACAATATCAAATTCACTGCACCTACGCACAGATACGTGCATCACTCAGTATAATCGGTATCTGTCGCTATTTCCGACTCACCTATCATTAACTGATCTTCATTGTCTTCTCTTGGAATCCTGCGCAAAGACTTGACATATTTCCATCCAGGCGTCCTGTCTGGCTACGCGATTTTTGTAGTCTTCGTTCGAGAGGTCCCATAGTACCGGCCGCTTACGTACTTCTTCGATGAAACTTTTAACGTTGAAAGTATTATAGTCAATTATCGACATTTTGTGGATTAAAACTCTTTATGGCAGTTAAAAAAATAAGCTAGGTATCTAGGCTGTTCATACAAATTGTATTTTTATTTGCATACGCCAACAACTTGTCGATGTAAACACTACGAACTGCGACGGTAAAATCGAAGCGTTAACCCAACGACAGTCCAGCGTTTGGCGTAAAATGCGCATGTGTCGTTCCGACACACATAACGCTACCGTTGCGATCGCGAGATACCACAACGCTGCGTTTGTAAGCTACGTTCAAGGTCGCTTCAAATAACACTGCGATATTTTCGTCAATCACAATTTTACTTGATAAAAAGTCTGAGGTCAATAGATTGAGTCAATATTTCATATTTACTTTCCAATATTATGCTTATAAGAAAAATATACCAGTACAGTTGCCTGTGGTTAAATATGATGTCCGTCAAGTTGGCTGCCACTCTTTCGATTTTTCAAATTTAACTATGCCATCGTTTTGTGCTGATTTGCGCTGTAAAAAAATTGTGCCTTTCGATCTCAAGTTATTGACGATTATAGATGAGCAAGCCAATTTGACGCTGCGGGCACCCCTTGATTTTTTAAAATTTAACTGTGTTATCGTTTTGTGCTCCATTTATGCGGATTTTGCGCTGTAAAAAAATAAATTGTGCTGTTTTCGTTCTCAAGTTATTGACGATTAAAGATCGACAAGCCAATTTGACGCTGCGAACACACTTTTGAATTTTTAAATTTACTTAAGTCATTGTTTTGCGCTCAATTTGTGCTGATTGTGCTGTGAAGAAGAATTTTGTGCTGTTTTCGTTCTCCAGTTATTGACGATTAAATATTGGCAAGCTACTTGACGCTGGGGGCACATTTTGAATTTTCAAAATTTGATTATGCCATCGTTTGTGTTGTAAAGAAGAAAATTTGTGCATTAACATTACTTTTACACATTCTATTTTTTTTTGTTTTAATTAAAAATTAATATTCATAAATATTTTTGCGTTCCCTACATATTTTATTACTCTCTTTTCGACACTATCACACATTTGGCGTTCTACAACATTTACCTGTCTGTGTACATTTTCCTGTGAAACTTCTTAGTTCTTATTCACTTCTTTAAATTTTATTTATATCTTTACTGTAGTACGTTATCCATCAGCTCATTTAATTTTCAGAGATTTCATTAGATTTCAATACTCCTTTCAAAAATATTTTCAGTATATTATTTCTTTCTGCTATAACGTTGCAATGGGAACATCCACGGACACCTGATTAACCTTAGCTGTGCCGCAGCAGCAAAAATAATACCTGTTAGAGGATTTGAGAGTAGAATCCGAATATGTAAATATCATCCTATTCCGTTATTATATATTATCATTCCATACTGAATATAGGTTAAATAATTGCAAATATTCAGTAACTAATACTTTTCGAAATTTGCCAAAAAGTGTCTATACCTAAATAAAAAAAATCATAGGCCGCAAGTGGGCCGAAACCTAAGAGCTAAAACACCTGATATAGCGACATATGTAAAAGTATTTATGATCGAACAAAGAAATGTGAAAACAGACAACTAAATAATTCACAAGGTTGCTTCTGCGCAAACACGAAACTGCAAATTTTATCTAAAACAAATATTTTACCGTTGTAATAACCCTAGTGAACCTTTTTGTACGACATAGTTTACTAAATTATTTAAGGCTTCTTTTATGAAGAAAGCAATGACCGATAATTTTTTTTTTTTACGAATAGTTACTGATAGAGTTCGATATATTGTTTATTTACCTAATGAAACGATTATGGGTAGTGATAAATCGTCTGCAGAGAGACTTTTTTACTTTTCAAACAAGCAATTATACAGGAAATAGATTAAACGAAAGGTCACACAATTGTAATATATAATAACTCCAAAATACAATTAATCATTTTGGATGTTTTCCATTTACATTCCACCATTAATATCTTATAACATAAATTTTGAGGTGTATGGTCCTTGCGTCAAATTTCATATATTGGAATCAAAAACGTGATTGAATCGGTGAATTGGAAAAGGGAACATTCTGTACTTATGCCATAAGACATGTTTCCTTTTCCAACTCACCGATTCAATAGGATACAACTAAGGGTAAATATGTAAATTTACGCTATTAATGAATTACTGTTTATAATTTTTTTTTATACCAGGTGAAAATTTGCGAGCTGTAGATTGCATCTGGGCGACTGGGAATGGAAAGGATTTCAACTGTAGGCGTAAGTAGACACGAAGCCGCAGAAACAGATTTATTAACGTTCGGTGAATTGTTATAGTTCGGCCGAATTAAATTGAGCCTGATATTCTTTTTCTAGCTTTATTTATAAAGTTTGTAAAAATAATATTAAACCCAACATTACATCTGTATTAGTGAGAAGGGAAATACTTATTCCATGACTAAAATCTATTCATGTCAATTATTGAAAAAATATGCAGTTCAGGATATTTATTAATCATTCATTCATAAAATTCCGTGCGACAGTAATAATCGTCGAGTAAAAGTTCTTGGAATGTGCTAATTATTGATCGATACTTATTCTCATGAAAAGGTTTAAAACTTTTGCACTATTATTATATCCACCAGCAATTTGCTTATACGTCATACCATGATTTTATTCCACTAATGCACAAACTTATTTCGATATCACTGACATTTTTCGCTAGGACATTTTTATTTTTGTTATTTATTAATGTAAACGTTGTTTCAAAACATCGGACTGTATTACGAATAATAGTCGCGCTAAGAAATGATCTTTCGGGATAATTTACTGCAAATAAATCGTCTGTAACTTCTGCTGAATTGCCACCCTAAAATTATTTCACAATCCTCGTCCCATAATATTCCATTTTTCTTATAAAATTACTGACCGCGATCAAAACTTAGTAACCGTTATAAAATTTGAGAACCGTGCCCGTACCCTAATATCCACCAAACACTTGTTAAGACATGAGCGAAATGAATCGAACGCCGGTTAACATCCAAGGTGCTACCAACCATATAGCAAAAAATCCTGTTCAACCCCGACATCAAAACCGTTTTTAAATCTAGCTCCAAACTTTCAGTCCCTTTTCCATCAAAATCAAAATCCTTTCGAAATCCTGAGGTTTACCGTATTCCATGTTTGTGAGGCAGCGTTTACATTGATGAAACAAGACGTTAGATGGACACTGGTATTGCAGAATATGAGCGTTATACTAGGGCGTTGCGTGTCTGCACTTGCTAAGCATAGGCTAGAGACCGGCCACCAAATCCAATTCAATTGTGTGCAAATCATATTCCGTAATTCTCACTACCAGACCCGTAAAATTCAAGAATCTATTGAAATCAACAAACATCCATAAACCATAAACATGGTCATCCCTTACACAACACCTGGCGGTGCCTCCTCTTTCCCAAACAACCTAATCACAACCGTCACTCTCCTCTGAACCGTAACCGTCACGACCCACCGATTCGTAAGCCGCTCCTGTGTGTTGGTTTCAATCAGGTCGACATCTGTAGTAGTAGCAACCTGAAAGTGTGCCTTCCGAGTATGGCCAGAGGAAGATCCAGCCAGCGAAAGCCCACCAGAGTATAGTATGAACAATGACCGCGGAGTCTACGTGTTAAGTAATATGTATTTACACTACATAAATGGTTATTTAGTAAGTGATAGCATCCGCATAGTTTGTTTCGTCGTTCCGTCCACTGCGACCACTAGGGTCTATTGTAGAGCGGATGTTATCTTAGAGTGCATCTAACAAGTTCAAGCCCTTAAGGTAGCTCAGTATCTAGCTAAACGAGGAAGTTTTTTTGGAGTCTTCTAGGGAAGGATCAGCCTTTTCGAAGGTTATATACGTGATTCTTGTAGCAGCAGGGCAGTGGCAGAAAAAAAACAGTCAGCATTCAGTTTCATCAGAAAGCCCGATTATGTCTAGATGCTTTCTGAGTTTACAGTGACCTATAAAGACATAGACAATCACCTTGACATTTGTGTGTGTTTTTTTTTCAAGTTCTAACATTTCCTTGGTTCTGGCATGACTAGGTGCAATACACTTTTTCGCATGTACCAAACTAGGACGATTGTTCCAAAACTGGAGCATTTCTGGTTTGCCAGAATTTGATATGTTGGTTAGCTACTGTAGGTTCTATGCCAATGACAAGTTCTGGCCCTGAAATTGCTCCATAACACCTTTTTGCGAATGATGTCTGCTTCCTCATTTTCGAGAATACATAAATGGTACAATGAATATTTTTGTTATCTTCATTTAAAAGAAATCTCCTTCAAATGATTTATTCAGTATTAGAAACAAATCAAATATTTCCTAATACAATATAAATTATGTCATCAGTGTAATTTCCTCTAAAGCTTGATTATACAATAAATTCATATTCCACGAATTACACGGCATTCCGTAAGTCATTCTACAGCAATTTTGAAACGATATAATTGAAAAATTATTTACTTATAATGTGAATAATTTTTAATTTCTGTTCCACCTCTAAAAATTATCTAAACATAATTGATAGTACAAGGATCTTCCTACAAAAACGTTAGAAACTACTATTTGTGGTAAAATACGAAATTTTCTGTTTACCTCTTTGCTTTCTTACATAGATATCACCCTGTCTGTCATAAATGCAAGCGGGGTGTTTTTGCATCTATTCTATTCTTTTAACTGTGACGATTTTTTTTATTTTCTTTATCACAAATGAAGACACAGGCGGGGTATTATCTTTCACATTTTCAAGCTTGTTTAAATCAAATTTCTTCCCATACTGATTTGCTAATAGCAGAATGAAATGCAAAATCGCGTTCGAGACTGGGGTATTGAAATATTTTACAGGATAGTCTCTTTGAAATTATATTACCGAGGGTTGTGAGATAGTCGTGTACGCGGACGATACTACGTTATTAGTTAAAGCAGGGCAATATAATACCTTAAAAAATAGGGGTAATCAGGCTTTAGCAAATATTTTAAATTGCAGTTTAGATAATAAATTAAATTTTAATGCGGACAAATCAGTGGCGGTATTTTTTGACAAACCCAAGCACAGAAATTTTACATAAATTAGGAGAGGGTAGGTTTTAAAACGGTTACATTTTTTTTTATTGTGACATTAGCGATATTTAATATTCATATACTGTTATGCAATTTTGAGAGGTATAGCTGTGAAGTCGTATTTTTTTTAATGGACATTATGCCATTTTCAGATGTAATCGTAAATAACGTCTGTATTAAATGAATAATAATAACAACATTTGGTATGTGTCAAAACAGAACAGGCATTATTGCGTATTAACAATATATTTTTGTATTTAAAATACATATCTATTTTAAAAATGCAACGTTAATAATTATTATCTCTGAAAGCCATGAAATGTTCATTAAATAATTTACGACATTACAGTTAAACCTTTCAAAATTACATAACAGATAAGTAAAACCGATTTTAAAAATTTGTTTTTGAAGCCAATTTTATGAAAAATCGGCTAAGTTCTTGATATCTGATGGCGATTCCTGCAGCACCAGTTAAAACCATTTACGTATGGAATGATATATTTCTTAATTTTTCTATTTTTCTTTTGACACTGAATAACTTTCAACCACGAATCATTTCAATCCTAGCTTCTTGGATGAAGAGTAATTGTATTTTAGGTTTAATTAAGTTAATCAGGAAAATAAAATTTTAATTATTTGCTTAATTAGAATATAGTTTCTATTTGTTTGTCTAAATTGTCTGGTCTAATGTATGTATTATGTATACAAAAGAATTGCACCACTGCTGTAATTTAATACAAATGACATTTGTAACAAACTTTAATTAGCACATCTAAATTATTAAAGGATGAAATAATAAAACAAAATCATCCATCATGCTTTTGATTACTTTTTAATATTAACTTTCGACGCCATGTAATTAACATTTTTACTGGTTCACTGGGCAGATGTTATATTTTCTCCTCATGCATTTTCCCATAGCAGGAAAATCTTTAAAGCACTTTTTATGTTTCCCTAATCAATGTAATCAACACATTATCGCAACAGTATGTTCTAAACCAAAAAAGAAAAATAATAAATAAATAAAGATTCACATTAACTCCAAAAAAAGCTCCTTAACTTCGTTTAAGCTCAAATTGCTTACCACAAAGTTTAAGCAATATCTTACCAAATTTATTGATAGTATATTAAAAAAAAAAACAGTTTAATTAGAGTACGAATTGTTGAATTAAATGGAATTAACCTATGTGTCAACTTTATCTGTTTGAATTTAGATTTTATTTTAACCATAAGATACAGCTGACCACAAAAAAGTGTAATATCGTACGTTTTCATTTAAAAACACTTCAATTTTTACATTCTTTTACTATGAAATCATAACTTGAATTTTCTACTTACATATTTTAATAAATCGCCAAGTGAATGTTTGAAGAAATGAGTGCTTCTTCGCTTCTGGCAGTGACTTGCACAACATCAAAGTTGTTTCAATTTGACATTTAGAATATTTACATCGGTCTTAGGGATTCGTACAATCCCAGTTCCACAATACATTCTTTTACGAGCATATCTGTGATCTACACGTCCATTTATTAACATTACGCGCCTTATTGCAACATTTAGTAAATATTAATTAACCCAACCTATGTCTATATAATATAGAATAATGTTGTGCAATTTTTCTAAGATGATACAGATTTATTAAGCGCACTTAAACCAGACAATACTTTTATAAACAATTTTTAACGCTGTATGTATATATGTACTTACATCTAGAGATTGATTTTTCATATATACTTATTACCTAATTATATAACTATCGATTTATTAATGAATCGCCCCTCTGCAAGTATCTAAAGGTACAGATATTGTTACTCGTATGTTGACATTTGACCTTACTGATGTATTAAAATGTAAATTTGCTTGCAATTGAGGTTCAGTAAGTATCTGAAGGTAAATGTTAACAAGATTTTAATTAATACAAAGTTAGAAGTCACCGTATGTACTTGCATACCTAATTTATACAAAAGTGAATAAAGTAGTTCTTATTAATTTTTGTGATTATCGCTAATTAAATATTAAAATTGTACAACATCAAAGATTAACTAGCTCACGTAGTTAATTTTGACCAACCTACTACCCAACCAAGATCGAAATGACGGCAACTGAAACTGGAACTTCGACTCGGTAATTGTTATGTAAGCGCTAACAAAATGTCTGACTTCTAACAATAATAATACTTCATTTCTTTTGAATAATATGTATAATATGAAACACAAACAAAATAAATCAAATAAACAAATACAGCATCTTACCCAGTATAGGCTGTGTACTTTTAAAAAACTGAATCATTAAATACTAACCATAAAATACTTAATAATCACTTAAACTGTAGGGCATTTAGCAATACGATAAGCTCACAGTCGCTTTGAGAATAATGTTCGATTGGGCACTCTTCGATATCATTTTGAGAAGATTAAAAAAAGAGGGCGAGCGTAAAAAGAGATTTTTAAAGACCTCAATCTTAACTAAATCTACACTGTAAGAAAAATTTACAGTGATATATAATCATGGGCAACTTTGTTACCCACAAGTATTACTGAAAAAATTACAGTCTATTGTAATATTACTGGTAGTATAGTACACTTAATATACCTACTGCATGTAATAATACGAGCAGCATGTATTTCGTTACAATAAAAATTTGTAAAATTTTAAACGTGTTACAAATACAATTTGTATAAAAGCAAAACACAAAGTAAGGTTCCTTTTCACAGTTGTATTATTACAAATTGTGTTACATTTGCAGACTGCAGCATTACAAGGTCATATGTAAGTCAACCACTGCATTAAAATGCAACTTTACACTGTAATTGTACAAGATTAATCACTGAATTAGTGGACGAAGACCTTTTGTAATTTGTCTTATGCTATATTTTAAAACAACCTCTAATAGTTACAGACACGCATATCTCGGTGATCGTGCCTTTTTCAATGGAGATTTTCGTTTTTCTAAAGACAGAAACAACAACCAGAAAAGGACACTTATGCCGGAACAGCTATACAATTACTTCAAGAGATCATTTGAAATAAAGTATAACGCACTTAAATTTCTACTAAAAATCGAAAGCGTTTCAGTAGCCACAGTAGCAAGGCAGATATTTGATTTATTCCATACATAGGTATATGTACTTTCTAAATACCGGGAACTAGAAAACAAACTCTATAAAAAATATGTATTTCAAACACAATATTTATTCACGATACGTAATACGAAATGAATTCCATAAATATAAATGTAGATAAAATCCAGAATTAACTGTGTCGCAAGTAATTTATTAATGCTACAATTTTTCCAGATTTTTATTTTCATTTCACGAATCTTTTTCTGGGTGTATTTTTAATATATATCATGGCAAAAATTCAAAAAGTGCAGAACACTTTTGTTTACATTAAACTAAAATTACAATGAAAACAGAATAATTTTCATAGCACTAAATATTGTCTATGTGGTTGAAAATCGTCGTTTTCCTTTACTATAGTGCAATTGTCAAAATCTATAAAAAAAAATAACGTTATAAATAATTCACCTACAATATTTGCATTACTACCTTTCCCGTGTATTAATTGTTCATGGCGCCATTGTTCTTAAATGCTCCAACTCAACCTCTTTGCTCTGTACAAAGCAGGATCATATATGTAACAACGCTCATTTTGAATAGACAAGCAGAAAAAAATGTGTGGTTGCATAACTTATACAAGTATTTTATATTTGAAAAACGTGCAATAGCAATAAGATTCTACATCTATAACGCAGTTAAATGTCTGCCATTTGCGTTTTAAAAGATAATGAATGACATTACGATAAAAATCAAACGTACAATTAATGAAATACATATATAATATACATATATTAAACCTAATGTTACATTTTATGCAGTTTAATTTATTATTACTGTAATAGATTAATTATAAAAGTTTATTATTTGTATCAGAGAATTTAGATTTACATACCTTTTTAGCTATCCAGGATCTGCATCCCAGAACATTTATGCAATGCTGAATACTGCACGTGTTACCCCACAGTTGTGACACCCACGTGTTCATACTGGCGATTCGAGTAAGCACTACTCCTTTTTGGGTTTGATCGTGTTATTTCGAAAATATGTAATGTTGCAAGACACATCTAAGTACATAGCATTGACACAATTCACATTTTGATCTAGTTACTTTAATTACATATTTATTTCTATCACATTTATTTTGTAAGGTTCCTTGGTTTAAGTTGAAATATAATGCAGAGTACCATAACTTTTAAAGCAGTATGTAATTTTACCTATTAGTTATCTTTGATCTTTCGTTAGAGACCCAATACCTGTAATTTTAAATAGCCCTTATTGTGGTAATTTTTCAGGTTTCATATCCTATAAGAACGATAAATATCATCCACACCTGTCTAATAGTTGGATATTAATAGCGAGTTAAATCAATTATCATCCTATTACTATTAATGCAGTTAACGGAAATATATTTAAATATTATACATACCGCACGAAAAAAAATAAGTATGTACTGCTTATTACAATTTTGCAAATAACTTTTTGTAGTTACCCTTATTACATTTATAATCTTCTTATTCGCACTGCTGTAGCAAAAAAACTGTCAAATTTGTAATGCTAATAATGCAACTACATTATAGACACAATTTTAATAAAATAAAGGCAAAGCTGCTGATAAATGACTTACAAAATGTTGTTACTGTTTCATTGACAAATTCTAAAAATTTGTCTTAGAACTTGTAATAATGACATACGTAACTATGTGGTAAATCACTATTACATTATCCGGGGGTAAAAAGGCTGATGACATCACATTTCGCTACCTTTCTATTGGCGCATTTTTTGTGACCAAATATTAACTAATGCATCTCCACATGCGCATTGTTTATCATTTCCGTGTTTACAATTTACCGTTGTGGCATGTTGTTGTTTGGTAGCGGAGGTTAGAAGACATTTTGCACACGTTTTATCAAGATGAATGAGTGCGTGAAAGAGAGTTTGATGAATTGGAAATTATAAACGCTCTGTTTTTTGATGGTATGAACGTTTAATATCTATTTATTTCAGCATTATTCAATTGCATGCATCTTTTACATATGGCAGAATAAGTAATATTAATCGGCTTGTTTGACTGAACAAGTTTTTTAGTAGTCGCTTGGTTTATGCAGTCATACTGCATACATGGATATATATTCGGGAATCACACACCAAGGTTATTCGGCACTTAATAGTGATAATGAATTATTATTTAGTAAATAATTTTAACTCACACAAATAACTAAATCCATTTAGATTCATAAGGTGTTATATATGTTGTACCCCTCCATTTCCATCGAAAAAAAAAAGATCCGCGTCTTCTTTAATAGATTAACAAAGGGTGACAGAATAGTTAGCGTTTAGGATTAGGGATTAGTAGTGCTTGCTTGATTAATTTTATTAGCAAATAATTCCTATTCTTGTCAATTGTGTTTTACTTGTTACACAGGGGTTACGTTATTTTTCGCAAAAAGGTGTTTCATTTTTAGTAAATATATCAATTACAAAGATTGTAGAAATGTATGTATATTGAAATTTTAGAGTACCTAAAGGGTAATTAAGAGAATTGAGAAGCGTTAAATACGTATATATTTTTACAAATTCGTAAAAGTTGACATACTTCGTAAGTTAGTAAACATAAACATAAACATACGAAACCGTTGTATTTTTACTTCGTGTTGAATAGTATTAGGTTATGTGTGAAGACGTGACAAAATAATAAGTTTTAAGGTTAATTTTTTATAAACCATACGTAGATTTATTTTAGTAGCGTTCATTACACATGTTTCATATTGTTTTGTACACAATTATTGAGGGCTCAGGCAGTCTTTATAAGTTTTAACTTGATGCTACTATTAATCTTAAGAAAATGAAGTGCGTATTGTGCGCTATTAACATTAACAAAAGCTGACTGAACCCATCATTACGAAAAAATGATTACGAAGCTCATGGATTCCCTTATTATAAAATTTTACTTTTGAAAGGCTAATTCAATTTAAAATATTTTTATTTGGAATTGCTTATTCATTTCATTCATAATAATATTGTTTTGTAAAATGCAATAATGTAATATAAATAAATGTGAAAGTATTTAAAATGCTATAATGTAATGGCGCTGCTATATGTTTTATTTATTATGTAACGAAAACAAAGAAATTTTCAATAAATATAAATGTGCCCCCGCTGTTGTTTTATTTGCTTCGATTTGGTGAATATTTTTCTTTTGATACATTCTTTGTTTTGTGTAATAAGTTTGATAATGGAAAAATACTGATTAACATATATTTTTTTTAATGTTAACTTCGATTAAATATTGCTTAAATGCATGTGTATCACCATTTCAAATTTTTAAAGCTATTCTACCAGCGCGGATTTCGATGAAACCATAGCTATAGTCGTAGGTAGTACAATGTAAAAATACTCAATTTTACTTCAGTTGGCACACAACTTTAATGTATAACTAGATGCTTGCGCATCTAGGAGTCGAGGAAGGTGGGTACTGAGGAAGGTTGGTTCTTGAAGTCGGTCCCAGTCACTTGAGAATCATCTTTTATAATGCGCAATACGCTTTAAGTATTTCTTTTTTCTTACTTTTGAAACACCCTGTATAGTCGAAAATATGTTTAGGTTTTGCAGCATTGAAACCTGTACAACTTTGTAGAAAGTGTTAGTTCCTAAAAGCAAAAATAGAGCAATAATGAAAAAAACTCAGTCGTCCTAAACACCCCGTATATTGGTGAAATATTTAACTATGCACTATTGATTTCTATAGCAACTTTTGTATAAAAGATTTTTTCCTAAAAGCAAAAATAGAGCTTATAATGAAAGAAATCCAGTTTTTTTGAACACCCCGTATATTTGAAAATATTTTTAACTTATGCACATTGAATTCTATAACACTGTTTGTATAAATAATTTTTTCCTAAAATCAAAAATAGAGCTATATGAAAAAAATCCAGTTTTTTTGAACCACCCCGTATATTTGAAAATATTTTCAACTTATGCCACTATTGAATTCTATAACACTTTTGTAGAAAATTTTTTTCTAAAAGCAAAAATAGAGCTATATTGAAAAAATCCAATTTTTTTGAACAACCCGTATATTTGAAATATTTTTAACTTATGCACTATTAAATTCTATAACACTTTTTGTAGAAAAGGTTTTTCCTAAAAGCAAAATAGAGCTATAATGAAAGAATCCAATTTTTTGAACACCCGGTATATTTGAAAATACTTTTGGGTTATGCAGCATCCAATTCTATAACACTCTTGTAGAAAAGATTGTCTTTCTGAAACGCAAAAGTAAAGCTATAACGAAAAACCCAGTCTTCCTGAACACCCAGTATATTTGAAATACTTTTAGGTTATGTCAGCTTCAATTCTATAACACTCTTGTGGGAAAAGATTTTTTCCTAAAAGCAAAAATAAGCTATATAATGAAAAAAACCCAGTTTTTTTGAACACTCCGTATATTTGGAAAATATTTTTAGCTTATGCACTATTGAATTCTATAACACTTTTGTATAAAAGATTTTTTCCTAAAAGCAAAAATAGAGCTATAATGAAAAAAATCCATTTTTTTGAACACCGGGTATATTTGAAAATATTTTCGGGTTATGCAGCATTCCAATTCTATGACACTCTTGTAGAAAGATTTCTTCCTAAACGCAAAAATAGAGCTAATAACGAAAAAACCCAGTCTTCCTGAACACCCGGTATTTTTAAAAATAATTTTAGGTTATGCAGTATTCAAATTCTGTACAACTTTTGTAGAAAAGATTTGTTCCTAAAACCAAAAATAGAGCTATAATGAAAAAACCAGTCTTCCTGAACACCCGGTATTTTTAAAAATAATTTAGGTTATGCAGTATTCAATTCTGTACAACTTTTGTAGAAAAGATTTGTTCCTAAAAGCAAAAATAGAGCTATAATGAAAAAACCCAGTCTTCCTGAAACACCCGGTATTTTTAAAAATAATTTTAGTTATGCAGTATTCAATTCTGTACAACTTGTAGGAAAGGATTTTTTCCTAAAAGCAAAAATAGAGCTATAATGAAAAAACCCAATCTTCCTGAACACCCGGTATTATTAAAATAATTTTAGGTTTGCAGTATTCAATCTGTACAACTTTTGTAGAAAAATTTGTTCCTAAAAGCAAAAATAGAGCTTATAATGAAAAAACCCAGTCTTCCTGAACACCCGCGTATTTTTAAAAATAATTTTAGGTTAGCAGTATTCAATTCTGTACAACTTTTGTAGGAAGGATTTTTTCCTAAAAGCAAAAATAGAGCTATAACGAAAAAACCCAGTCGTCTTGAACGCCCGGTTATTTTTAAAATAATTTTAGGTTATGCAGTATTCAATTCTGTACAACTTTTGTAGGAAAATATTTCTTCCTAAACGCAAAAATAGAGCTATAACGAAAAAAACCCAGTCTTCCTGAACACCCGCGTATTTTTAAATAGATTTTAGTTTTAGTATTGCAGTATTCAATTCTGTAACAACTTTTTAGAAGGATTTCTTCCTAAAAGCAAAATAGAGCTATTAACGAAAAACCCAGTCTTCTTGAACGCCCGGTATATTTTAAAATAATTTAGGTTATGCAGCATTCAATTCTATAACACTCTTGTAGAAAAGATTTCATCCTAACGCAAAAATAGAGCTATAACGAAAAAAACACCAGTCTTCCTGAACACCCGTTATTTTGAAAATATTTTTTAGGTTATGCAGCATTCAATTCTATAACACTCTTGTAGAAAAGATTTCATCCTAAACGCAAAAATAGAGCTATAGTGAAAAAACCCATCCTTCCTAAACACCCGGTATTTTTGAAAATTTTTTAGGTTATAGCAGCATTCAATTCTATAACACTCTTGTAGAAAAGATTTCATCCTAAACGCAAAATAAGAGCTATAATGAAAAAACCCCAGCCTTCCTAAACATCCGGTATTTTTGAAATATTTTAGGTTATGCAGCATTCAATTCTATAACACTCTTGTAGAAAAGATTCATCCTAAACGCAAAAATAGAGCTGTAATCAAATAGCAAGTGTTCAGGAACAGCTGTACTCATATATATGTTTAGGTTATGCGGCATTAAATTCTAGTAAACTTTTGTAGATAAGACTGCTTTTCTAGAAGCAAAAATAAGAGCTGAAATCAAATTCTATTGCCTTTCCCTATTCTCTTTTCGTTATGTTTTTCCTTGTCTATTTCCTATTTCCTTTTATAATATCCCATAAGTTACAGCTTTAAAAAAATAGTTGACGATTTTCCCTATATTCAATTTTCTTCCTATTTTTATCCGTCATTTTATTTTTTCTAAACAATATTATCAGCATCAAATGCAACGATCCAAGCACCCACAAATGTCTGTTGCAAAATATCATTTTTTATAATATTCCTCCATTTTAGACGCGCCATCAGTTTTTAATGCTATAATCCCAAATAGTGGCTCAAAAAAATCGCAATCTCAAACTTTAAAAAAAAAAATTGCGCTTCTATACTTCTAGTACTCACCAAGCTGCAAAAATTAAATTTCCCGCTATTATTGTGAATAATATTTTATAGTGTCTTCAACATACTCACTTTTACGCAATGATTGAATTTTATTTTTGTTTAATACACACTATTAATAAAAGCGATAGATATACTTTCACGCGTTAGAGTAATAAATCGAAAACACTGTAGATTTCATGCATTAAAAAATTTACGAAATATAAATGCCACATAGATACGCGGTTTAAAAATCATAAGACATAAGAAGTACATAAGACTCGACATTTTCCGACGACAAATCCGGACTCGTCCGAACAATGTCGCATCTCACTGTGTATCCGCTAATATTATCTATATCATTGTCACATAGGCGTTCATAGAACATGCCGGCAAACGAAGTAATAAAAATAATGATTTAAAAACATCTTTAAGTAAAGATAATTAAGTTACGTGTGCTTTCGAAAAATAAATTCGCTAATATGGAACAGTTTACCACATACGATTCTTAGAAGCGACAAATTATTTCACCGCTTTTTCATTCGGCTGAACACGCATTTACCCGTCAATGTGTGAACGCGCCTATAATTGTTGACGTTTAAAAAGGTATAATGTCAACCACGCGACCGTAATCCTGGTTGATATTCTTTTATTTTCGTCGTGCTAATTCATATTCCAACGTGTTTTTACAATTAGTAATTGCTCTAAATGATTGGAAGCGTCGTTTAGAATATGAAAAACGACCTCAGTAAGTTTGTTAGTGAAGATATTATGGATTATCGGTAATTAAATAGTTCCTTTTAGAATTGCTGAAGAATGGTTCAGCGCCCTGCAGTATTGAATATTAAAAATAAATTGAAGAGTTGGTTTTAGTCAAGGACAGTGGTATTTACAGGGTTACCACAAATTTCTTCGGAGGGGGATCATAATGGCTCGATAACTTATTGGGAGATATTTTACGATAAACTTCTAACACATCGCTCTGCTGTTGGAGTATGTACATTCTGTGGTGCTGTGATACTATGTTGATAATAAAATCGTTAGATATGAAAAACAACCTCAGTAAGTTTGTTAGTGAAGATATTATGGATTATCGGTAATTAAATAGTTCCTTTTAGAATTGTGAAGAATGGTTCAGCGCCCTGCAGTATTGAATATAAAAATAAATTGAAGAGTGTTTTTAGTTAAGACAGTAGTATCGATGAAATATGTATATGTGGAATAAATACAGTTATGTCGTTTGATGGTGTACAGATTTTAATAAAAAACACTTATTAAAATTAGTGTATCTTATTGATATTTACAGAAGAATTATATTTTGATAGCTGCTTAAACTCTTTTAAATATTAATCAATGAAACAGTGTGCCAGTCAAATCGATATTAATAATTGAAAGCTAATCGCTCTGTGCTTAAATTGTCTTGTTCCTCGGATGTTATCGAGCACCCATTTAAATGGCATCGTAGGCATAATCACCATAAAAAAACTAATGTTTACCTTTAAATCTAATGAAGGTTACACGTAACTGGACATTCTTCTAAAAAAAACACAGGGTTACCACAAATTTCTTCGGAGGGGATCATAAGGGCTCTTTAAATAAATATATGCGATGTATTTAATATACTGCAACACAAATTTTCTAAATATATATGTGCGAATATGTGAAACTGTAATTTATTTAATTAGCAGTTGTGTGTTTTAAAAAAATGCCAGAAGAGAAATCAATAATGCAACCGATCAAAATTGAATAGCGCATTAAATCTTTCATCGTTTAAGTTATAGTATTATAAAAAAAGTATTTGCATATCTACCCCACCTGGTTGCTCTCTTTACTATTTAAAGTTTCAATAATATTGTCCTTGTGGACTGAATTTTAAAAATTACTTGTACATTCCATAGCTAAATAAATTTAACATGATATATTCGTTACTTGGTACGTAGAAACTTCCTTTTGGAATACAATCCAAATCTTACTTTTAAGAAATCTATATATCGATATCACTACAAATAATATTCACGTAACAGCTGATATGCATATCTGATTACTCTTAACTGTACATTATCGAATATGAATGTAAAACAACATCGCTTTAAACTGTTTTGTATTATATAATGTAACAATAACAGTAAAAAATAGAGAACAGACACCAAATCTATTATATCGTAATCGTTTTCTTCTCCTATAGTTATGTTGAACGGGTAAAAAAAAGATTTGAAATAACTTTCATCGGAAAGGGATTGTTCTCTGTCGCTGCATCTTTCGACATCTTAAATTGACATTTCTAGGGGTCGATTAATATACTATATGGTGTCACTCTTATAATATTCTTCTCCTCATGATTGTAGAGAGCTTGAAAAAATGAATTTTACCTCATTTAAAGACACATAAATTATCTCTGACAGACCAGTTAAACACGACTCCATAATCGAATCATTCTGTAGAAATGAGCGTATGTCGGCCCTTTTTAGCATGAAAGGCGGTAATATCAGACACGTACAAAACCATATCGCCATTATTTTTGCGGTAATGTATACTTTTCGTGCTAAAATTAGCGCGATACGTTGACGTTTTTCGTGTTCGATAGTTTGACATCTTACTTGATCCTGGCTCAATAATTTCGCTAAAAACTGTAATTATTTAATCAGAAACATATTTGAGCGTGTATTACGAACCTTTTCAACCTTCCATAAACGTTAATTATCTTAATCGCTATTATTGTAGCCCCAAATAGCAGATTAGGTTATGAAATTAATACCATCGCCAAATGACTATTATTCTCAAATTATTCCACATTTTCTCATATACTGACGAATCATTCAGGCTTCTTAACATCTCTCTGGTCACGTTACGACTCATTATGTGTGCCTTTACCCCCATTTACGCTCGAAATCGTCTCCGAAGTTCGCGTCATTTTACCGTGTGACAGATGCTGTTGACAATCTACGAAACCGGCCATAATTCCAACCTCATCGCCGGCAAAACACGCCTCTATGAATCGGTCTTTTTGAGAAAAATAACGCATCTCGACCCCATTTTAGGGTTCAAACCGTAAGATGAAGCATGTGAGACGTCTTCCAACATTAACCCCACTCTCAAATATTATCTCAGCCTCGCAGCGAACATACGAAATTGCCCAAACTTTGACAGTGCAAAATCGGTCGAATCCGACTCATTGACATTTCTCGGTCTTCAGCGACGTTCGCCTAAACCTGCACCCATCACAATTAGAATTTCGCGAATTTTTCTCCCCTTTCCCTATTTTTAACGATAAACCTAAATACCCGGGTCCAGTGCGACCGCCGTCGCCCGTTCGCCCGTCTACAATTTTCCCTTTTAATCTGTTCCGCTTCCCGATCCTTAGGCGTAATAGTTTTTCTCGCGAATTTACACGCTCTAGATAGGGCGACGCCTATGGTGTGCGACAGAGAGTAGACAAAAACAGGCTGATCAAGTTTTATATTTTATTAACTAGAAGCTTGCGCTTCTAGTCAGTGAAGAAGGTGGTACTTGAGGAAGGTGGTTACTTGAGGAAGGTGGTTTCTTGAAGTCGGTCCCCATTCGAGAGAAGTTGCCACTTTTACAATGTGCAATACGTTTTAAGTGTAGTTTTCTTTTGTTTTACTTTTGGAACACCCTGTATAGTCGAAACTATGTTTAGGGTATGCAGCAATCTGAACAACTTTTGTCAAAAAGTTTCTTTTCCTAAAACTCAGTCTTTTTGAACACCCGTATATTTTGAAAATATTTTTAGCTTATGCAGCATTCAATTCTATAACACTTTTATAGAAAGATTTGTTTCCAAACGCAAAAATAGAGCTATAATGAAAAAAATTCCAATCTTCCTGAACACTCTGTAGATTTAAAAATATTTTTAGCTTAAGCAGCATTGAATTCTATAACACTTTGGTAGAAAGATTTGTTCCCAAACGCAAAAATAGAGCTATAATGAAAAAAATCCAATCTTCCTGAAGCACTCTGTAGATTTAAAAAATATTTTTAGCTTATGCAGCATTCAATTCTATAACACTTTTATAGAAAAAGATTTGTTCCCAAACGCAAAAATAGAGCTATAATGAAAAAAATCCAATCTTCCTGAACACTCTGTAGATTTCAAAATATTTTTAGCTTATGCGGCTTTCAATTCTATAACACCTTTGTAGAAAAGATTTTTCCCAAACGCAAAAATAGAGCTATAATGAAAAAAATCCAATCTTCCTGAACACTCTGTAGATTTAAAAATATTTTTAGCTTATGCAGCATTCAATTCTATAACACTTTGGTAGAAAAGTTTTGTTCCCAAACGCAAAAATAGAGCTATAATGAAAAAATCCAATCTTCCTGAACACTCTGTAGATTTAAAATATTTTTAGCTTATGCAGCGTTCATTCTATAACATTTTTGTAGAAAAGATTGTTCCCAAAACGCAAAAATAGAGCTATAATTGAAAAAAATCCAATCTTCCTGAACACTCTGTAGATTTAAAAATATTTTTAGCTTATGCAGCGTTCAATTCTATAACACTTTTGTAGAAAAGATTTGTTCCCAAAAACGCCAAATAGAGCTATAATGAAAAAAAATCAATCTCCTGAACAACCCGGTATTTTTGAAAATATTTTTAACTTATGCAGCATCCAATTTCATAACATCCCTGAAGAAAAAAAATTCCTAAACGCAAAAATAGACCTATAATGAAAAAAATCCAATCTTCCTGAACACCTGGTATTTTTGAAAATATTTTTAACTTATGCAGCATCCAATTTTATAACATCCCTGAAGAAAAAAAAATCCTACACGCAAAAAATAGAGCTGTAATGAAAAAATCCAATCTTCCTGAACACCCGGTATTTTTGAAAATATTTTAAACTTTGCAGCATCCAATTTTTATAACAATCCCTGAGAAAAAAAAAATTCCTAAACGCAAAAATAGAGCTATAATGAAAAAATCCAGTCTTCCTGAACACCCTGTGTAGTGGGAAAATATTGTTAACTTATGCATTCAATTCTATAACATCCCTGAAGAAAAAAAAATTCCTAAACGCAAAAATAGCAGCTATAATGAAAAAATCCAATCTCCCTGAACACTCTGTAGATTTAAAAGTATTTTTAGCTATGCAGCATTCAATTCTATAACACTCTTGTAGAAAAGATTTTTTTCTTAAAGCAAAAATAAAGCTATAATCAAAGACTCAATCTTCGTGAACACTCTGTGTAGTGGAAATATTGTTAACTTATGCAGCATTGAATTCTGTACAACTTTTGAACAAATGATTTTTCTAAAAGTAAAATTAGAGCTATAATGAAAAAACCCAGTCTTCCCGAACACCCGGTATATTTTAAAATAAGTTTAGGTTACACAGCATTAAATTCTATAAAACTTTTGCAGAAAAGACTTTTTTCGTAAAAGCCCAAAAATAGAGCTTTAATCAGAGAGCCAGTGTTCGGGAACAGCTGTACTCAAATATATTTTTAGGTTATGCGGCATTAAATTATAGAAAACCTTTGTAGATAAGACTTCTTTCCTGAAAGCAAAAATAGAGCTGTAATCAAATTCTATTCCCTTTCCCTGTTCTCTTTTTCTTATTGCGTATCCTTGTCTATTTTCCCTATTTCCCTTTTATAATATCCAATTAAGTTACAATTTTTAAAAAATAATTGACGATTTTTCCTATATTTCAATTTCTTCCCTTTTTATCCGTCATTTTATTTTTCCAAACAATATTATCAGCATCAAATCAATGGTATGATACAATGTCATTAATATCTATTTATATTGCATTGTTTCAAAAATGTAATTACGATGGCATACACACATACACACACACACACACTTATGGTTAGACAATGAATTTGACATAAATCCCATCAGAGCCATCTAAGAACATTTAAACCTAAAGCTACTTAGATTGTTCTACAAAAGTTCTTCATATCTCAAAATCTATTAAAGATAGATATAGGGAGTGCTAATACAAAATGATAGGGGATGATGTTTACCTCCCAATTTCGAATTAAAATACAGGGTGTTCTATTTAAGAAATTGAGTTTTCTGCATTCGAAAATATGTCACTTTGTTACTCAGTTTGAACACTCTGTATATTAGAATGCGGAGTGTGCGTACCATTTCGTTAGAGCTATATCTGCATTCATTACATAGCAAATTTGGAGTCTCTATTTGCGGTATTAACCGAGATATTAATTTCTCAATGATGCAATGATTATGACTTAAAAAAATGAAAAACTTAAATAACTCAAAAACGGCAACATGTAGCTATAGGAATAGCTAAGGAAGACTGTCATATTTATAACCGTAGAATCCAAAAATGTAAAGAAAATTATATCATTCTATTTAAAATAACAAAGTTGACGTCCATTTCCGGTCAACCGGAAGTGATATTTTGGTTAAAGTATTTTACATTTATAGTTTCAATCGAACAGATGATGGTGCCAAAATCTCAAATATAAGTAAATAGTAGAACATCATAAACTTTTAATGAACCACTTACGTGGAATGCCATGTATATAATATATGATTAATGCGATTGTATGAACAATTAAAAGATGGTATTTAATTTTAAAGGGATTGTTGAATCTATTTCAAATTATATGAGAATTCTAATAAATATATTAACGTAATTGTATAGAAAGTAAATTATATACATAATTGGAAATTGTTTTTTTTTTTTTAATGAACGTTTTATTTTAATTTGATTTAATTGTGAATTTAATTTGTTTGATATCGGTATTAATGAAGTATTAGTTGGCAGCAATCTTATTGTTTTATAAAAAAAATTCTCGATATCGTTTCTATTTTTTTTCCCCCTTACTTCCAAACAATATTATCAGCATCAAATGCAACGATCCAAGCACCCACAAATGTCTGTTGCAAAATATTATTTTTAAAAATAATATTCCTCCATTTTAGTCGCGCCATCTTGTTTTTGATTCTATATTCGCAAATAGTGGTTCAAAAAAATCGCATAAGTCACGAACTTTAAAAAAAAAATTGCGCTTCTATATTTCAGAATTCTCTCCCCCATATTGCGTCCGCCATTTTATTTTGCTAAAACATATTGTCAGAATTGAATTCAGCAACCACAAAACCCCTTCAAACATTTGTTAGAAAATAATTCATGCTTTTGTATTTTTGGACGCATTTTTCGACATTTGGCACCATTGTGTGGCGCACCAAAATATTCTGGACTTCAATGTACATAAATAAATGTTTTTTTATATTTATTGCTTAATAATAATAATCATGTCTTGCAACCGTAAAGCACAATATAAAAAAAGGTACGATAAAAAAAAGCTTGCCACGTCCGCTATTCGAACCCGGCACCGTCGGTCGACGACGTGCGTTTGGTCGTACACGGAACCCGCTGAGCTAAATGCATCTATACTTTTTGAAATTCAAATAAGCATAAAAATTAAAGCATGGCAATGACTGACAGTTCAATTTATTTTACACTATTTTAGATTTAGCTGTGTTACGTGTGTGCAATGACTATAAGATCTCTCACTGTCTTATTAATTAATAAACATCGCGAAACACCACTTACTTGTCCTTTTTCGTTATTGTCCGGTAATGCCGTATCCGCAAAAAGACGCTGCTTTACCGCAAGTATTTCGCAATATTTGGGTACCTGCCCTAATTTTCGTTATCGCACAGCTTTCATCACCTATATCCAGTCATTTTACTATCATTTCCGCATTATCTACGCGCCTCTCTTCTTCCGAAATCATCGCGGTAATTTGAGAATATGAACGTCCCATAATTTGACATTTCTCTTAATTTATTCAATAATCTATCTAAAACTGAATAATCACTTTCACAAACACACCTGACCGCGCTTTACGAAAGTTATTTCACCTTTTAATCGACGAACTAAGCCGTAACGAAAATAAAGGTGCCTCGTTTGTTCCATATTGACATATGGTATAGGGTTGGCTATTAGCTCATCTGAAATGACAATATTTCGGCATTTTCCCTTTCAACCTTCCCGCTATAACAGCTTATAACGTTTGTCGAATCACTTTTATCTTCTTACACTTGCTTGGAGTATCTTTACCCAAAAACACGTCGCACTGAATTATGTAGTTTTAGCGGCCATTTGCCGCGACTACTCAACGACTTCTGTCAAAATTTGACAGGTGTCCCCTGCAAACAATATCTATTTTAATCGTTTAATTTTGAAAGAATTTCGCGTTCCTGCCCTATTTAGGGTTCGAATTGTAAGATGAAAACATGAAAGAAGCCGTCCCGACAATAATTCATACCTGGATACGGTTTTTGAGCCGGAATCGATGCCGCAAAATTCGGGCGTCACTGGCACAATTAACGATTCCGGCCAGATGTGTGACGCGGATAAATTGACTCATATTGGAGAAAATTTCGCGTTCACTCCATTTTAGGGTTCAAACTGTTAAACGAAGGATACAGGAGGTCTGTTCAAAAAATAATTTCGCAACACGTTACGGTTTCTGAGCCGCTATTGCGCGACAAATGTGCGCTTTTGTTTTGCATCTTACTTGATCCTGGCTCAATAATTCGCTAAAAATTGCACAATCATAATCACAACATATCTGAGCGTGTATTACAAACCTTTTCTACCTTCTAATTAACGTTATATTACCTCGAATCGCTATTATTATCACCCAAATAATTAGGTCAGGTTAGAGCAAATCAGTACCATCACAAATGAGAATTTTCCACATTTTTCCATATGCTGCGATCATTCAGGCTCTTAACATCTCTCTGATCACGTTTCGACTCATTACGTGTCCCTTGTACCCCTTTTACGTTCCAAAATCGCTCCCGAAGTTCGCGACATTTCACCGCGTGACACGCGGCATCTGACATCCCACGAAACCGTCATAATTCCAAACTCATCGCCCGGCAAAACACGCCTCTATGAATCGGGTCTTTTTGAGAAAAATGTCGCGTCTCGACCCATTTTAGGGTTCAATCGGTAAGAGGAAACATGCGTGAAGGCATTTCCACATTAACCCCACTCTCAATACCTTCTCTGCCTTGTGGCGATCGCACCAAAATGCCCAACTTTGACAATGCGAAATCGTTCGAAATTCGCCAAGTGACATTTCTCGGTCTTCAGCGACGTTCGCTTCCCTCTACCCACTAAATTTTCGATTTCCGCGAATTTCTCCTCTTTTCCTACTTTTAATTATTAATCTCGATACGCCTATTCCCGTGCCATCCCCGTTACCCCTTCGTCCATCTATTATTTCCCTTTTTAATGTCGCCCCGTCTGAAGCCTTAGTTTTGAGACTTTTTGCTCCAATTTTACAACGCTCTAGATAGGGCACGCCTATGGTGTGCGACAAAGAGTAGAAAAAAACAGACTGTACAAACTTTTAGATTTATACAATACAAATGATATTGCCAGTTTATTAAAACAAAACTAAAATTTTACATTTACGGAATTACAAAATTGTTTAAATTCTGTTACACTTAACAATGACGTACATTACCAGCATTAGTTATAAAACAGTTACTACATTTATTGAAGCTAATAGTTACATTGCTGTAAGAAAATAATAATAATGGTTGTTAAACTTTTTACTAAAAATACTGTGAAAGCTTGACTTACACATATGTTAGATAAGTGTTACAAATTGTAATATATGTTAATACAGGACTTATCTACAAATGTTTAGAAAAAATATACTACAAGTTGCAATAATCTGGTATTTTATTACAAGTTGTAGTAAAATTTTATGATTTTATAGTAAAATTTGTCGCAATTTTTTTTTCCGTGCGATACTCACTTTGGAAAGAAATATTTCTATAACATCTTATTGTTTTTTTAGTCGAAATGGAATTTACGGTAACTCGATTATTATCCAAAATCCTTTAAATGTTTCTAATTTACTGATCTTTACGACATGTGTTCCCATGGTGCCATATACACTACTTTAAATAACCATAACTCAAGGAAATATTTTTAGTGACCATTTCCACACGGTTACTTTAGGCAAATAGTAGATACTTTAATACATACTTTAAAGACGCATATTTTGATAACCACTACTTTAAATTGTCTTGGGCAAAATTCGCCATATTATTTACTTATGACCTCACCATACTAGCCAAAAATTATTTTTTCTTTAGTTACTGTACCAAAAGAATAAATAAAATTATTGTTGGTTTACAATGCTCAGGAATATTTACAAAACTTACGCACCTTTCGAAAATTGTACAATTATTTTTTTTTTAATAAAGTATATTTAAGAGTGCATTATCATTTCTCTAAGTAGCAGTGCCTATACCTATAAAGTTAATTTTACGGCATTGTAGATGTTTTTCAATTTATTTAGAGCAATTTTAATAAAAGGTTTGTCGTTATATCCGCACTTTCTCTCATAAATTTGCAGACGGCAGTAATAATCGCCCAAAAAACGTTTTCGTGAAGTTTTGCGTTTTTGTCAACACGGTATTTATTACTGCGTCCTTAAAATTCTTAGAACTGCTGTTGCACCAGTATCAAATTCGCCAGGCAATTTGTCGAGATTGCACAGTATAGATTCTAGTTCTTCCAAAACCCATATTTGAATTTCTAAATTATATAAAAAAATGAGTTAAGTGCTCAAAAACATAGCTAGATGTACTTTGGGTACTACACGCACGATTTTTTTACTTAGTGTGTTTTCGCATTTACAAATTATTTTATATATTAGATAGGTAGTAAATCCTTGGTTATCAACTACTAGCGTTATACCTTATTAACTCATAACTTATAAATTATGCACTTAAACTCTTTTACCCCTATAGTCCCTAATATGTATTAATACTCCCCCAACAATTACTCCTTTTGTAATTGCGTAAATCCAAGAGATAAATGTTGTCTATTTCATATTTATTCTTTACATTTTTTGTCTTAATGTTTGAACCAGCCTTCTGTCTTTACATTAATGCACTGCAATATTTCCTTTACATATTAATCAGCATTCTTAAATACTTAATATCATAATAACTCAACCGCCAGTGTACCATACTTAACGAGATGTGAATGCATTAATGTTTTGTTTCAAAAAGAATATTGAATATCTCTCATTAACATAGAACCTTCACTTTAATAGTGTAATGAAGATGATTCCATATATACATACATGCATTCTACCTACTATTGCGCGTTTTAATATATTTGTTTACCAGTAAGGAGAGGATTATGATAATATTCCAGTTTGACCTCTTTTTCTCTGATGGAAAGTGTATAGCTACATACATTTATCAACATATGAGCATTGTAAAAATATGAATGCTAGAGGAACTAGTCGTTATTCTCAGTAACCATACAAATAAAATAATCTATAATTAATGTTTTCGTTTGAAAAGTAATATGGATAACTAATTTTACTGTTCAGATATAGAAACTTGTATATGTAAAATGAAGGTTTGTTTCTTCATTGCTTCCACAAAAACAGAAGTACGATAGCTGTATCTTCCATGGACAATTATTAATTAAATAATGTAAGACTTTCTGAACTATGAAACTGATGTTTTCAGTGCGTAAACACTAGTTCTTAAGTTTGTTTTAAGCGAATGAGAATTTATGTGTTTTAAAATAAGAAATAATAGTATCTAATAACAGGTGTGATCTAGTATCAGAAAACCATCTTTACTTATAGGGAAAATGCTTCAAGTAAGCAATTACTTCACATCAAGTGCTGTACAACTTAATATTATTTTAACACCTACAGCATGCTCGACTTTGTTCTAACGCTATGCAACTTTATTTTTTTCAAATGAAAGTACCGTATATTATTGACATTTTTAAATTAATCAATTCAATCATAGCTATCTAATGCACCCTACGACAAAATTTAATTTTTCTTGGCGTATTCGGACTTCCTCCAAAAAAAAAAAGAAATATTTGCATGATATTCTTAAACAATCACTATCTTCCTTAGTACCTGCCATTCTCTACAATTCTGTGGTAACAACAAAACATCTTCAGGTAAAACAATAGATTTTGTTGTATATGCGTGCTTAAAATATTTCGGGGCAGAGGCAGCTCAGATTATTCATAAAAAATGGTAAAAATTACCTACTTCTAGGTGACGTACTGATCCAAACTTCCCATTCAAGTATATGGCATATACTCATGAAATTTGCATATGCCGTAGATGAACCTCAAGTAAGAATTCAGCCGACATTGCATTTCATAGTTATAGTGAGATATTCATACAAAAATTAAATGTGTATGAGACTAGAAAGATTGTCACAATTTTTTCCTCAAATATATATCATAAATATAAGCAGCATCTTTAGTGTGCCACATGTAGAATTTTCAAATTACCATAACAAAGTCTAATTAAGTGAGGAACATATTCAAAATATAGTTTAGGATTCAAGTAAAGCCTCAAATCAGAATCTGTTGCGTCATCTGTGCTGCAATGACATCATTACTTTCTTTGATGAGTTGAAAACTGTTTGATTCGGCAAAAATAGACACTGTTGTAGGAGATATGTGGAACTATATAAAGATTATCTTATGCCAAAGAAGAGAAACACACTAAACACGAATTCCAAAAAAAAATAAAAAATGTGCCAAAGTGAAAGATGCGATGCAGGCAATGTAAACATTTAACAATATTGGACGTTTTCAAATAAAATAAAATAAGACCATGGGATGCTGTCGCGCAGAATCCCAGACCCAATAGGTGCAATAAAGATAATATCTTTATATGACCTGGTTGCGTTGTATTTAATAAATACGAATTAGGAAAATTGAAAGTGAATTGAATAGTAATCTAATTAATCAATACACAGTGCTTTTTTCAATACTATAATCGCTAAACAAATCAGCATGTTCGAAACACAAATACTACCCCAACACTTATTGTTAGTGAGGCGTTTACACTAGTTTACGGCAACTACGGATAACAACGTACCAACATGGAAGCAGGCCACTCAATTATTACCAATTAATTTGGTACTTTGCTGTATGTATATTAATTATTTTCTTTTGTATACCATTACGAACAGCAAGGATACAATAATGATAACACTTTTATTTTTGACGATGAAAATTGTCAGTAATCTGTCACTACTTGTACATACCGTTCTTAAATGTCTTAAAATCTTAATATCTAAAACAAATTGCATATACAAACTAAGCCGCGTAACCGAAAGCTTGGAGAAGAGTCATTTTTTTTACCAAAGGCGTTAATAACAATGTTGTTTTACACTAGACATATAGTAGCTTGTTATAAGTCAGGTAAGGTTATTTTTTACCTACAATTTTAAATGAATAATAATAGGGTGGTCGTTTAAAATAACCGACTAATTTTCATTTTCGTACTTTCGGGACAGCCTCTATAGTAAAAATATTTTTGGTTGTGCAGCATTAAATTTCGTGAACTTTCGTATAAAGAGCTTTCCTAAAATCAAAAATAGAGCTGTCAATCAGGCCCGTTTTCGGTGGGACCCTGTACATAGTGTTTGAAGATTAAAAAACTGTTGTGAGGGCAGAAGTTTATTGTTATTCGTAAGATGTGTTAGTTATTAGTATATCTTACAGTGCTTATCTACCTCAATTTAATGCATGCTATCAATAAAATATGTATATAGTATTCATTAGATAAAGAAGTACGACTAAATTATATTTTATGACAGCCTTATAATTATCTAAATCACTCGTTTACAGCATTCGATGAAACCGACTGCACAATTTAAAAAATCAATTTAATTAATCCAATAAGTATAAGTAATATATGTCGTTCTGTTATTGTCACACTTGTATATAAATACGTATTTTTTCGGTTCTATTTGTTGACATGCGGGATAGAAAACAATTATTAACAATTATAACAATATTCATGCTCGAAAAATAATACGTTGGCCCAAAAACACACAGCAGAATCTAAAACTATACCAGTCGAGAGGCTATATAGCAAACGGTGCAAATCAGCGATGAATTTTCTATTGTGTCGTTTTAAAGTATTTAGTAAACGAATTGGGCTGAATTCAATCAAATTACTCCTTTAATCCTTATTGCTAATTCTACTTGCAATTGATTTCGGCTGTTGGTGTCCCAAAAAACATATTTTTTTTCTTAGTACCTTTATGTTATGTTGTTTTACACCTTTATTTAAGTTTCTCTTAAATATTTCCTTTTTATAAATACCTACTGTCTTTATAACTTTCGTTTGCTCTCAAATTTCCATTTTTGATAGACTCAAAATGTTTTTATATAGGAGTGATTTTCATGACTTTCTCTTTCATTCTCATTCCAAACTTTTCAATATTTAATTTTGTCTCTAATACATTTGTTTTACCACATACTTATTCAATACATGGAATGCTCCCTTAACATTTTTTTTTAAATAATTTTCAGAGCTCTTCTTCAATATATATGAGTTAAGTTTTTATTGTGAATTATCGATAAATGTGAATAAAGCTGATTGACGCAATATTCTAACTCGCATGTTACACTAACTGGAAGATTATTCAACATAGTAACATTCAAAATATTCGAAAACACATTCTAAAGTTTTACACCAGCGAACTTATTGCGCACATCACTACTCGTTTCGTATTAGATGTATGTATTTCATTAATATGTATATCTAATTGGCGAGAGCGTTTCATAATTATGTTGCAATATATATAGAATAAGGTTGAAAAAGGTTAATATGTAATTATACCAACTGAACAGTAGTAATATGTATTTCTTATTATGCGTACAATCTCGTATGTGTAATATTGGTGCACTTCAGAAAATAATAATGTTCAGCATAAGAATTAATTCCGTATTACAAAAAATCAACGGTTTCATAATACTCGGTATATTTAATGTCTTTATATGTTCCTACAGTTCTATGTAATAATAAATATTCAACAAGGCATTGAGGGCCATTTTAACCAATAATTTACATATTGTTAACATTACTACAAGCCAATTTATAAAGGAGTATATATATTACCAAAACAATAATTACCGGTCCTTCTTCTGTACTTCCGGAAAAAGCTGCATTCAAACTAAAATAATTAACACTTCGGTGATGTAAAACAGCATTTGGCTGCTCACATGTTAGACCAAGGTAACTGTGGTATCACTTCTCTCTTATCGATTATAGATTTTTTATAGATTAAGTATTGAATAAGAATTTTTAAGCACTTTTTATTGCAGATATTTTTATAGAATCCCAGAATGATTACCTTATCTCTACAAATTATACATATTGAAGCTATATTTTCATATTTTATCTTTCTCCACCGGAAATAAACTGCTTTTTTAATGAAGCATCCTGTACTATTTGCATTATTTGGATTCTGCGGTAATTTTCTGAATCAGAAAATAATAATAACTTAGTTTTCCGGTTTCCATGATTACTAAATTTTGGACCTTTCTATATTTCAATTGAAGTGTCGCGATTTTGTTAGAATCTTGCATATGGATCCAATAAACTACAAATATTACGCTGTTTGTTTTCTATCCGTTACTTAAAATAACCGCAACGTACATTTTAACAGTTTTTCGCAAAAAAATCGATTTTCGTTAATAGAACGTCTTTGATCTAAAAAAAAATTATTCAATGGCCACACACTTTATATTCCAGTTTACAGCCTACTTTCTACTTGATAAAAAAAGAAGTAATAATCTAAAGAAGTATAACTAATATTTCTAATGTATCTTTAAAAATAAATTAAATGCTAATATTTTAAATTATTATTTTAAAAAAATTTCTAGGATTTATAAGATCAAATGCGGTATTTGTAATAAAATGTATATATGTCAAACAAAGAGGCATGCGAAGATTAGACTTTAAAGAACATTTATATCATGTAAGAATTCATAGTGCTGATAAATTCCGCTTTAGCGTATCATTTTGTTATACAGGACCACTCTTTTCAATTATAATATTAGATGTAGGTTAAGTCTTCAAATTGTAGAATGTGGGAGCTATTTATATGAAAAAAATAATAATTAGCTTACTTAATACCGATTAACACCCCTTAATTATAATATTAAATTTATTTGAAGATTAGTAGTCCCTGAAGCCTTAATTTTGTAACTAAGATATACTTATACACATTTGTATTTGACGATATACTTGTATGTACATCCTGACGATATTAACAGGTAGGTATGAAATGTAAACTGGCCGTTTATTTATTCGTCGTCTACGGTAGTGACTATCAAAACTACCCACATTTGCAAGGTGTGCGCGCTGGCTCGCTGTTCCGTAAATGATTATTGGGGTATACGTTTGTAAAACCTTCGCAATTATGCAAATTAGTAGGTCTCAGATTATTTGATATCGAAGGAACCTTTAATATTGTGGTTTGAAGCCAGTTTGAATTGAGATATTTGTTTTTACAGCTTGAGATCAAGTGACTTTTAAACTGAAGCTTTATTTTATGTTTAAAATAATTAAGTGAATGTATAAATAACAAATCAAGTTATATTATTTGCGGGTTTATTTCTATTAAATTTTATTTATTTTTATTTGTTTTATTTATTTTAAATAGGAATTTATTAGAAAACAAAAAGTAATACTTCATGTCATTACTTTAGTTTCAATAATATTATTTATTATACACAGTACGAAACATCTAAAGTTCGTGTTCTAAGAAAATCAAACATATCTTTGTTAGACTTTTTGTTAAATGATGCTATTTATAGAGCAATTATATTAAACAGAAATTTTAATATACTACATAAACTATTATCACATTACTAAGAATAAAGCTTTCCTTTAAATTTCAATAGCCAAAGTATAAACTCATTAATTATATGTATTTCAATCTGGGGCAATTTAAAACTCAGCCGCTTACCATAATTAGTATGAATCCTCATTGTAAGCCAACGAGTAAAATTTCACTGATAATGAGCTGATATACTTATGTGGCAGAGCAACAATTCTGTAAAAACTTTTTTTTAATATTTACATGAGAAATGAATTTAAATGATTAACAAAACCACATACTCCTAATGTTCTAATTTCAGAATTAGAGGGAAATACTTGCAACACAAAATTATTAATAAAATTAGAACAAGTATAATTAAAATGAGTACAATTTAAAAATTTTATAAAATTGAAAGTGGATTCATTCAAATATTCTTATTTTCCTAAAGACAACAACATGAGTCTATATGATTTTTTTTGCAGATTTATGTATTTTTTTTATATATTTATATGGCATTTTAAAACATAAATATGAAAAAAATGTTTTTAAAAATTTTTGCTCAACTAAACATATCATGTGGATATATAAGCTCGTAATTCAAAAACACTAGGCGTCGTTGGATTACATAAAGGACTAGTGGTAATTATAGTAAACGGCTGAGTTTGTGATTGTAGGTAAATGGCAATGCAAATTTAGGCAATTCTCATAATAGTAGTGAATTTATATTTTGTGTATTAAAATTTCAAAGAAAAGCTTGATTTTCAGTGATGTGATAATTAACATACTTTATTAAACTTGTTGTTTATTACAATTAGGGTTAATCCTTTCATTTAGAATTATTCTTTTATTAATTTATGGATATATTGTTCTGTTTATATATTTTCAAATTTGTTTTTTTTTAGAATGTATATTTATTTTTGCAGAATGCGTTTCTTTTTTGTTACCTTTACATTACCATTTTTGTATATGTTTATATATTTAATTACAGTTACGTAATTAGATTTTATATTGTTTATATTTGGAATTAGCATGTTACTTAAATAAATAATATAACAGACTAAACATAGTTTTAATTTTTTTATGAATAGCAATTTTATATCGTTAGTTCCACGTAGGTGGGTCCTGGAATAGTAAATGCTAATAATTAAATATTATTGAAGTCTCATTTAAGAAAATAGTAATTAAATAAATGCTTACAATAGCTAATATTTGTTGAAGCTATAGTTTTATGAAGTCTTCCTCTGATGTTTTCTATATCCTACGTTTCTAAAACAATTAATACACAAGACTTACCATGAATACCACACTTTATTTATTTCTATATGAGTTTTAAGAGTCAATTGGGTCCAAGTTATGAAAGAGATATTTCAATTCAAAACACGTTCAAACGCTATATACAACGTTTACTTGTAATATTGAATAATCCATTTTTTCTACCTGATATGCATAATTGCGAAGCGTTTTTACACCTGTATAGCCCAATAAATCATTTACCTGGAACAGTCGACGCCAGCCGAACGGGCACCTGTGCAAATGGTAAGTAGTTTTTGATAGTCACTGCGCTGTAGACGACGACATTAAATAAGTCGGCCAGTGTCATAGTGTTTGAAAATTAAAAACGTAGAGATGAGTTTATTTGTATTTCGTGTGTTAGTTATCAGTATATACCTTCAATTTAAAAATTATTTAGTTTAAAAAAAATTGACCATAACGTATGCTGTGGTTTGGCACCCGGGGTTTGTAAATTCAGTTATATTTTATTTGTTGAGATTAATCTTTGTCAATGTCGGGCAATTCTCTCAGAAATTAATGTTTTATTTTTGACAAGATTTTGTTAATAGAATTGATTGTTAAATGTAATTTAATTGTTTAGTTGTGTTTATTGATTTCTTTCAGCTGTACATATTGCGTTCTTCAGTATTGTATATTTTGGTAGTTTATATTCTAGAATTTTCTTAGACGAATTCTGCGTTGCGAGCGCACGCAATTGTAAAATTTTATATATACGACCGTGTTTAACCCAGAGGCTCAGTTACCAGATTGACGAGCGTGAGTACATTTTATTTTTGTTTCTTTGCTACCAGTTTGGTAATTCATTTTTTGTTTAAAGATTTGTTCGTTATTTTGTGATTTAAATCGTCCATCTAGGAATCTTCAATTAATAATTGCTGTTGTATTTGTTTGTGTACACGATTGGATGTAAGATCAGTTATTATATTTGTTCTAGAAGGTATTTTTAGTTTTAAGAGTTATATTTTTTTCCGTTTTCTAGTTTTCAAATTAGTTTTATTAGTTAATCACCACGGGTTAGGTGAAAAGAAGCTTTGTGCTTAAAATTAAATTTCAATTTTATAAATTTACTTGTTTTGACCACGTTTAAATTAATTAGGTTGTTTTAATTTTGAGACCACGTGGATTTTTGTGTAAAAAGGATTTTCTTCTAGAACAAATTTGTCTTTTATTTGTTGAAGGATTTGCATTGTCCTTTGTAATTGTAGAGTCTAATGCAGTTTTTGTTTTCGGCCAGAATCTTAAATTCATGGTTTTGTTTCTGTATAATTGTAAGTAACTAAATGTTTTTTTTCTTTTTTTTTTATATAATAATAAAATTTATGATTATTAACGTTATTCAAAATTTCTGTTCTTTTTTTTTTTGATTCAACCTTTTCAATTTTTTTTTGAGATTAAAGAAAGTCAAATTTTTCAAACGCCCACAGTTTACTTTTCATGATAGTTTTAATTGCGAGGGTAACTCCGAGGTGTTCTTTTGCGCTCTTTTTTTTTTCCGCTGAGCTAGTTAATTTTAATTTTTTTTTTTCAAATTCATTTTGCATTTTATGCTGGTACCATCAGTGCACAGCAGTATCTATACAAACTAAATAATTTCTATTGTAAATGTCAAAAAAAAACCTTTTGGAAAAAGACAAACTATGTTGTCGACGGTTACGAATGATTGCTCGCACATTTTAAACCAATAAAAAACCGCCACGTCACGATGAATTTTATTAATTTAATAAAATATGAATATGAAATTGTCTGCCAACAAATACCACAGTTTACTGAGACCGCGTTCAGGCGACGCCGACGGCCGAACTCGAGCCAAGGCACATGTGCTCAGATTTGGAAAGGATTGCTTTGGTGTGGACGGGGCGACCGAACGGAACTAAACGGCATCGTACGCTCGGAATGGGACGTTTCAGCGCCACCGTTTCATCGCCGCGGTTTCAGCGTCGCGATTCAGCGCCAGGACATTTCAGCGCCGGCCGATTCAGCGACGCATTATGATTGTTTAAACTTAATGGTTCATTGTTATGAAGAATTTTTGTACCACTGTACTTGGTTGCAAACTACATCTGTAACATTTTTCGAATTTATTGCGATGAGTACCACTTCTTTTCTGCCTATAAACATAGTCTAGCAAATAAAATTTAAGTAAAATAGTGAGCTGTTATGCAGATAGCCTCGTGAGCTTCGATGAATAGAATGTTGTTTTAAGAATAAAGAAACCTTTTCAGATTACATTTAAAGGAAAAACCGGAATGGGACATTTCGATGCGGCCATTTCGACGCGATCGTTTCGACGCCGGGATGTTTTTGACGCCACATGCAATACAGTTAAATTTGATTTGAACATATGATACACAGATTTTTTAAATGTTTGATTTTTATTAACATTGGAAGAGGTGAGAGGAGAGAGGAATGATTTTTTTAATGATTTTCTTTTTCGAAATATCGAGAGGTGCATTAGAAATGTTTCAAATAATTGTTTTTTTTTAACATTGGATGGGGTGACAGGGAAGGGAATGATTTTTTTAAATGATACTTTGGGGGGATTTGATTATATATCTATATATATAGCATGGAAGGGGCGAGAAGGGAGGGGAATGTAGTAGAATTTTTAGTAATATTTTTTTTTCGTTTTTCAAAACATCGAAGAGAAAATCCGTCTTCTCTTTCGATGAATGAAATGTTTCAATCATATTTTTTAACATTGAAGGGAGGAGGGAGGAGGGAGGGCAATTTTTTTACGATATTTTTTTTGGTTTTCTTTAAACATTTGGAAGAGGATGCATTAAAAAAAAATTTAAATCATATTTTTTAGAAAATTATCGTTTAAAACAGTCACATCCCCTCCCCCTGTCACCCCTTCCAATACTAAAAAAATATGAATGACATTTTTAATGTGTCCTGCTCCCCTAATGTTCCAACAAAAATCTCTGATCATATGTTTAAATCAAATTCACTAGTATTGGCATCTAGCGTCAATACGTCCTCGCGTCGAAACGTCCTCGCGTCGAAACGTGCTAGACCAAGGAAAAACCCAGATAAAATAAACTTTTCTCTTATCTATTTAATTTATTTGTCTTTTCCCTTAGATGTAATCTGAAAAAGTTTTTTTATCCTCAAAACAACTTTCTATTCATCGAAGCTCACGACTCCACTTGCATAAGATCTCATTATTTTTTGCGCCTCCGTCCAGAAACACTCATTTTACAGTACTTCAAAGCGGCTGCCTAGGGGCTGTCACTAGAGGTTGGCCAAACTAGATTCCAACATGAAAGACGGGTATAAATTGTCTATTAACTATCTTTTCAGCCATGTTACATGATATGTGTCTTCATTGCACTTATTATTGATAAATAGATATTAAACTAGAAAGAAAATTACAAAAAAAGATTTATTCTCGGAAACATCAAAATACTAAGGTATGTAACATGTGTGCCAACTTTTATACTGTCAACTTCCTAGTGTCAAATTTTCTTTTCTTTTTCAATTCAAAATTAAGATTTATCGGCCCAAAAAACATTATGTATCACTCGGCCAGAACTCTTTTGCGGGTTTCGCACTTGTAGGCCTGGCTACCGTATTCATACTCGCAAAACGTATAGTTTCTGCCTAGTGATACAAATAACTATTACTTAAGCTAGACTATGTTTATAGGCAGAAAAAGGGCGGTATCAATCACAATAATTTCGAAAAATGTTACATATGTAGTTTGCAACCAATACACATGGTACAAAAATTCTCCATTAAAATGATTCATCAGGTTATCCATCAAGTTGCAGAATCCCGTATTGTGAGATTCTGCAAAAAAAAAAAACCCTGTAAATTAACCAAGAAAAAATCGATGTTTTGGAGAAAGATAGCATTGAGTTCGGTAGTGATGAAGGTGGAATAAGAAGTAGAGAGTCTGCTCACGTCTTACCGACGTCAATGATTATGAATGGATTCAACTGATTTGTATCGTTCAAGTTATTATCAGTTAATTGAAAACTAGTATCATAATAATTAAAAAAAAAGGTAGCTTTGGTTGTTGTTGCTAGCATTTTTTCTCTGAATTTATTTGTAATATTTTAATGAATATATATATAAACTGTTTCACTTGAATGTATTCATCAATACTCTCAATTATGGCAGCACAAACTTGGGAAAAATGTAGAATATAGATGTTTTGATACTTTGAATATGTATGAGAAACATGCGTAAGTGTTATTGCGAATCTTTCTTGCATTGCCGTGCTTCATAATTTGTACTATGCTGCGAAATCTTTTGGTTTTAGTAAATTAAGCAGAACATCAAATAGTCTGGTGTCATTCTGCAGAAATTTTGAAAATATCCACCGTCTTCACTTCAAATTCTGCGATTAAGTGACTTCCGCTATACCTCTTTTTATCTTTAAAGGGTGTTGTCATTTACCAACACCTTGCTACACATTTTTTCTTTTTCTTCTTCTTAATAACGACTTAACGATTATCTCCGCACTCGCAATTATTAAATCATTATCTTCACTGCTCGACATTTTTATCACCGAACAGCATCCAACACTGTCGACCTCGCATTTGAATGTTGGGTGTGGACGCAAGACCAAACCCTGTCGAATCCTTTCCAACGGCAGACGCCCCAACCCCCATTTTGCCGTGCGTTGGGGGTCGATCGTTGGTCTGAACGCGGGATTAATATAAATATAATAATGTAATATATAATAATATAATAAATGGTTATATTTTACTTACTTTTCGGTACAGAACTTTGAACCCGAGTTCGGGCACTTCTAGCAAGTGATAACTGCTTGCAACATTCTTACTTACAAATTAACTTACCTCAATTCCTGCGATGAATCTACCAACAATCTAACGCAATCCAAACAACCCTGGCCGCCGCATAGTGTAGCGCCAGGGTCGTATTTGTCGCCCGCTCCAACGCCGGCATCTCTTGACGATTTTGAGCTTCCCAAGCAGCCAGCGTAAAACGTTTAGCCTGCGTGTCTGCAACAGTAAATACGCATCTGTTTAATGGGTTGCCTACCGCACTGAACATTATAATCGATCTACATCGTTAAATCGTATCGCTTAAAAAATCTAACGATGATCCCTAAAATTTTTATGGTGTGATACAGAATAACTCCGATTTTATTATTGTGTATAAATATGTTCGTAAATCGATCGTAATAGTTATTTACATTAGAGTGCAATAGGTGTCATTCACAGGGCGACAATATAGTTTCGAAGCGAAGAATTCTAGAGTTGTAAATGATCTAACTCAAGACAGTTATAATAGATATTTTGGCTGAGAAACAATATTCGAGAATCTTATTTAAAAAAAAATACATAAATGTAACAGTCAGTAGATGTGGATTGGTACCACACGTTTCGCAACTCAACTCAACCTTAAGTCTGGGTTAAAGTAAATTTAGTGATTATGGGTTTTCGTTAACAACAATCAAAAACAGCAATAAAAATACCGGCATATGAGTTTTGTTTTTAAACTAAATCAACCGATATTATGCATATTTTACTTGGAACTAACTGAGATAGGGGAAAAAAAATGTGTTACGTTTTATCGCACTAGAACGGTAAAATTAACCAACTGGTGCATTAGCTGACAGGTAATGCTGTGCTACAGTTGACAAAGCAAAACAATGCATTTGTAATTAAAAAAATACAAGTATTGAGAAGAAAGAAAATGCAGCCTTTCCAGAGTAAATTGTATTTATAATTACTACCTAAATAACAAAAACAGATTGTGAGAGAAAACTGTACATAACCATGCAACAAATAAATTGATTTCATACACTAATTTGCAAATTATAATTTCCTTACAGGGTTTTTCTAGTTTTTTTTTTATCTTATGAGTTTTTTTTTATTCGAACAATACTTTGTCTCAAAATTTAGAGAATGATGAAAGTAAACTGGTTTATACACTTTATTATGAAAAGCTAAATAATTACAAATCATCTAACCCGTGTTTCACCTAAAGTACCTACTATGCGAGGTTACCTATTCTGATGTTCTGCGAAATTTTAATATATTCAGGTAATTTCAAGCAAAAATCAAAAGTATTTTTTCCAACATTATTAGTCAAAGAATCTATAGCTAAGGTACTCAATGATCAATTAATAAAGAAAAAAAATGCGGAATTAGGTTTGGAACTTGACGATTGACGAGACTACTGACAATAACAAGACGCACAGCTTATTTGTTATATAAGCTTCTTGGATGATAATATTATCGCTCAAGATCTTCAGCTGTTATGCAAAAGCATCTTTGGAAGCGCAAAGGCTCAAGACTTAGTCTTGAATCTGTCTGTATAAGAAAATGACATGCACATTATCTAACTTTTGAGGGAACTTGCTTTTTTTAGGAAAAAAATATATATAATAAATTGTGAAGAAAGATCAAAGGTAGATGGCGCTCGAGAGAACACGTAAATGGATGGCCCAGTGCCGAGATTCAAAATTCACCCTCTCTCCTTTTTATTGTTAATAAAAAACATGTGTGTATGATTGTAATGTAACCTTCACTGTGTAAAATGACAGATCTGTCTGAAAAAACACACTAACTAGTTTTTTTTTAGTTTCCACAAGTTGGTATCTTCACAGTTTGCATAGCTACCATTGTTTCTTTTTTTTTTTCGTTTTAAATGCAATCACCAAGCGAACTAACTTTCAGTGATCTTTGCGATTATTGTTGTGTTTGCGGTTTTACTATACGGAAAATTTTCTTGCATCCTATCTGATTGTAAACCTAGCGCCGGGTCAGCAATAGAAATCTTCTGCCAGTAACCCAAAAAAAAATGAAACATATACACGAAAAAATTATGTTATGGAAGCAAATAAAAAAAAAAGTAGCATCGTTTTCTGAAACCTCTTGACTTATTTTAATAACCTACAATCTAAATGGGATGCATCAGCATCATTGTCGCACTTTTCCAACATAAAAACCACCTTAAACATAAAACATTTTGTGAATATTGGTTTGTATCCCAGGTTAATTGTTTGAAAATGATCATCAAATCCGCCAAAAAAGTTCAAAGCATTGAGCCCTGAAGGTACTGTTCATGCAAGAAGCGTCCAACAGAAAATACTTCTTCAGGAAGATAATAAAAAATTATTTTAAATGTGTGATTATGACATGTACTAATAATTCAGAAATATTTTTCTAAATTGTATTGAGGATTGGACTTAGTTCAGCTTCTGACCAAACAAGGTTCATCAGGCTCATTTGTTGGAGCTGATCCTTCTTTGGAAATCACCAAATCACAAATTAAAAACTCCATCAAAGAATTGATACTTAACGAGTCCAAGAGTGGTGGTAAAACTCACCTAGACAAACACAAGCAGAAGAGTTCCTAAGAGAACAGAGGCTTGAATTTACTAAAGATCTACGGAGTACAGACAGAGACAGGAAGACCGTCAAAATGATAGCAGATCTGTCGACCCGTCATTCCAGACTAAATAGGCATGTGTATAACAGTTGGTCCGGCAGATGACGCTATTTTATATTCTGCCAAGAGGAAGAAAAAACCCCAGTTCACGTGCTGTATCACTGCGATAACCAACGAGACAAAATTTCTAGTATTGGGCGTAAAGATGCTCACAGTTAATAGCCACAAAAGAAGCCGGTCTTAAAAAGAGATAGGTCTAATTAAAAAGGTAAAGTTAGAGAACAGCAGAAACAATTTCATATGGTCATCCCAACGCTAATCTGATCTAAGCTAGTTAAGTTTATCGACGGCATTAATTGTGAATGCAATGAAAGTTGATAATTTCTAAAATTTACCTGTTCTTATTACACCGCCAGGTACTAAGACCAAAATAGTGTGAAATTTACTATAACGAGACAATTTTATGACTTATGCAAAAAGTACTATACGTCTGTGTGTCCATCAAAAGCGATTTTTTTCCAAATTATGGAAATCAGAAATGCGCCCGATAAGTTGTCTGACAAATTGAAAAAGTTGATCATCTGACCTTGAAAATATGCAGGAGATTGTTTTAGAAGATACTCCGCAATATATGATATTGTGGAGGTCTTCAGGACTCAATAAATGTGCTAAGGATGACACAATCATAGTCTGTCCATAGATATAACGATTTGACTTATTCACTAGCACTCGAACTTCAAAAGAGAAATGTTTACCCAATTCTTCGAGCACGGGTGGTTCACAGGGACGTATTTACAAAGATTATTATACCAAACGTCTAAAACATTTAAGTTCTATTTATTATATATTGATATCCATATATATGTACTTACATTTTTAAGGTAAGTACATGATTTACATAAAACTTATCTAACTTACCTTACTATGATTAGTGCATTTCTAATTATAATTGTGCCTAAATTGTGGCGGCTAAATACTCCTCTTATATATATTATAGTATAGTACCTATATATTTTCCAACAGGTGAAAGACCCAAGTGCAGGAAATGCAATCAATAAATCAAATAAATAAAATGAGAATTGCATAGGCAAAGAAAACTTGCTGAATTTTCTTCGATTATCCTTCGTCATTCCTTGTTTTCGTTTTAAATACACCATTTTGAACTATTTTTTCTTGCACTATTGCTTAAGACACTGCTGTTAATTTCGATGTTCTAACATTGTCTTTGTTTTAGTCCCATAATTTTGACTCTTCAAATTATTGTATACATACATTAAGGATTATCTGCTGTGTTGTGATGATTTCTTGCATTACCAACATCGTTTTCTAGCGCATCACTACTTTCACTTACAGAAATATTACTACTCGCGAATACATCATTTCTTAAATATTCATGGGTAGTCCACGGTGTCCACATGTTTTTGTTTCACAAATTTAAACATCTACACTTTGCGACAACTGTCTTTCAACTATATTGTCTTGTTTATTACCTTCTTATACCAAGCGAAAAGTTGCGAGCTATCGATTACATTCTGGACGACTGGAAATGGGAAAGACTTCAACTGTAGAGATAGCTACGCACGAAGCCACAGAAGAGATCTATTAACGTTCGGCGAATTGTTATAGTGCAGCCGAATTAAATTGTGCCTGATATTCTTTTTCTCGCTTTATTTATGAAGATTATAAAAGTAATATTAAATCCAACATTCTATTAGTGTTAGTAAAAAGGGAAATAATAAGACAATACTTATTCCATAACTAAAATCTATTCATGCTTCTTTTTTATTCATACTTATTTTTATAATCGAAGCATCAGATAATGTAAACTATAAATTTCAATGACAAAGCTCATAAACAACATCAAAAGAAAAAAAAAGAAGAAAAGTAGTTTTAAAAGTCAATAATCAAATAAACTAACAAACATAGATTTTAGAAAACCTAAAAATAGTAAATAAAATATCTATTCGTTGGTAAATAGTATATTATTGAAAAAATATTGATTTTCGGAATATTTATTAATTATTCATCCATAAAATTCCAGGCGGCAGTAATAATTGTCGAGTAAAAGTTCTTGGGACGTACTATTTTACAATGTAAAAGGTTTAAAACTTTTGCACTATAATTAAATCTGCAAACAATTTGTTTAGATGTCATACTAAGATTTTATTCCACTAATGCACAAACTTATTTCGGTATAACTGCATCATTTTTCGCAAACATTTTTTTTTTATTTATTAATGTAAACGTTGTTTCAAAACGTCGGACTGTATTACGAATAATAGTCGCGCTAGGAATCGATCCTTCGAGATAATTTACTGCAAATAAATCATGTGTAACTCCTGCTGAATTGCCACCGTAAAATTGTTTCACAGTCTTCGAGTCTATAATATTCTATTTTTTTTTTTATAAAATTACTGACCGCGATCAAAATTTACTAACCGTTATAAAATTCGAGGACCATACCCGTATCTCAAAATCCACCAACGCCTTGTTAAGAAATGACCGAAATGAATTGAACGCCGGCTAATCTAAAAGTAAATTTATGCTGTGTTTACGCATGCCTAGCGAATTGTTTCCCCTGTCCCGCAGGTAGTGGATAATTCCCGGTAAAGCTCATTAATCAAATCGTTATATCTACGAACAGATCATAACTATGAACTTAAAGCTTCTGACAAAATATTACATTCCATTGAAGAAAATAATCGCAAACCACCAACTTTTGATCAAATTTATACAGAAAACTCTTCCGGTTGTGTTTTAACTTCTAGGGGGTAAAATAATCAAAAATATCGCTGTGAATTTATGCAATAAAAAATTGTTAATTTTTCATTTCATTAACAATTAATGCTTTAAAAGAAATTAAAACTAAATTCCAAGTTTTTTTTTTGTTAAAATTACCAGCAAGCAAGTTACTTGTGAATGTCAATATTACAACGCAAAATGTATTTTTTGTGCTTTAAATATATGTATCAATGGTTTCAATACGAATACTAAAGAAAACGTTGCTGAGAAGAAGAATATGACACTTCAAACCAAGAAGAGTAAATGCTATCTTTCTAGCATAATTTACAGTCACATGAAAGATAAAGAAAGAATTTTTTTTAATAACAATGTGGAAGCAGTTAATATATATTTACCATACACTTGTTAATGTTGAAACTCGAACTGTTCTTAATTTTACGGAAAATGCTAAAAAATTATTCAATAAAATAACAATTTTTTTATACATTGGTAGATGCTTGTACGCTCTACGTACACAAACCTGAAACCGTCTATACTATTTTGAAAACAGAATCGTAAAACTGACCTTGAGACCCAAGGTTGGGTGCCTGAAATCAAGTATTACCCGAATTCAGGTACTGTCTGAAATCGAGCTTTTGCGGGCACTTAAAATCGGGTAGGACTGTAGCTTTAAAATTCGTGTACTCAAGAATCCAGGTACGCATTTCGAACAAAAGCCCTAATTAGAAGTTTAACTCTTATAACTTTCTAAAAGCTCTCTAAATAATATCCGATATCTTATGTCACCAATGAGATGGTACCAAAAAATGGCCATACAATTTGCAGGTTGTCACAGTATCATTGCAATTTAAATAATAGAAGTTTTAAATTATTCAGAGATAGAATTTCAATTATCAATTGAAAGTCTCCAACTTCTAACTGCTAAAGAATGGAAAAACTGCTTCAAGCATACCATTGCCGTAGAAATAAAATGTATAAACTATTTTTGCTGTTAATGCTCCATGATTGTATTGAAATAACGTTTAATTTCATAACACCACGAAATTATGGGTGAGATTCTATGTATTTCTGCAGCGCTTGTAGGATTATCTGCATGTATAATTATACTTACAAACTTACAGATAATCTGAAGAGGCGTTACAGATATGCATAGAATCCTATCATATATTTGAAGTCATCTGTACATGGTTTTATAATTGTGCGAGTATTGCAGCTTGCAACTTTAAAAAAAAAATATATTTAAACATTTGACTAAATATTTGGCGTTAGTATTTATTATTGCTTTTAAAGAAATTAGAGAGGTTGTACAACTGATATCTTCAAATTAACCCCTCCCCTCCATTATTTGGTAATGACCAAAAAAAAAATAGAAAAAGGCTACATTTTTTTTTGAAAACATTTAAGGAAAAGCTAAAATTCGGTTACAATCAATAAAAATGAAATACGATGAACAGGCGAACTAAACTAACACATATACGTACTGCTGTGGACTGGCACCCCGTTTTTCAAATTCAGATTTTGTCATATTTACTCCGTTCAACCTTTGTCAATGTTTCCAGAGAGTTTTCACATATGTAGATTTTATTTTTATATAAGATTTAGTTAATGATTTGATTGTATGACTTATTTAATTATGTGTTCAGTTCTTTATATTAATTTCATTTATTTAAATGTCTAGCATTGGCTAGTTCTGCTTACTGTTTATTCTTTTAGATTTTGTCCGTTGGCGTACCGTTTGTGCGTTTGCGTTGTTATTGTATACTAAACGACTGTTCAACTTTGTCATGCAGTTAGTGTGTAGACGCTTGCGTGAGTACTTGTATTTTTAAATTCTTTGCGGCCATTTTGTTTATTCATATGGTTTAGAGAATTGATTTCTGTGATTAGATTTATATCGTCCATCAAAGAATTCACTAAATAATAATTGTTATTATATTGATGTGTGCACTCTATAGATGTAAGATCATTTATTATTTTTGATCGGGAAGATATATTTGCAGTTTAGTTTTTTTTTCAATTTAGTCTAAAGAATTAATTTCTCCGTTTTTCTAATTTACTGTTTCATTTTTAATTATCAATCACCTCGGTGTGGGTGAGTAGAAGGTTTGTGCTTGCATTTAAGTTTTTCTTTTGTTATTTACTTGAAATTGTCCACGCTTAATTTAGTTTGTGTTAATTTGAAACCACGTGGATTGTTTTTGAAAAAGAGAATTATCTTCCTCCATCAATTCAGACAGTTCACAGCAGTACTTTAAACTTTAAACATTCCAAAGGAAACCTACTATTCCAGGTAGCAAAGAGACGTAGAATGACGTTTAATGGGCGTAGATATTACGTCTATTACGTCATATTGACGTCTATTAAACGTCAGTCCCGAGATGCTCGTGGTACAATTCTAAGTAAGCATGAAATAAAATTGTGTGAAAGTGTATAATATAAAGAAAGTAGAAACAAGAGGACAAATATAAAATAAAAGGACATCAACACGAAAGAAAGATACAGTGTTATTATAAAAAATTCATTGAAAATAAGTATTAATCTATATATAAATAATTTAAATTAATAGAACCTTTACCCTTCACCATCACTTCTATTTTACGAGAATAATTGTCTATTTATTCTATAAAAAACGTATCTTTCGAATACTATATGCGCATATTATAAATAAATCAGCTGGAACGACTTTTCTAATTAATTTCGCAGGCAATAACATTTGGCATGCACGAGTTCTTTAATAAGTACGCCAAGCACACTTCTCAATGCTGAGGCCGTTCCTCGACCCAGTCTTACGCATTTCGCTTTTATTATTAGCATATTGACCACAATGTGCAAATATAAATACCAGGATACACAGTAGTTAAGATAATCAAATTGGCAGTTACAGTCGATGTGTATACCTACACATAATTTCATTCTAAATTTTATGACATAACAGAAACCGTACGGTAATATGTTGTGTTTTGCAAATTAGCTGCATGGTTCTAACAATAGACACAATATAATACATTGACCCTTCAATTGTCAAGGCGATTTACTTGAACGGTGAAATTGGTAGAACATTTCCACTAGAAAACCAGAAAAAAACTGACATTTTCTACCAGTTGTATTGTGTTTGCAGCGTCAGTTTGGCGTTAATATAGAGATTAGTAGATGGTGAATTTGTGTATAAAGTGCGCTTCCGGAATTCCTAAACGAGATTTAATTGTTTTGTTTGTATTATGGCAACTGTGTACCATAGCACAAAAGTAAACCTAGACAAACGCCGTATAGTTTACTAGCGATGTACTACTTCTTTGCGTTAGGAGCTAAAGCCTGCTTCTGCTACTTTTTGTTATCAGTTTTTCTTAAGCGGTGTACGTTAAACAGATAAGCTGTTTCGACAACTTTGCACACTCCAAAGTGTCTTTTGTTACCCCTATTCACTCGATATTTAATATGTTACATTGCGGACGACTCTATTTGTTCAGTAACGAGGAAAGATACATATACTTGCAGTACGTTATTGCTGTGAACTGATTGTCCAAGATACAAGTTTAAAGAAATAAAAAAAAAAACAAATTAATTTAGCTAGCTCAGCAAATATGAATTTAAAAGGGCGCAGAGATTCTTATATCTCAGAGTAACTTTCATAAAAGTAATAGTGGGCGTTTGCAAAATTGACTTTCTTTAAAACCCCAAAAATTGAAATGGCTGATTCAAAAATAAAAGAACTATTTAAGACGATATTTAAAATCATACTAACTATAGAATTAACTAAGAAAAAAAAAAAAAACATTTAATACAAATTACAGAAAAAATAAAACCATGAATATAAGATTCTGGCAAAAAACAAACCTGCATAAGACTCTAAATTTAAAAGGACAATGCAAATCCTTTAGCAAACAAAATGGTGAATTCGTTCTAGAAGGAATTTCTTATACCACAAAAAATCCACGTGGTTTCAAAATTCAAAGCAAACTAAAATTTAATAAAATAAACGTGGAGAACCAGTAAAATCAAAATGAAATCAAAAATACAAGCCCAGAGCTTCTTTTCACCTACCCGAGGTGATTAAAAAAAAATTAATTGAAAACTACAAAAAAACGGAAAATTTAAACTCTAAACGCGATCACTTCTAAAACGAAAATTATTAACGGGCCTTATACATAAATTGTGCACAATAATACAACGCCAATTAATAAGCGGAGACGTCTGAATAATGATCAAAATTAAAATAATTACCGAACAAATCTTTACAAATGAAAAATCGTAAAATGGGTGCAACGAGCTCAAAATTTACATGTACTTACATTCGTGACAAAGATTCAGACTCTGAGCCCTAAGAGGCCTCTCACCGCGTATATACAAAACAACTGCGCGCGCTGCGTCAGCCGCAAAAATCATAGAATACGCCTTATAAGAAGGACCAAAACAAGATAAACAAATGCTAAACATATAAAGGAAAGAAAAATAAACTAACTAACTGAACAATTAAATACATCCAACAAAACTACTAAATTCATAGCAAAATGTAAGTATAAACATAAGTGAGAATTTGCGCGCGGCAATGCCAAAACTTGATCTTGGAAAATTAACAACATAGAGTTCAAACAACCGGGGAGACATACCACAGCAGTATGTTTGTAAATAGCTTTATATATATGTATATACATCTAGGTATTATATATATTTTCGTAACTAATAATGATCTACTAATATAAATAATAAAATAATTGATTAATAAATGGAAAAGTATAGTTCCTTAAACGGATAAGTATAAACTAGCATTTTCTATTAATAATAAAACGGTTAGTGTAACAAGTAACAATAATAACTAGTAATAGGGTCTGAGGGGTTACGTTTCATAATGATCGAGTTTCTATAATGATAGGTATTATATGTTTTTGCATAGGTATTTCTTAACCAACATCGATATAAAAACTAGGAAAACTAATCAGCGAAACCAACATTGTGTGGGGTTGTCATTTATTTAACACACCACTAAAATAGAAGTATTTTTGAAAATACCTTCTTTATTATGTTTGTTAGTTCGTTTTCACATTTTTTACGGCAAGAAACATCTATGATACATAGAAAGTCCCACAAAATAAACATGAACTGTTTTTTAAAATAATGTTCCTGAATTTATAGTATCAAATAAATATAATAAATATTATGTATTTATTTTGTTCCTTGTATTATTATCACCACCCAAATTCATAAAAGTAACAGCGCCATACACAAATTATTGCTAGTCTTTCAGTTACAAGTATACTACAAGTACTAGAATAAAATAAGCTAACATATATTGCAATAGTTTAGTGCCAATTATTACAATATGTCAATATGGTTGTTTATAATAACAAAAGAAGTTATCCAAATCTATTGTGATAAAAACTTACTAGATTCTTCCATTTAATAATCACATGAAAAATATTTTTTTATTACATAAGCACTTAAGTTACAACTACAAAATGCAACAATTAATAAATTATCAAAAAATTAAAAATCAATTTACTCATTTAAGTTATTTCTAGCTCCATTCCCCACGGTGTTGTAAAAAATAATTAATTTAATCTTGAAAAAAAAATAATCCTTTCTGGCCACGTGCTTCCCAAAGTCATCAAGAAGATTTAAATACCCATAGATGACAAAATTTGTACGCTAGAAAGCGCACGATACACTTTTGCACAACATTGCTAACGTAAAGAAGCAATTTTATCCATCGCTACATTTTATACACTGCTTTATATTGATACAAAATATACATGTATGTTTCACAACATTCGCACTTGTCTACTACATCAGGAAACTCCTACAAAAAGTAGCAGCTTCTTTTGATATTACTAGGTACTATAAACAGCTAACGGTTTGTTAGCTGCTACAAAATAGCAGTTTGTTTTGTGTAGGTTGCATGAACGTGGTTTCATTCCTATAGAGCTATGAGTAAATATTGCAATGCATGGCACATTAACGAATGAAACGAAGGCTCGAGTTGCTTTTACTATATGAATTGATATATTTCGTGAAAGGCGAAGCAAGCAGCTCCGTTCACAGCATGGCTTTTATAATAGGTTACAATTTAGTTTTTGGGGCAAATACTATTGATAAAGTAGGTTGCCTAACACGTTTATTCTCGTGAAAGCAATGTGAAAGATTTACTTTGCGCACAAGCCCTTCATTCACGCAATGAATGAAGCCGACTGCTTGAACTCGTATTATTAAGCGGACCATCTATCGTGAATGATGATGAGAATTTCATTCCCACACTACTTCGTAGCAAAACCCATCACTATAGATTACCTGCATATAGTCTGGTTTACCTCTCGTTTATCCCAGAATTGATTACCGCCTTGAAAATAAGTGAAGGCATACAACGCATGCATCATAGATATATCTTCAGGTACATCCTTAGGTAGATCTTATTCCATTATTTTAAAAGTAAATTTACACAAATTCCAAATAGGAGAACTTTTTCTGTGTAAGTACCTTCGTTTATTGTAATGAATTTTTGATACTAGCCTAGTTAGATATATTTGTTTTGTATATATATAAAAAAAAATTGTCGTTCAAATTTAAAGAGTATGCGTGTCGATTTCACATTTAGAAGCAAATTTCTCGAATTACGGAAAGAATAAAATTTTTCAAGAAACTAGAATAGTGTAGAGCAAAATATAGTCCACTTAGTTCTTAAACTTGTGAACTATTAATCCCTGCATCTTCCAAAACGTTATCATAAATCACTGGAGCGTGTATATAAATTCCTTTTACATGAATTATCGTAAATTTTAAACTTAGTGAGATATCACTTAACTTGAAAGTAAAATTCAAGTTAGTAAACAATAATACATTTTGGAGAAACTAACATTACTTTGCCTATCACAAACTAATGATTTATCCCTAAGCCGTTTACATATACTTAATTTAGTATGAAACTTTGATATAAATTTGCTATTAAATATTTCAAAAAGTATCATACAGAAAAATTTATTTAAATTTCGTACGAAATATTGTACTAAATATTTAGAACCTGTTCTATTTTCTCATTAATTTTACAAACGAAATATGCGTGCGCAATATGTGAATTGTTGGTTAAGTCCAGTGGATAGGTCGGCGTTTGTAGTACTATACAGATCGCTCAATCTAAGTGACATAGACAACGCAAAAATACACGATGTAGTTTGTAGTTGAGTCAAAGCATAAGGAAGTTCTGTTGTCTATCGTATGTCGCTGTATTACCATCCATTTTAGAATAATGTCGTGGTCGTGTCAGCAGGTTGAATTGTTGATTGAGTATTCAAAACTACCTAGATAAAGTTAAAATTGATTGATTGTAAACAATTTGTTGAACATACTCAGTTTTATGATCTATAAAAAAGATAGATACATACAAAAAATTGCATTTTATTTTTAGAATTATATTTCATTCCTAACTTGTCTTGCAAAATTAGCAGATGTTGCCACTTGTCGTTGCACCTTACCAAAATTTCAACTTTTCCTCTGCAATTTCATCTATATCGATGTAGCTTAAGTTTTTAGTAGAACACTAGAAATAAGCTTATAATCACCATGTGAAGTCTAAGTACTACTAGACTATTTGCGCCTTTATAATTGAAGAAGTAAAATCTATCAGATCCAGGTCTATCCACGTCCGTCAGATCACCTAGACAATGAGAAAATTGCCAAAGTTCATTAAATCGTTCGACAATGGACCGTCAGTCTTAATCCCGAATTTATAAATTTAGAATGCATCTTCCTCCAGGTCACATACTTATCCAATTTCTACATAATATTTACGGGACTAGCTATCATAGTTACATTTAAAGATGATAGCCATAACAGCAATATTTCTTGGTCAGCCATTTTAACGTAATATTATCCTTTTCATAACTTTTTTCATACTAATTTTTTACTTTAAATATCAACAGACATATTCAAATATTTTGTACCAATTTTCAGATGTAATTTTTTTCATGTATGACATGCAGGTAAATTTCTGTATAAATTCAAATAAAATTTATACAAATTTCATACTAATTTAAGTATAATGGTACAACGGGCCTAAAACCGGTAGAAATTAGAAATTAATGCAGTTTCATAAGGTAAGTTCAAATAGCAAATGACGTAGTTTTCAAAAACGAAAAAAAATTCGTACTTCTTTCGAATACTTAATGTTCCACTATTTACATGCAAAATAACCTACAGCTCATTAAAATGTATATATGTGTGTACAGATTTAAAAATCGATATAGAAAAATATGGCTATTCTTTTCGGCTTATTAAGCAAAAACATTACACTGCCAAAAACAAGATAAATGTTACCGTATAATCATTCAATTTACTTAAACTAACCAAATCATTGTTTTAATTCATTCATGCATATTAAGTCAACCATATAAAGCAACACTCGCAATTTATTAAATATGAGTCACCTATATTATCAAGTTAATTGAATGAGACCAATTTATTGTATGAAATAAAAGATTTGTTCCATATAAGCAAACAATGTGGTGATATGACCACATGATGTATATGCACTGAAATATTTCGCATAGTTATGCTAGCAATATACAGTCATTCCCATATGTGGCTCTGTTAATTATTAGTACGATTTTAATGAAACTTTAGTTGAGCATACCTATCATCAGGTGATTAAATGGCAACAAGAAAATAAGTTTTCAGCGGCGGCATTTTTTTAGAAAGTATATTATGCAGTTTTTTAATTGTTAGGGAATAGGTACTATTATCTTGCTTAGCAAAACCTCGCTATACAAAATCTTAAAACAATACTGTGCAAGGTGTTCACAGATAATATAATAAATTCTTATATTTTAAAGCTATTTAAAATTCTTTATTTAACTAAAAGTATAAGCTTGTCCTTCGACGAGGACATGAACGTCCTTCCAGCAGTACCTACCTGTCTTTTTATAGAGAGCGGAGATCAGCGTAACCTGCGAATAATATACAAATATTATTCGCACCGACGCCATGGTTTTCCTGTTTTAGAAACAACAGATCTTTAACATGTCGTACTCTTTTACCCTTTGAGATAGAGATGTAGTAAGAAAAAATGCGCCAAGAGCTGGAGATGTGTGGAATCGAATGGTAAGTATTGATATTCCTACTAGCAGTACGCTTGTTGCTCATATTTGTCAAATCAACCGTCCTACATTGTATCGTTTTCGGCCTGCTGGCAGCCCTTGTATGTTCTATCATTAAAAAAGTGACCCTTTTTAAATTACAGTGACGAACGCCTTAGATTAAAAGCCATTTCTCTTGTTGCCATTTAATCACCTGATGGGCAGATATTTTAAACCAAGGTTTCATTAAAATCGTGCTAATAATAATGGAGATACAATAAGAACCCATGAAAAGCGAGACACAACTGTATATAATGAATTTAACAATATAATAATTAACAATATGATGACCAAAATAAATTTGATTCACATAAGCAAATTTTATTAGCTCACATTTAACTCTACTATTTAGCAGGTAACCATACTCAAATGTTGGTACTGTCAAACAAATCAATTTTTCAGTTTGCCTTGGGATTGGCTCGAAAATCTAAAAGCACTACTTTGGTGAGAGTGCTGCGGCAAAAGGCCACAGAAAGCAACCAATTTGCAAAACAAGCTAGCAAGAAAGAGCTTTGAAACAATATTCACTGACCTTGAAACAGTGTGATGATAACCAAGGCTGCGACATATGATGCAGTGGTTGAGTGGATCAAAAAGAAGTTCAAATAATAGCAATTCAAAGAATTATCTCATTTTAAAGCAATAATCACAGCTAACTTTTGTTTTGTTTATTAGTTTAAATGCACGTCAAATAACAAGAATCAGTAATCAATTTAATAAATTGCATAATCATTAAATGATTAATATTTAGATATACGTCTCTCATAAAAGCTTGTTAATTAACGTTACTTTCTATTAATATTGGCCTTTAGTAATAATTACACAGACAAAATTCAATCATTGAACAAAGCAACAACGTTCGTATGAAATAAGAAAATATTTAAAACTACTAACTAGACACAAATATGTAGGAAACAAACTTTGTAATGTCATTAAAGGAAACAGTTGGTCAAGGTCGTTACAGCATTATATCTGTCTTCAACTCTTATTCTTTTTTGTTAATTGTAAACTACATCCAACGATCTACTTTCTCCCTAAGCGTTTCTAGAAGTGAAATTGATTTGAAATAAGTGATTTGCGTTCATTTAATGTTTAGGAATCAAGGTTACTGTTACGCCACATTGAATATGTCAAAAAATTACCTGAAATTTTGAATCTTCATAGAAGTTTTTCCATTGCCGATTCTTCTTTGTTCTTGGTGTATTTTTCGTTCGTTGAGTTTCACTTTTCCGGAACCGGATGCAATTTTTTGACACGATTTAAACTTATCACTTAACTTCTCGTAACTTCTATCTTTCTTATATAATTTAAATTTACTTAATCTTAATGTCAGCATAATTCTCACTTTAATGTGCCTTATTATATATTTCTCAGTCCGCAATTTTCGTTTGAAGCTGTCAAAGGGGCGCTTATCGGATAAAAACCGATTTTAGCATTGTCATTATGAAAGCTGTGATATCTCGAATATCTTTCCGTTGGAACATATATTGGATTATTGTATAAACTCAAACTATCTTCCGAACATTCATATATGGTATCTTCGTGCAAGTTCGTCTTCGAATTCAAAGTATTATACAAAGCAAGGTTCTTACCTAAAGTACTTCTGTTTAACCTTGCTTGGTCTTTGTTTTCTTTCAATTCCGTAAATTGTAATTTGTTTTGCTTAGATCCTCCTTTAATGTTGAAGTTAACATCATCGAAAGTTTTATACGATGCTACAACTGAGAATTTTGTTCCGTTGTATATTTTACTGACAGTATATTTGCAATTAAATATTCGTTTTTTTCTTAGGTTTTAGTGAGTGCCATATCTCTTCTAAGAAACTTCTATCATTTTGTAATAATCTTTCTTTATAAACATCGGGTAGTGATAGATCGTCGGGATCTATTATAGGAACTTCAGGAAAATTTTACGATAATTTTCGGATATCTGCGAAAAAATTAAAGAAAAGTTTGTATATCGTCTATAGAGGCAGTTTTATTTTGTGAAATTCTCAGTTTTGAATTCAAAATCTTCTACTGATACCATTCGTCGATGTCATCGTAGAAACGCTACTCGAAGACGCTCTGCCCGGTCTTCGTTACCCAAATTCACATGTGAGATCTATTGTGCATCCAACCCTTGCTTTATCGTCCACTGTTTTAACCATTCGGGTTTCCGTGTTTCCTTTTTTGCGATAGGAGATTTGGTGACTTTCGCTTTTTGCTTTTTATAATTAAATGCAAATGCGTCTTTTCACTTGTATTAGGCGACCACGATCCGCGTTCTTTAATCAAGCACACGCACAAACACCTTATAAACCTAATCAGGAAGTTCATGATCACGATCTATGTCGCATTTTCATCGTTAATCAGTCAAATGTAGCAATTTCTTTCGCACAGGTTTTATGAAAACTGGTATACCAGTAACACGACAATGAGTAGGAAATTGTCGACGCTGCCATCGCGTGAATCGCGCACTATTCGTTCGGCTTTAAAATTTCGTTTGTTATAATCAATCCCATCGGCGGATATGTTTTGTAAAGGTTCCCTGCTTTTTTATACATATTGTCGGTGTGTGCTCAGTCATGTATAATAGATGTGTGGGTCATATACAAAGTTGCAGGTGTTATTTTTAATAGTAATTCTACTTCCTCTGATTTGTGTATGAAGGTATGATAAACGAATTCAACTCCTTTTTGTCACAAATACCGAAAAAAAGAGAGAAATCTCTTTTAAAGACAAAGATATATGTGAATCTAACACTTCCTATTACAATAAGAAATCCAATAATACTATTATCCAAACAAATTTATAAAAACAATTATAAAAGAACATCAACAGCCCTGTGCGTGAGGATTTTGTAAACGGTAAAATATAGAAAGGTGGTTAAGTTAGAGAAAAGTTACACAATTATGTGGGCAACAAAATTGTGTTGAGAAATTCAAAATATCGTGAATAAATTTTTTAAATATTAAGAAACAAGTGAAAATCGCATTTTTTGTACTTCTTGTTTAGTAAGGTTATTTGAAGAGATAACGAGAAACGGAAAATACGTTTAAGACAACTTTTATTCTGTTACCACATGGTGTTATAAAATATAATACCAGGTTTCGTATATTTGGGACTTACTTCAATTTCATTTTCTTAAATACTTATCAAGGCCAAAAGGCATCTTAGGCACAGTCAATTTTTTTTCTGTAAATTACTTGTAAAATCGATAGCAATTTGTTATCATCGATTTTTACGACTAACTTACTGGGGCATTGGATAATTTAACAGTAATCGCAAATTTCATAACATTCCAAATTTACACTTGAAATTTATTGCGTTTGCAAAGTTATTAATCTGTTCTAAAATTATAAAAGTACAGCACTGCAAAATTTACCAGACTCGACAGTATTTTTCTTGAAAACACTATTATTTTATTTGGAATTGTAACTAAGAATGTGTTAATCTATTTCTCAAAAAACTGGATGTTTGGGCTTGAAACGCAAACGACAAATATGAATGTTTTAATTTTACACTGTTGTAATATTCCATCATTTTTTTCATATTTTATACTCTAATAAATTATTTGGCGGTAATATTACTGAAGCGCTTGTAATTCTGCTCCATATCTCAAGGAAATTTACGTGTAGTCCAAAAAAATTAGGTTTCCATGAAAAATTCCGCAACAGTTTGTTTAATTTTACATCGAGACTACTTTACGCTTAAATCCCTTCAAATAAAGAGGATTTATAAAGCACATCAAATATCGATGTTTGGTTTGTTAATGCATGTAATAAATTTGCTGTAACTCATGGGTAAAATCAAAAGTTTTTAGAATGTAGAGATGACGTTTCTCTTTCTTTGATATAAGGCTTAAGGCTGTTGTATTCCAAAATAACAAAGTTAAGTGAAAAACTGTTTTCTCGGGAAGGGCTGTGGCTAACAATAGTTGAGTCGAAAATAACTCGTTTTTTTGCCTACCTTTTTTTATGATATCAGGTTTAATAAATTTATATTCCCTTATAAATAAGTAAAAACTGTTTAGCGCTGTTTGTAACCAAAAAGGAAAACTAATAGATAAATAAAATTCAACTGCTCAAACCTAAAGAAAAAAAACAGTAAACTAGTAAGTAACACACGCAAGCATTACAACAGGTGCTAATTAAACCGCCTTTATTTTCAAGCAGAGGCAGCACCGTTTGACAGGACATACTACAGCACGACTTAATACAGCCTGTGGAATTCTTCTAAATGTTTGAAGTATAACTGCACAGAACTCAGCCAGATTGTCAAAAATTTATTGGTAAATCTTGTTCGTGATATAACCCAAACAAAAAATCCGTCCCAGATTTCTCCAACGTCATTTTGTAACAATCGAAGGTATGCATCTGATGTAAATACATGGTCGAAAATGATAAGACCAATTAAGCGATTGCCTAATATTGCACAACATATGTTCAAACCAAAGCAAACGTAACGTCTAGATTCTCTTTTTAAATTGAGATTTTCAATTGCGCAATAGTGAGGGTTACGTCTATTAAATAAACCATCGTTGGTAAACTTAATTTCATCAGGAGGGTTTTCATCATGGGTTTTCTACAACTGTTTGCAACGCGTGTTCTCATTTTCATAATTATTTCGCGATGTCTCTTCCTCTTGGAAGCACTAAATGAACAATATTCTTTTAAATTTACTGCTATTTTTTTAAAGACTCACCGATATGGTTGGGTTTTTTAGGAGATCGTTCGCGTACATTCTTTCGATTACTTTGCGCCAAAATGAAGCACTACAATATGTAAATTTTCAGCGTTGTTGTACTGTGCCATTATGCCCGTTAGTTTCACTAAATTAAGCACTGAACTTACAGTAATTAACTACACAGGGTGACAAGACAGTTTATTAGTATTCAGGTGTTTCGTATTGTTCGCTGTCATTAGCACAGCCTAGCATAAGAAAACAAATTTTTCGCTTATAACTCTCCTATTTTGAAAGCAACACCTTAAGTCTTATACCCAGAAAAGACATGCTCTATCTAAGGATTTCCTTTAGACTTTGATGTGTATGTAAAGACCTACAAAACGTGGTATCGTATTTTTTGTAATATAATGTGATAAGGGACAACAAATTGTCTTGAAAACATGTTTTCTGTTTTCTTTTTGTTATCTCTCCAAATAACCTCACTAGAAAAGAAATAAGAATTTTGTGTTTTCACCTTTTCCTTAATATCTCAAAACTATTCACGATATTTTGAATTTCTCAACACAATTGCCCACATAATTACGCAACTTTTCTCTAATTTAATCACCTTTTTATCTGTCACCGTTTACGAAATCCCCATACATCTCTTACCTTGAACACATGTATATAAATAAATATTAAAGATGTCGGTCAAACTATACGTAACATCTTAACATCCTCTAACCTAAATCAAAAATATTTATTATTCTTTTTTCATCTCCTTATAAATAAGTTGAACTAACATTTAAAATCACGACATGACAACATTAACTATACTCTCTGTAATATCGAACCCGACCAGCTACTTCATCTTCACACAACACTACTAGATATATTGTATACAAGGTCGTGATTTATTTCTTTTTCCTCTAATTGCAACTATGCGTGTACAAGCTGAAATTATTAACGTGTAGAGTAAGAACCGTATAGTCCATCTGGTTAGTAACCGATCATGTTTGGTGGGTTAATGACTTTATTGTGCTTAATATCTAATAAACTGTTGATGAATGAATTCTCATAAAAGACAACAAATTATCTCATCGTAAACTATAATAATAAATACTTTATTCTAACTTATTAAGATATAAACATGCGCATAGGAACTTAACTACAACACTTTAAACATTTATTTGAACGAACTATACCCACACCTATGTACCAGCGATTCCCAACCTTCTTAGCTCAGCTACATCAGTCTTTGTTCGGTTAAATGAGCGAGGTCGTTCGGTATTTTAGTTCCGTGGTTTTGGTGTTAGTGTTTTGAGCGTATTGTATTGAAAAGTTCGCGATAGATGGCAGCGTGGACACCAGGCACATAAGAACTGCGACATTATCGACTGCGCTACCAGTTTTCAGTGGTTTTCAGTTGGCATCAATTGACATGTGGTCTATGTATTTACCCGAGGTTATTGTCTACCAAAGTTACGATTTTATGTGTGTTTCTTGCTTTTATATCTACCTTTATAACAGTACTTTACAGACAATTATTGCGGTCATTGTTTGGTAAGTGCATGTTTTATTTCCAATTATTATTTTATGTGAATAATAAACATGTCCCACATGTTCTCACATTTTTACATTTGTATAAGTGGTAAATAAATGTAAATATGTATCCTATATTGTCTACAGAAATATTTTTAAGGCTACTTTTACCAATACTTAATTAAATTTTTATTGATACTTATAATGTGACGTTTCATATACGTTTTAAAAATAATGTGTTATGTTCGAGTGTCAATTAAAATTAATTCAAATTAATGTATTGGCACAAACGGCTTAAAAACAATTCCAATCATTATCTAAAGGAGTTAAATTTACCGCACTTCAGGTGGTTCGTGATTCAGCATATCAGCGCTACTTATATTAGTAAACCTACAAATATTAAGCACACTTCCCATCTATATTATCTATGGATTACATTGCTGGCACACGGGCCACTTAAATTACCTATGATCAAACCATGATTAGTTTCTTCAAATCCGGTAGTTGACGCTGGGAGGCGATGGTTTTCGGTACAACGTTTCGAGCGGCATGTACAAAAGGTGGGATATTCGGCATATTCCAATCTCCATTTACTATTTTATGTGCAGTAATATTATTAAGTAGCATTAAGACAGCTAATACTTTAAAGTAGAAATTAAAAGTGGATGTTACAGTATAGGAGAAAGATACCAAACGAGAAAGTTGAGAACTTCTTTATTTATTTCTATAGCTTTCGAATTAATTCATTTCATCTTCAGTAGATAACACGTAATGAACAATTCGTAAATATATCAATAAGTAGAATTTGAAAGTTACTTACAAAGGAGCAACATGATCGGCTGCATTATATGAATTAAAAAATGACAAACAGTAAGCAAAACCTTAACAAAATTGAATCATATATTTAAAGCGGTGAGAAAACAGGCAAAGCAAAACCGCCGTTACAATGACGATGAACTACGTAAGCTGACTAATATTACACTAAATCAAAAATTAGTCTTGAAATAAAGAAATTATTGTTCACATGACATAATGCATTAAAGTTGATTTAGGAAGAGTTCATCTAATTAGTGAAAAAAAAATATTAAATGACGACGAGTAATAAATAATTCATTGTACTATTAATGAAACCAAAAATATTGAAATGAAATGGTAGCTTGATTGGCTCAATGAAATATGTTATTGTTGTAAATTTTATAATGAACTCCAATATAGTGAATGAAGAAAGGCATTAATGCAATGAATATCGTTGATATGCTAATCCAAGTAGCTGACTTAGAGCATGTTATTCATAATTCTAATAAATTTTAGTTATTGTTATAGAATAAATTTCTAATTAAAATAATAAACTTAATTCATTGATGCAATAGACGCATTTCATTCACTCAATTCACTGTTGAGTAAACGTTTGCAGCTTTATTTAGAACTTCATTTGGATTGCAGTAAAAGGAAAATTAAAATGAACAAGACTGATATCAGCATTGGTGATTACTAGAAAGCATCAAAGAAAATGCTAAACAATTAACCGTAAAAATGCTAACATACACGGACTCATGTCCACGTGGAGGAATCACCATAAACAGAAAGGGAATAGAAATGTGAGTTTCTGCCTACAAAGTGTCTTTAGCATTCCTCCAAAAGCAAATTCACTTTCATCAGTATCGTGTCTCAAGTATTATTCTCGATTCCCGCCCTAAGAGATCAGAGTTTAGATGCTCGCCCTCTAGGGCACACGCCAAACTTTCACTCAATCTGCGACCGCGGCGTAAGTCGGTAATCAATCACTGCTGTACACCTTTTATTAAGGTATGCTATCTGTTCGTTCCTGAAATAAATTGCAAACCATTGAACTAATGAGAAGGAATCACTTTATTGCGTTCATATCGTGAATAATTTTATGGAAATTTTACATAAAGTAACAATATATATTCGTTCATTTTCATATTTTTAACAACATTATTCATCGAACGTATGAAAATATGGTCATCTTAACAAACATAGACTAATATACAATGATTTGTTATAATAACGAAAACTATTTTATTTCACTAATGAATCTTGTTATTACTTAATCAAAGGTTGTAAATAATATTTCATCATAACAATGCACATTTCGTTCTGTCGATGAGATTCACTCAATGAATGTAGATTATTGATTTATGTAACTGATGTGAGATTATTAGTATCTGTTCTAAAATTTAGAGTCCGTTGCAAGAGAGAATGGTGCATGCCGCCACATGCGCAATAAACGAATATTCCTAGACGATTCCTAGTTGCTAGATAACAGGCAGTGGTAGCCGGCAGCGAGGCGTAATTGACGTCAGCTTCGCGCAGTTTTATTGACGACATGTACCATTCTCTATTGCAACGAACTCTACTGTGTTGTATTGATTAATATAAACGGTTTCCAAAAATAAACGTTTTTTTGTATTCGTCTTGTATTCCAATGATGGAGGCATTTGTCAAAATCAAATCGATGCCTGTGCTCAGAGTGTGATCAGTGAGTGTACTTTTATTGCTACCAGTAGAGCAGTCATACTGGTGTTGTCTCAACCTAAAATTAAAGTAGGGATGATTGACCAACATATAATCTATTACAATTTTCATAAGGAATTTTATAAATAACATTGACTGAATTGACAAAGATGTCCGGTTCTTTATTTTAGAGAACAGATTATTAATAGATTTGAAATTGTTAAAAGCTATTTTTATTAAATCTTTATAAATTGAAGAGAGTTTATCAGATAAGATGATAGTTTAGTTAGATAACCTCGAATAAACCTGGACATAAAAAAAATGCATTAAAAAGCCATGAGGTAAGATAAATTTTAATTTCCTCATTTGGAAGCATGGAACATTGATACATTTGACAAGCTTCATGGAATGCTCATTCCAACTGAGTTTGGTATCTATGGTAATATCTAAAAATCTAGTCGAAGTTTCACATTCTAATGCTGCATTGTTCAATTCCACCTGAATATATGTAATATTACTACTAGATAAAGTTTAAAATTTGTTTTATTTATATTCATGTGTAATTTATTATAGGCATAAGAACCAGATCTAGTTCTTTGAATAGAACGTTTGCCCTATCTTCTATTGTTTGATATCATTCGCACAGATGTGTAGTAAATAATGAATAAAATCTACAATATCGTTTATAAATATAAGATAAAACGAATCGGACCTAATATAGACCCGTGAGGAACACCGATGTCTACAGGCAATAATGGGGAACAAAAGTTTCAAATCGTGCCGTCAGTGGACATTCACATATTGCACACGATTAGAAAGATGGGATTTGAACCAACTGGCTGCAGTTCCGCGAATACCATGATTTAATTTACCTGTTAATATATTGCGGGCCACGCAATCGAACGCGCGTATCAAGTCGCAGGAAACTTCCGCTGTTTAAGGTACAAATAATGTCGTTAATGAAAGAATGAACGGCAGACATTGTGGAGATATCTTTCCGGAAACCGTATTACCGATCTGTTATTACTTTATTTTTAAATAGGTGATTTTGCAGGCGACCTAACATGGCATATAATATTTTTGAAAAAGAAGAATTCAGGAAAATTGGACTGTAATTAGCTACTTCCATGGGAGATTCTTTTATGTAAATGAAAGTAACCTTAGATATTTCTAAAAGGTAGGGAAATATACCAGTTGTAAATGACATATTCGCTAGACAGTGAATAACTCATCAATAAATGATAATCTGAAAGGTAATTAGATATAGAATGATCCAATAGATGATCTATAACCATCTTAGCAAAATTGGACTTAAAGTGGACCGGTAGGAGTACAAAAATTTGTTTGTTCACAAGTCTTGATAAGAAAAAACTGCCAGGGCGAAAGAAATTTTAGTATCTTGAAAAACATTTCTTTAGATATGGAAGTGTGTTCAGATACCAAGTTCCACTTTTCTTCACTAATAATTTAGTAACTGTATCGAAATATATGTTAACAAAAATTATTTATTGAGAACAACAAAATCGTTTCTTCCCGTACTTGATGCCAGTCCTCTATTATATAATTTCACAGTCTAGTGAGGATCGTATCAATTAGTGTCGATATCAATTTCCAGTAATTATCCCTTCGTTTGCACATCCTGTTAAGGAAATTATTACTGTTCGAAAATCTAAATTTAGTAGTTTATCAGTTTTTTATTCGATGATCTTGAATCAAATTCCAGAAACACCGCTGTACTGTCAAGTGTCTAATTGTAAGCGGAAAATACTGGAAAATAATTAGGATTAATAAGAAATTATTTTTGTAATGCCAGCTATTTATTAAATTAAATAAACAATCTCTCTCCTGGCTTAATAGCAAAATTAATAACATAGAAAGCTCGTTACAAATTAGTGGGTAAGTTTGTTGAACTTTAATAGAATTTATATCCCAAACTCAACTAGAACCAGCATTAATTTTTATATAAATTTGCCCGGAGATTGTGCCATTGTAACAGTTCTGAACATATAATTGTTCGCAACAGATGTTTTATAGTGAAACATAATTTTTCAGTGCGGGATTAAATCTTTTCTCGACAGTTTGTAGGCATTATAAGTTTATAGCAAACTGTGAATACATATCTTTTATCATTGCGATTCTTTTTATAGTAGCCGAAGGTTGACTAATGAGAAAAACACTAATTTAGTTAGTTACTGTGTGTATCTGTGTTGCAAACCATAGTTTCTGATACTTTTTCTATACAAATTTTTAAGGAATTCGGTATATAGTGTTTCACTGATTTAATGTACCTTGAGAATGTCCTACGAGATTGATCTTTGATCTCAGCTTTATTTTTCAGGAAAGAAATATAGATAAAAAAAATAAAAGTAGACCACTTTTATTATATTCCTCATAGATCCTTTAATAATTCAGGCGACCGGTTTCGTCCTCAGCAGGACTCAGCAATTTTGACGATCAGAATTTAAAATTAATTTTTCTTTACTACTAAAATAGATGATGTCCTGCTGAAAAAGAAATCGGTCGCTTGAATATTATTAAAAATCTATGTGGAATTAGATCGCTTTTATTTCTTATTTTTTAAACTGACAAAAAAAATGGCTATCGATTTCTAGTATCTTAGAAATGAACAGTTTCGTACTTTTAACAGTAGCTAGCTTGATTTTTTTGAATGCTATACTTTTGCTTAACCAAACTGCCCCTCTTTTACACTTCTATCAATCGATGTGAAATAACACGAATTGTTTAATACACAGCTTTAAGAATCATTTATATCTTTTTAAAATTGAAGGATATGTTAAATATTTATGATCTATCATGACTACATTTCAATATTTCAAATACAGCTTTATAAACAAAACACAATAACGTTAAGCACATATATGCGGGTCTAGGCATTACTTATTTATGAAAGCTAAATAATAACAATTCATCCTAAACCTCGTGTTTCACCTAATGATAATACACCTATTCTACTACTATACATACTACCTATTCTAAGTACTATATGGATTCCATAACAATTGTCATGTTCCTACTCTAACTGAATAATTTCCCTATGATTTTTAATAATATAAAAAATAATAAATCGTCAGCTATCAAGTTGTTATTTATGTTTGCGCCCATGGAAGACTTCACTGAGTGGAATTCAAATAAAACATGCCCGCTGCATCTATTCCACTACATTCACAATGTGAATCAATTAAGCTCCCAATTCTGCGTAAATAAAATTACCGTGAGCCATTCTTAATTCTATCGCTTATACGACCAAACTAAATTTCCTTAAAGCGTGTAACGTTAACGAAAAATTTGCTAGTCCATCTTCATTTTAAAACGATGTCCCGACTACTCTGCTAATTAGTATCAAGTTTACCCAAACATTTTTTAACCACGCTAGCCGAAATTAACCCAAACCTAATTATCGTATTATTCCCCTAGACACCGCTTTTTCACCAATTTATCCCCTCTCATCACCAATTGTACCTACGTGAGCTCTAGTCCAAATAATTTTACACTCCTCTCACGTAACATGTTGCAAGTATCTAATAACAAATCAGTCGAATTTTTTAAATTCCCTAACGCCTCCAATACAGATAAGGTATCAATTATAATTAGCACGTCTAATATAAATTCCCTCACGGACTAATAGAATAACGTACCGCTGATTTATTACAACTGATTATGTTTGAAAATTACTGCAATGATCCTCTAATCTCAACTTTTGATTGTATATTTCAACACCCCTATTAGAAACAACAAAAGTCACTCCTGCACTACCTCACTTTGAATTGCATTATTAAATACTACCTTTATGTACACAAATTATGTCAATGCTATTTCCTTAGATTCGAGGGAATTCGAAATTCTAGAGACTAGATTGTTCACTGCAGGGTTCGTGGATTTGTCTGCTTGATAAGGATATTGGTGTACATGAAAGGGCTATATGGAAGGATTACTTCTCTGATATGATCTTCTAACAACTTTTCTAACGTTTTCAAAGTAAATGACATCAGGCTAATTGGACGAAAGGAATTGGAAAGGGTTCGTCTTGGGTCCATCTTGTTGGATATAATTCCAGGCAAGACTAGCTCTGAAGGATCTAACCAAGTAAGGGACTAGTATGTGTTAGAAGCTCTAATATTGCCTTTCCTAAGTCGTAAATATGCCACCGTACGCTCTAGCGAAACTAATGTTGCACCAATCTCTTGACAGTACTTTGTGGATCCTTGCTATGTCAGGTGTATTTGACAATCTCTGACAGAACAACAAAACAACAACAGAAAAGAGATCATGAAGGATTTTCTTTTAGCTCTTCCAATCTCCTTATTATATACTCTTTTGCAATATTGCTCCCAGCTGCTGGATGTTTTATCTCGATTAAACAAGTTGGGACTTCTCTTCTGGAGAGGCTGAGGTTGTGGCTTCAGCAAGATGTGCCTCTGCTATCTCTTTTCACTTTAGTGGACAGTTTGGTGTGTACGTAGTGATTAGGCGGGTTATGAATCTACTCCGTCGCTATCTGTATTTGGTCACGACTCTGATATGAGTTTAATAGTGCCATTTAGATTGGACTGTAGGGAACTAAGATATCCTTCCAGTCAGTACATTTGTAATCGCGATAGGAAACGGGTTGCTAACTTCCCACCAACAATTTCAAATTAGATGTACCGATAGACGAAGCAAAATTGGCTCCGATGAGACCCTCCAATGTAATTAACTATAGATAGATTTATTTATGGCTAACAATAAGGATGAAAATAATTTTATTTATCCGTTTCGGACAAAGGTGAAAAATCATGTTGCAACGTGTAATACGGAAAAGTAAAACTGTTTCCAAAGCCGTAGTGGGGGTAAGTATAGTCAGAAATGCCCTTGAGCATAATTTCATTCCTGTCTGTCCTATGTACGCTAGATGACTATTATATTTCTCTAAGTATCAACTCTAAAAAAGTCATAATTTGGAGAAAAAATTATTTTATTTTTAAAAAAGTAATTTTTTTTCTTGAATACCGCTTCTATATCTCCTTCATATTTTTATATGTTTTAGACATCTTTAAGGGTGCATTTATGCTTCAAAACATAAAAGTCTATCCTTCTAATAGTGCAAGAAAAAGACTTACTAATCCTAATGCTTGGAATTAACCATCTTATACATAAATAACAATCAACTGACAAAAGTTCGGCAACGTTAGGTGTGTAGTATTTCATAATTTAAGAATATGTGTGCGAAAATGTAGATTAAAAAAGGAAAGAGCTTCAACCCACAAATAATACGTCTTTTCTGTGCTATTATGAAGCGCTAGACGTTGATGTTATAGCCCCTCTGGAGGTTAGGATACTACCAGGGGTCCCGGGATGGTGGATAGCGGGAAAGGGCATCTTGTCAGGTTCCCGCTCAAGACGAGATGGTTAGTGGCGGCTAGAAAGTTTCGTCCTCTCTGCTTAAAACCGGAGAACCACTGCCCCCTCACCGAGCTGTCGTGGTCGTGGCTTATGGGCTTGCACAGGGGTTTATACAACGATGCCAGTTGTTGCTTTCGGCTACCGAAAGCCAACTGTATAACCAGGTTCCGGAAAGGGATGGGGCCCTTCATGCTCAAGGGATTTCTTCACTATACTTACGCGACTACGGCCTTTCAAACAAAGAAGGAAATTAACTTTTTAAAACTGAAAAAAGCAAATTAACTTTTCGCAAAACAATAGTGACTTTCTTAAAATACTTTGCAGTATGGCGTTGAGTCTTTTGCTGTAGGGAGCGTATTTTCCTAAATTTGAATTTCGAGGGTAACTATATTGATAAAGATAAGATTCAATTGACACTTAACACTTTTTGCGAAAAAAAAATTAAGTATAAATTTTAAATCTCGTTTCTTGTAGTTTTCATAAATTCACTAGGATTTTACTTAAGTTTTAATTTTTGTGCAAGGATTATTATTTTCATAAATAAAAAAGATGGCCCATATCTTTTTTATTCGATATACCTAAAATGTATTCTATTTAAAATTTTAACCTTAAAACTTAACATACCTAACTTACTATAACTTCAAATTGGGTATGTGTTTTTATAATTATTTTACTTGTTCTTTTTTCCCAATTCATTATTCGTACTTATAATGTATTTTGCTGCATTAAAGGCTAGGTTTGCGGCCGGTAATTATCCACAGATGAAAGTTTTTAGTGTGCGCGTGTGGGTTGAGAAGTGACATCATAATGATGTGCACTTTCTCGTATTGATGGAGGACAAGAGTGAAAATCCAATGCGCCAAATTGGGGGACGAATAATCATGAAAAATTATATCTATGGATTTGTCCATATATTATTTTTTTCCCAGAAAATTTCATCCCGCTGTTTAATTAGATTATCGTGACAAACTCCTGTAAGCTATGATCGACACGTTTCAGGTAAAGAATAGAATATCTTTTATATTCACAGAAACTTGGGTGAAAGTTTGATGTTAATTGTTTAAATGCAACAAAATACACGAACATGTGTTTAATGGTAAATGTGTTAGTATGTCTTCATCGATTTTACAGCAAATAATTAAAATTATAATATGGAGACGCCAGTAGCAGATTACTGTACACAAGCAATATGTTATAGAGATTATCGCAATTTTTTTAGAGAAAAGAAAAGCGAAAATAATCTTTACAAAACATTATTGTTATAAATAGAAATATTAATGTCATGTGTGAATTTATTTATTTATGTTTACCAATGTTATTTTTCATAGATTGTGTAAGGAAATGAATTAAAACAATGTCTTTTTTTGTTGCTTCGACTTTTTTAGTAGTTTAACTTGCTAGTTTCGACTGGAGGATGGATATCTTCAAGGTCACATCTTTGCAAATTGAACGAGGTGAACAGTATTCTTATTTTATATTTAAATGAATTTGCATAATCCATAATCTACATTTGGAAAAAAAATGCATGATACGGTACGTTATGCTATGAATAAACTAATGAGTCAAAATAATAAAATCCAAATAGGAAAATTATAAGACGACATATCTCCCAAATGTTTAATGCTATACAGCATGTTTCACTGGAAGAAAACTCCTCTATAACTCGCATACGGTAAAAGAAAAAAAAAAAGATTTTTACAAACAGTTGCAGGATTATGATCTTTCTATAACGCTAAATTATCAGCATTTGTGCAGGGGTGTTTAACCTCGGTACAGCCTTCATTTTTATGTCTTAAATACAATAAATCCCCATTATTACTGCATTTTTAGAAATACCAGTAATTTTTTAGCAAATACGATGTAAAATTAGGTCTAACTTGTTGTGTTTTCACTGGGCAATACATATGAAAAAAGGTTTTTAATAAATTTTTGCCGGATTATAATTTCTCTATAACTTAAAATTATCAGCATACAGGATCTTCCGTAACCTCGATAAGCCCCCAATTTTTTTTCTTAAGCACAATAACTATTCAGTTTTTTTTACTAATAATATTGTAAATACAATCAGGTCTGGTTTGTTAATTTACAACTAAGAGAAAAGGTTTTTTGTCGTTAATAAATACGCATTAAATCAAATAAATTATTCTTTTAAATAGTAGCAAATGAAATATTTATTAAGGTTCTAGGAAAAAAAATATATTTGAAACAATAGTGACTTAGGTAGGAAATTTCTTCCTTATGAAAAAAATATAGCTTTGACTTGAAAATAATCGACATAGAAACCTTTGCCTCGCCGACCTTCACATTGATCACAGCACATTGTATTGATTTTTACCTCCTCCTTGGGCAGTATCTGCAGGTAGCGGTCATCTGCCAGGCCCTATTTTGGGTAACCACATGCCTATTCAAGTCTACAGTTGACCAGTCAGCAGACTACAATCATTTTGGACAGTCCTTCCTGTATTATTCCAGTAGAATTTTCTAGTGAATTAGGCCTCTGCTCCTTAAAGAACTCTTTTGCCTGTCTTTGTCCCGGTGATTTTGCCACCACTCTCTGGACTGATTATGTTATCCATTCATTGATGGTTTTTTTTAATTTACGATTTGGTAGTGCCGAAAGAAGGGCCAACTCCAACAAATGACTTGACGAACCTCACCTGGCCAGCTCGTCCGCCGCCTCATTTCCTCTCACGCCCGAGTGGCTAGGGATCCAGGCCAGGGTTAATTTCCTTTGGGTGCCCACCTCATTTAGGGCGCTTACACAGTCCCAAATCAGCTTAGAGGCCCACGCCTATGGAGCGAATGCTTTAAGTGTGGACTGACTGTCAGAGAGAGATAGCGACGCTTTTACCTGGCTCGAGTCATCTATCTATTTCTCGGCACAGTGGTGTATTGGCAGCAACCTCAGCTTGAACACAGTCGTGTCTTTGCTGAAGCTTGCCCAAAAGAGCCCTTTTTAGGCTTCTTAGCGTATATTCCCGTTCCTACGCCGTAGTCCGTTTTAGAGCCGGTCTGTAACCCAGTATAAGTCCGCTCTTACCGGGGCTACCCGCCTCCCAGTCTTTCTTATCTGGTATTTATAACCTGATATTTCTTATCTAGGTTAGGGGTTTTAACCAGTGGCATCACATGCATTCCTAAAAACGGCTGCCTCCCTTGAGTTCGTCTAACATACAGTCAGCCCCGTGCGATTTACTTATCGGTACTTGACTATGCCAAAGTCTGTATACTCTGGACCTTGCGCTCTTTGGTATGTAAATATGTATTGGTGGCAGTTCCAGAATTACTTCAATTGCGGTGGTAGGGGCCGATCTCATTAAGCATATTATCACACGACCTGGTATGGTTTGCTCTCATAGATTTCCGTAATATAAAATTACAGGTGTTAATCAAGGGCGGACCGTATGCAATAGAAAACTGTTTTGATAACAGTTTCTCAGAAATATTTTATCTGGCAAGTAATGGATAAATATCTGGTAGCTATGTCTGCCATGTAGAAAACTTATATCGAGTATGAAAAGCTGATGTAGTGAAATAAGAAACCGCCATCTTCACGGCATTTCTGTACTCCTAGAATATATCTAACGTATTTGCTACTATAGGCTGGACACTTTGCTTTTATATTTTGGAATATCGTGATGTGAGTAATACATTTTGGCAATAATGATTAAAGTAATACATTTTTGGCATAAATCTACTACTAACTTGTCTCTAATTGTACCGACTTTGTATATGAAATAGATAGTTTTATGTAAGATAATTGTACTTGTTATCAATATACCCACAAATATTTTGGCTGTTAAGCTAATTTATTTGAAAAAATATACATTTTTAAAGAAAATCGTTTGATGCATCAAAGCAAAACAGTATGTATGTATGTATGTAAGAAGGGTGGTGTTACACTGCGACCTAAAGGATCTATTGTGTCCCCACTTCTTGCTGCTTTACAGTTGGCCTTCCAACCTACTCCTTTTAAAAAGTGTAGGATGTCAGAGGGCCCAGTCTAGGTAAGTCTCCCTCTTCGATTTCACATGCTCCAGGACAATGCCTCGGGTTGCACAGTGCTGCGCAGTTTGAGAGGAGGTGGATGGTGATGGTTTCATCCTGTTCCCCACAAAATCTGCATTCAGGATCTTTTTCCAATCCAAGCTTACTCAGGTGTCCTTACAGTCTACAATGGCCTGAAAGTATCCTGTTAATATGCGAACATTGTTCTTACTCAGGTTGATGCATTCTGTAAACCTCTTCTGGTTATAAGTTCCCAGAAGAATTTTACTCTGCGTCATTCCCTGGAGATTTTCCCAGTAACTGGATTTTCTCTGCTCCATTTCTATTTTAGTTTCTTCAGTATTGTACTGCTACTTAAACCGCAAAAGGGTTTCAGGCCCTACGAAAGGCATTCCAGCCCCTTTTTTCGCGAGGTTATCCGTTATTTCGTTTCCTTCCACTCCTGTGTGACCCGGAACCCACAGGAGGGTTACTTTATTTCTTTTGCCTAGCTCATTTAGTTTCCCTAGGCATTCCCAGACCATCTTGGAGCTGATTTCATATGAGCTCAGCGCCTTGATGGCTGCTTGACTATCAGACATGATGATAATCTCCTGTTTCCGATAGTTCCTATCCATATTGAATTGAACACATCTTCCAATAGCGTGTATTTCCGCCTGAAATATACTTGGGTATTTTCCCAAGCTTTCGAAATTATAGTTCTAGGCCCGTATATTCCTATTCCAGTTCCTTCTGCCGTTTGGAGCCATCAGTGTACCATTTGATGGCATTTCTATTAAAATTCAAGATGGTGTTATGATCCCACTCGCTCCTGTTACTTAGCTTTGTGGTGAATTCCTTCACAAAGCTAAATTTCTTTAACATGTCATCCCGGGCATATCCCAGGTTTGATCACCGTCAGGAGATTGAGGCCTATGCCTAATCATTCCTTCCTTGACCATTCTTAGTGCGGTTCTTTTCGCCACGCCCTCCACTACAATGTGGAGGGGGGCAAGATCCAATACTACTTCAATAGCTGCTGTTGGGCAGGTTCTCATAGCCCCGTTATGCATACACATGCTAATCTTTGCACTTTCGAGAGGTTAATTCTCGCGGTGGCCAGATTAGTTCTTTTGCTCCATGCTACTGATGCATAGGTGATGATCGGTCTCACTATCGCTGTATACATCCAAGCAGTATTTTTGGGTTGCATCCCAATTTTTCCCTGCAAATTTCTACACACCATCAGAGCTCTTTTGGCCTTGTTGGTTACCTCAAGCTCATGTTTGTTCCATAGAAGTTTGTTGTCTAAGGTGAGGCCTAGATATTTAACTTCCGCTCTCCAGTCTATATTTTTCCCATCCAGTTTTATGGTTCTAAGATTGGATTTTCTTTTCCTGGTAAACGCTACTAGGGTTGTCTTAGTGGGGTTGACATTGAGTCCCATCGATTGACACCATCTTCTCGTAAAGTTCAATCCTCTTTGAACTACGTCACAGAGAGTATTCTCAAATTTGCCTCTTGCGTATATGACAATATCATCAGCATACCTTGACACGATATGCCTAGATCCGTCAATCCGCATAAGAGTTCGTCTACTATTAGGCTCCACATAAGTGGGGATGTAACTCCCCTTTGTGGGCATCCTCTGGTCGTGCTAACCGAGATGGTCTTATGTCCCACCTCCGCTTCCACCGACCTGGTAGACAGTAGTTGCGACATCCATCTAGAAGTCACGCCGTCTACCCCCCTATTAATTAATGCTTTTTTGACAGACTCGTGGGGAGTGTTGTCAAAAGCACCCTCTATGTCTAGAAAGGCGCACACTACGGTTTCTTTATTGTCAGGGCATCTTGGATTTGGTCCGTCAGCTCCACTAATGCAGTCTCAGTAAGCAAACAGTACATTTATCATAAATTACTATATTTAATTCAAATAAAGTTTCTTGTGTCAATAGTTGTTTTCAGAGATATACATCTTTTCCTCAGTGAAGATATCTTCGATTTTCTAACAATTATGTCACTTAATTGTTTGAAAAACGCGTGTAATTTAATTACCAGTTAGAATAAGTGAAACAAATTTGAAAATATCTTACAGGTCTACTTACACTTTCAGAAGCGCTTATAAACTTAACTTTCGATATATTGGGTTCACTATGGTGAAATTCAGTCAACTGGATTATTAATAATATTTAGTTTGATTTCTGTTAAACAAGTTCTAACGTCTATCTCCTTTTTTCGAGTTAGTATGGTTTGCAATTAATTTTAATCTAATTTATAATCTTAATGGGCGCGATTCTAAAAAGGAAGATTAAAAATAGAAATTTACCTTAAAAATTCAGATAAATAAATAATAAATCGATCAATATGACACGTAAGACGTAATTAAACCACGAGATTTTCGATGTAACTGCCATTTTATCTAACGACACACTTATGTCTACTTCCAAAATTGTATTTAGGTTAATTCAACAACGTTTCTGCACGGAATTCTATCTAACGCGTTTCTAATTATAATTTTAGAAGACTGACGGTAAACAAACTCTTCGACATTCCTACGAAAAACAAATCAGGTTTAGTCAGGCATGTAGACATTGCCGGTCATCCAACTAGATAAATATAATAAAATTATCTTTAAGAATAAATTATATTTATTATTGCGTTTTGTTTGCCATGCTTGTTATTTTTCTTTTATGAATAAATATTACTTACGAATTTTTGGTTACACCAATGGCTTCTCCAATTAGTCCAATGTTAGCAATTATTGTTATGGATTGTTTACTAGGTAATGCTATACCTAAATTATCATTCAAAAATCCATTATAAATATGTTGAGGACATTACTTGCTTCATACCTTATAATAATATAATATAAATTATTATAATAATCATTTACAATTGACTGCTGAATTGAAGATGAGCCTTATGTTGTACCTTTCTAGATACCAAAATATTTAGAATCAGCGAATGTAGATCAAATAATAATATGATTATATAGATTGGTATCAAAAACCTACATCTTCCGGTAGATTCATTCACTTTTATTCTAACCATTCTATGAATCAAAAATATCACTGTGAACACACAGATCAGTGACATAAGAAATTCTTAGCGATAATTTTATTTTTTCTCCCTAATAATGGCTACCCTGAAAATATTCTTTCTAACTAATCTAGTCTCCAAATTCTTTGCATGAACATACAAATACTAATATTACTATCACTTTTAAATGTTACAAACGCCCTTTCGTAGAAGATTTAACCAGTAGCGTAATTAATCATTTTAAAGATTTAAAAACATCGAAATTGCAAAATACAATTAACAATCATTAGAACAATCGTTACTAAAACTAAAGACAAGAGATCAATTTTGGATCAAAGTGATATATAATATTCCTAGTCTTGATTGTCAAGGTTGTCAAACTTCCCAAACTTCTCCAAAAAAAAAAATATAACTCGACATAAAAGTAATAGTCGAATGGTAAACATTCATGCGTTTTGTCCTTACATTTTAAAATTTAGGCCAATTTAAATAAGTGTTATAATAAATAAATTTAATTTATTATAACACTAACATTATTGACGTTGAAAATAATTACAAGAAACGGTTATTTTTAGAAATGGTACATATTATAATAGATCATTTTAAAAAACAGATACAAATCAATTTAGTCATATTTGCTGCAATATTTTAAATATCTAATAATTTTATCTCCTTGACAAAAACGTTCTTTCTTTGACTATTCAACATTTCTAAATTAAAATAGTTCAATTTATATTATTATATTCAAATGAATACATTATTTATATATTTTCATTATTATTGTTTCATATTCTGTTATAATATTGTCTCTTGCATTACCCCAACGAAATCCGATCGGTACTCCTTTTCAACTTAGGTATATATGTATGCAGATTTGACTGTATTAGCAGAATTCTATCTCCTATATTTGTGTTTTCTTTATAAACTTCAAACGTTTTCTTTTTTGGTAAGGCAATTTCTTTGCCTTATCCAAAATAATACACAAAACCTTAACAATAAATTACGCTAAAAACAAAGTAACCATAAAATAAAAAATATTTTGTGATGTCGCAAAATTATACGCGCGGGCACAAAATTACAGGCGGGTTGGCCACCCATGGTCTAATGGCTTTGACAAATTGGATAATGATGCCAATGCAAGTAATTTTTAATTATAATGCGTTATACATGTGTTATAAAAATTCCTATTGTGGCTACGAAGTCCAACTGCCTACTACTAAAAATTTGTTTTCTCCGTTGGTCGCAGCTTTAGGTTCTCCTTCTTCTAATATTTTACTTTTCAATCCTTTTAGTCCTTCAGAAAAAAGAAAAACATTATGTTTCTTTTTCACGTTCAGATATATTCGTGAAATTAGCGAACAATTTGTCACATTCTCCTAGTCCCTGCGGCATATTAGTTATATATTTTTGTAAAACTTTATTTTATACAGTTACCTTTATTACTTTCATTAAACACGATTGCACGCAAAAATTTACTGCTCACATTTTTTTTTGTAAGAGGAAAAATGCTTTATACACCTTCGGGCTGTTAGCCTGGTATGTGGGACTCGCATCCATTAAAAACCACCCCGTCTATCAAGATTCCACCTCGGTATCATTTTTCACATTCCGTCGAGGTGGTGCCCCGTATCTCACTGCCGTATAGGAGAATGGACTCCGACACCGACATCAGAAGCCGGCGTTATACTTGCCGATGGCTCATCGACGATGGGCATCCATCGGCTGAGTAGGGTGACCTTTTGGGCCGCTTTGTTTGCCGCTAAGCAAATGTGGTCCCAATACGTCATAACGACTGTCCAGGTGTGCTCCTAGGTATTCACAGACTCGGATGTCGTAATCGTCTCCGTATCGACCTTCAGCGGTATTCGCAGAGGAATCTTGCGTTCGGTCAGCAATACTACCTCCGCATTGTGGGTGGCCAGCTCCAACCCGTGTCCGTCCATCCAGGCGGTGACCCTCCTCATGACCTGATGGAGCCGCCTTTGGGCGTCCTCGATATCGGTAGCGATAATCACGGACGCGATGTCGTTGGCGTAGCCAACCAGGTAGGTGTCAGCAGGCATTCAGGATTGATCCTTGGGTGGCTTTCGCCGTTGTCTCGTACCTGAGTACTCTGTCGCCAGGTAACTCCGCAACATCCGCAGGAGGTAATGCGCGATGTGGAAGCGGTTCTCCATGGCATCCAGGATAACGTTTCCATCTGGCACTGTTGAAAGCGTTCTTCACAACAAGGGTGAACGAGCTTCACTATTCCCTTGTATGTCTGTTCTTGCGCTGTTCCGTGAGATAGGTGTGCGCAGTATTTCCCGAACGGCGCTGATTGTAGACTGGCCCTTGCTGAAGCCATGTCGCCTGGGAGATAGTTCTCGGCGGCGTCGACGCTGGTCAGGAGCCGCGTCTTTAGAAGCTTCTCAAGCAGCTTCCCTAGTCTATCCAGCATGCAGAGTGGTCTGTACGCCGATGCTGTGTTTGGGTCACCTTGCCTTGCTAATAAACACGAGGCGTTGGGCTTCCATGCCCGTGGAAATCTCCTTCCTACAGGCACTGGTTGTAAGTGTGCAAAAGGAGCTGTGGACACCTGGTTGCAACACCTTTACGGCTTCGACGGCGATCCCGGTCTGTCCTGCTGCTTTCCCGCCTGCGAAAGATGTGCAGCCTCGGTCGGCTCGTCCTCTGAGGGTTCGCTCGATTCACCCCAACGGCATCGGGTTCTCTCTCGGGGTGCTTTGGGAAAAGCTGAATGCCTGGGATGCGTAGACTTCATACCCAACTTCTTGGTAGCATTTTGTAGCCGAGTCCCCAAGGATCGTTGTTAACGTCCTGTCGCAACTCCTCCCATTTGACCCTCTTGCTGACGTTTATCGCCTTTTTCAATTGTTTTTTTTGTCGGTTTTGTGCTCGTCGTATTCCGCCATTGCCAGGTCTGGGCTCGTCTCCTTAATCTAGTGGGTCTCCACCTCAAACACAGGCAGCTTCTCCTGAGCTCAGCGATTTGTTCCGTCCACCAGTAGGTAGCTTTGCGCCTTCCACCGGAACGACGCACCCGCGGTCTCAACGCATCCCAGGCTTTCGCACACAAGGAAGTCGCGACTCCTGCAACCTTCTTGCGGCATCCGTGCTCCTGATGAATGTTAATCTAGCCGGCCGCAACTGTCACGACCAGAAGACCCCTCGTCCAGCCTGGCAGGGTTCCATCTCGCTTCCGGAGGGCGCCGTTCGTTGATCACTCTTCCGGCCTGTCCTTTTGTGATGTCAGCTACTAGTGTAGGCCTCGACCACTCCCCGTTTTCGATATATCGCGGACCAAAGCCTCTGATGCAAAAGTTACGTCAGGAATGGTCTTACCATACCCCGGTCATTCGAAGTTGTGGCATTGCCTGTGCTGCATGACATCCAGCCGTGGTCCGACGCCATTCCAGGACTTTCCTTCCCCGCATGTCCGTCTCAGGCATGCTCCATTCCACAGCCTTGGAGCTAAAATCGCCGGCCAGTACCAAATCCTGGTCCATATCTCGAAGAGTATCCTCTAGAGTCTAGACCGTATAACTTCTCCCGAAATCGGCAATCGGCTCATTCGGCGTCAGGTAGTAACTAACGTATATCACCCCACTAAACCTGGCCCAGACGTAGCCCGCGCCATGCATCTCGACGAAGATGTTGCTGAGCTGTTCACATTATAATATCATCAATTATTACACTTGTAAATTCAACCAGAATAATGAGAAATTAATGAAAACCATATAATTGAATAGATCGAAATAAGACAAGAAATAGGAAATCGCTAATGTAAACATATACAACGCGTTAGATTTAGAAAAATGAATTGAAGCTGAAGTTTTCACTTTATTGACAAGCACCTAGTATATTAAACTTGAGGTATACATAAACACATTTGAAAGTGTAAGTAGTTATGTCTTAAGATATTTCAAAATTTGATTCACTTATGCCAAATGGTAATCAAATTACAAGGCTGCAGCAAGGTTAGGAAGGACCCTGTATAAATGCTAATAATTTTACCTTATAGAGAAACCGTAATCCTGCAAACATTTATAAAAAGTGTTTTCGTATGTATTATCACTTACGAGTTAAAAGGAATTCCCTCCCAGTGAAAGATCCTGTATAAATTCTTAATCGTCAGTTATGAAGTACAAACGTATACGGATTTGAAACCAGTTTTCTTATGTTGTATTTGTGATAGGGATTAATAGTACTGCAGCAAAAGCAATAATGATAATTCCAAGTAATTATTAGTAATAGTTTTCCATTATTAGATTTAAAATTAACGCAAACAATTATATCTTTCTTCCAATGTAAGTTAACAGTTAATGCTATTCGAAAACAGATGTTATATATCTACCTACCTACCTACTTTATTAACACTATTTTCTTCAAACTAATTATGTTGCACATACGTAAAGCGTAGGAAAACGGTATTGAATGTCCAGACATATAATTTTGCAAAACATTATTCTGTACCCTGCACAATTCAGTAAAGCGTTTAACTATTAATGATTGGAGTTAGAACAACAAAACTTTCAGCAATTTTAGGATATCCATTACACTCTAAACAGTCATGTGGAACTTGAAGAATACTCCATGTCATCTAATTCTCAACACATCGAATTTTAGAGTCAACTTAAAGAAATTGTTATAGACACCGATGTAAAAATGTATTTTTACAGAAATTCGCTAGTTTTACAAATTATATATAGAAGAAAACTACTATATTCCCGTCGTATATGCCATATGATACATAAAACTTAAACAACGAAAGCAAAAAAAAAAAATACCTCAATCATAAAAACAATATTATTAGTGCTGTTTCGATATTGTTTGTTATTTTACTGTTACGTTAATCCACTTCCTGTTTAGTATTCCTATTGTGTAATAACATTGTTTTTACTAAAAACGTTTTATTGAATTTAAAAACAAACCAGAATACATTCCTTCCATATCTTTAAAATAGGGACACAATGTTGATATTGCCAAAAGACTGCATACTCACTGAGAAAAAAGATGAGTTCAGTTAGCGCAAAATTAGGCTGTAAACAACAATAAATTGGACTAAACTAACATATAAAAGTGTTGCTTCAATAAGACGCCGTTTTAGACCAACACTTTTGTGTTGTATTTACCCAATTTATTATTGTTATGTTACATATGACTTAACACATTCTTTTCTCTCAGTGTATGGCAGCCAAGGCGGGTTTATTAGAATAGAAAGAATAAATCTATTTTTGCCAAACTAACCTACTTGAAACAGATATCTGCACGGTCAATCAATAATGCATCTTTCCTTGCACATAAGATGCATTAAAAACAATATATGGGTCAATAAGGCTACATGCGTTACAAACTATCCTTACTACATACTATACATTGATAAGTTACTAATTTAAACATGCGCCTACACTGTAGAAACAACCCTTAACTGAATGGTGTTTTATTTTTAAATTTCCGTAGTGTTAAGTTTCTCTGAACTCCAAATGCAATTTGTTTATAGACTTTAAATCAGCTGTAATACGTGCTTTCTCAAAAAGTAGGAAATTGTGAATAGAAATAAAAACTGGCCGTTGCCCGTAAGTTGCCCGTAATAGTTAAAATGTGTGTGTGAATTTGGTGTATTTAATTAGTGAATACCGCAGATGCATAGAGATACAATGAAAGCAAAATATTTTTATACTTAATGAACAGCTTACATGAATCGCGAAATTTCAAAGAAACAATGATTCGCTAACTTTCTTTTGTAAAACTTTATTCTAAAATGGATTCCACACTCTATGAAACACCAACAAAGTCGCAAAGTCAATATTCTGTTTCAAAACGCTTATAGCATATTTGGAGAAATTCATTTTCTACATAATCCATTTATATAATATTCCCAAAGCAGGGGACCTATCATTACTCCTAAAAATTTATTCGAAAAGCATTCAGGTATCGAGGAATTACCTACTAATTTTTATAAAAACAGAGCAATCGAATATTTAAAAGGGTCAAACACAATTATTTAATTATTTTGTTATTCCTTTAAACTTTTCTACCGTTAGGTGTATGGTCAGACAATTATTTATACTCATTTAAAAAGCAAATTATTAGATTTTGCCTGCATGATAATTGTCGGTGCAGATCGATTACCAGTTGCCGACAGTCCCACAATAGTTTCTGCCATAGATATCAGCAGACATATCGTCAGCAAACTGACACATATTTTTGAAATTCTCCACACTATTCTACAAGATGTTCACATATACCATAAAAAGCAACGGTCCCAAAATCGATCCTTGTGGAACTCCTAACGCTAAAAAATTTTTGTTTACGCATGCGCTAGGATACTACCCTGATTGATAACAACTATCTGATTGAGGTTATCTAAAGAAGAGACCAATGACAGCAGGGCCCACATACTCCCAAACAGCATAATTTATCTAGCAGTAACCTATGCTGAACTTTGCTTAGTTCAGCTTTTATCAAGTGAAACAAAAAGTTTACCTTAAATCTATTATCTAGCAAGTTATACTTAGATATGTCTGCAAAGCACCAACCAAAGCATCACTGACGGATTTTTTCATGAGATACTCGTATCCGTAAAAAAAAAAGCGGGAGATTGTTCGACAATTAGCAATGATTTCACCCTTCTCGTGCACTGGAATTAATTTGGCAGACTTTGGTGCAAATGGAAATGCGTTTAGTCAGAAGTCTGATTTACTTGTCAAGTTCGTCAAAACATAAGAAAGTAAGGTTGCCACGTAACACAAAATAGTACAAGGTACTTGGCTAAATCGCCAAATGCTTTCTTCGATATTTCAAAAATAATATTATATATCGACTTCATCAGTAGGTTTAAGAAAGTATCGACAGCATGAATATTGTAAAAAATGTAGTGTTAATATGATGGAAGTAATCGCTAAAAAGCTCTGGTAAGTCGACAGCGTTGTATATAAAAGTATCACTTATTTTAACCCCTTTTCGTATTTTTAATTCATTCATTTGATAAGTTTTTTTAGCTCTTTTTAAAAAATCTATGGCGCTATTTACAATTTTCCATACACATCGGTATTCGGTTATATATCAGAGAATTCTATTAACCGTACTCTGGGATAACAGTTCTTTTTAAAATTTCTCGTAGTGTAATCAGGACTATTATTTTGAGAAAATTGTCGTAGGTTGTCATGACCCTACATTTCATTGCTAGAATTAAGTTAATTTATATTTGAAAGGGTTGTTTAGAAGGGAAATGTATGTAAAATGTGATATCTCTCTGAGTTAGTTGGTTGTCTATACCAATCTAATTCCATTAGATTATTAACATCATTAATTAAACCATTCTCACAGTGTGAGGTAAGATCGATCATTTTAAGATTATAGAATAAATGGTCCAGTGGTCCTGATAAGGTCCCTGCAGCAGTCATTCGGGAGTGTGTGGATGGTTTGGTTGCTCCTTTGACTTACGTAATAAATGCGTCATGCCGGAAGGAAAATTTCCAGCAATTTTAAAAACTACCTGTTGTGAAGCCATTACAAAAAAGGGCTGTAAGTTGGACATCTCAAATTATAGGCTATGCTCTGGCTTCGTCTTTTCCTAAAATTTTTGAGTATGCGATGCTTGACCGCCTTAGTGATTTTTAAATAGTAAAGCATTTTTAAATGATTCTCAACATGGTTTTTAAAAGAATCGCTCTACCATTACCGCCTTGCATATCTTTTATAAGAGATTTAATAAATCAGCTTGAAGACTCCAAGCGCGCTATTGGTGTATTCTGCGATCTTAGCCGCGCGTTGGTTGCGTGCAACATAACGTACTCATGGATAGATTGTTAGGTATGCTATGCGATGCTTGACCGCTTAAGTGATTTTTAAATTAGTAATAGCATTTAAATGATTCTCTTCAACATGGTTTTACAAAGAATCCCTCTACCATTACCTCTTTGCATACCTTTTATGAGAGTTTAATAAATCACCTTGAAGACTCCAAACACGCTATTGGTGCATTCTGCGATCTTAGTCGCGTGTTTGGTTGCGTGCAACATAACGTACTCATGGATAGATTGCATAGGTATGGTGTGGGGGCTGTTGCAGCTGATTGGTTTGCGTCGTACTTGACTGATAAGTCGCAGTTTGTTGAAATCACTTATTGCTCCAGTTCCATTAGGACTTATAGATCGGCAAAGTGGCTATTGGTGTTCCACAAAATCCATATTTAGGACCTGTGTTGTTATATTGTTTATTAATGATATTGTCGGGTTTTTAGGTGATTTCGCATAAATCTCATGTATGCTGATGATGCTCATGGCTTGATTGTGGGTAATGATCTTACGGCATCGGAAGTTGCTTGCAATAATTTTTTAGATGATGCTGCAACTTGGCTTTCCAATAATGGTTTATCTTTGAACAGTTCCAAAACTAATTATATCAATTTTAGAAATATTCATAATAAGTACGATCATGATATTAGATCATCTATATTGGATGAGAATATAGTGGAAATAGATTCAACTAAATTTTTAGGTTTAAAAGTAGACAAATATCTATCATGGGAGAGTCATTGTATTAGTGTGATTTCATGTTTGAATACCGCAATGTTTTAAAATGCGGAGTATGTGTGAAGCGAATTGGACGAGAGTCTATGCTCAAATTCTATTGCGCTGTTGTCCATTCACGTTTGTTGTACGGTATTTGTTTGTGGGGTTCGTCTATAAACGCTGGTGTGCAACGCATGTTTTTTTTTTTTTTGGCGCAGAAGAGGTTAGTACGTTGCATGGCGGGTGTTGGGCAGGATGTTTCTTAAGGCGGAATCCCACGGCGCGTGACTCGGCGAATTACGAGCTAGATTTGCCGATCCACGAGCCGTGGGAATTGCCAAGTTCGTCATTTATAGCTCGGCTTGAAGAGGTTTGTGTTTTCCCAATTGTTGTCGGTAAATTTGACGCGAGCCAAAGGAACGCGCGCATTTCCGGCCTCGGCTCGTATAATTTCGACCCGATGGTGCAAATAAATTTCAGTTGCGTCTTGTAGCTGTGGAGGTTAAGAGCTATTTATTTTAAAAATGGAATGGTCAAACGACCTAGTTCTTGAATTTTTGTCAGCATACGAAGGAGAGCCGGCGATTTGGAATCCGCGAGATCCAAGTCACAAAAACAGAAACTGCAACACGTCTCCGCCGATCGCTCATGTTAATTACTTTTTAACCAAACTCTCCGCTGTCACTGGAGAAACTAAAACCATGATTTGCCAAGCCAACACGATTCCACACTACGAACTCACACACCTCGTGGGAACGTCTATCCACTTGCCACACTTTGTCGCGAACCAAGCATGGGCAAGCTTCGACGAACCCAAGCCACGAGCCATGTTCGCCGAGTCACGCGCCGTGGGATTCCGGCTTTATAGACGGTTGTTTCGGGAGTTTGGATTGCACACTTTGCAAGGCATTTTTATTTTGGAACTTCAGCGGTGTATCCATGCAAATAGATCCAAATTGATAACGCACTGCGGCGTACACTCTCACTATACACGAAACAAAAATAATTATTGCATTCCATCTACAAAATACCGGGTAGCATCTGTTTCTCTTAACTGCTTAGGTTTGAAACTTTACAATGCTCTGTCGGAGAGTATAAAAAGCATGCATCAGACGGCTCGCTTATTCAAATTCAGAGAAAGAATCTCCTTTTGTAAATGTTGTATATTCTATTAACGAGTTCTTCGCTTTATTTGAGTGACGTTGGTTAACCTACAAATAGGTATACCTGTATTTTTAATGCATCATTCTTTTAATGCGTTCAATTTTTCTTCTTTTCTTTATCTATTTTATAATTAGTTATAACGTATCCAGTGTAATATTTTATATTGCCTAAAGGATCTAATAAAATACATACATACATACATACATCTCTATGAACCTTAGTATCAAGTAATATAAAGACTCTTCATAATTCATTGTTTTATTCAATCTATTGTATTATTTGATAATTCGTTTTCATATCCTAAAGAAGCAAAAAATATATCGGCGAAAAATTTGATATAGAAATAAAAGAGATCACATTTAGAAAAATACTGGTCGTAATGTCAATAATCGACGTTTATTGAGTGAATTTTCATTAAAAATGCAAAATGTGTCATTTTAACTGATAACATATTATGTAAACCTTTGATTAAGTAATAACAAGATTCATTAGCGAAATAATAGTTTTCATTATTATAGGACAAATCATTTTACATTTAATCCATGGACATGTCATCTTCTTAACCACTACTTATTTACTTGATTATAATTGTATCGCTGCGTTCCTAACCCACGATCTTTAGTCCCGGTCTACGTACTGTAGCTGCTAACTCTGACTTTTGTGCAAGTGCATTTACCTTTTTTGTATTGTACTATACAGTACGCGACACTTATACATTGTACAATATGCGACAATATGTTTTTGGTAACTAAATTTTCATACGCTGAATAAATAATTTTGTTGATAATTATGGAAATAAATATACGTTGTTATTATAACGTCCAATTTCAGAAAATTATTCACCATATGAACCACAAGAACTAACAAATAACATACTTTAATGAAAGGTGTAACAGCAGTCACCGAATACATTACCGACTACACCGCAGTCGATAAGTGAGAGTTTAGCGTGTGATACCTAGAGGGCGTACATCTAAACTCATAATTTCCTAGTGGGAAATCGTGGCTCATACTATACCGATGATAGATAGATTGCACCCGGAAGAAGGCTGCTATGACGCCTAGTAGGCTGCCTTGTATGATAGATTCCCCTACAATTGACCATAAAGCCAGCCCTGCTGTGGTGGCATTTTACATTTAAGCAGTTAGCATTTTCTTTTGATGTTTTCTAATAATCGCCAATGCTTGATATCAAATCTTGTTAATTTAATATTACTTTTACAAGCAATTCAAATAAGTGCTAAATTAAAGCTTCAAACGCTTAACTCAACAGTGATTGAGGTGAAATGAAATGCGTTTTATTCATGATTGAATTAAGTTCATTATTATTACACATTTATAATAATAAGTACAATTACAAATACTAAATTCCTTAGAATTATGAATAGATATACATTAAATTAATCACTTACGAATAGCATAGCAACAAAGTAATATCACTGTATTGATGCCTTACTTCATTTTCCACTAGAGTTGGTACATAATATTGATAACTTCGCCGTCATTTCAATAAATCAAATAAGTTGTTAAAACAAAATTGCTTTCGTTACAATAATAACATATTCCATTGAGCCAATCAAGCTATAATTTAGTTTTCAATGACTTTGGTTTCATTAATACAATAAATGATTTATTACCCAATAAATTCCTTCGTTATTTAATAAATATTTTTCATTGATTTGATGATTTCGTTCTTTGGACCAATTTTAATACATTATTTAATGCAAACAATGACTTTTTTTCATTGTTTTAGGACCCATTTTTGGTTCAATGCACCTATATGGCTGATTAGATCTTGAATCATCATATTATAATACAGTTGGCGTGAATTTACATAGAGAATTTAATTTTTTGAATTAGGTAACCGAATATAGTGCAGCCTGCTGTTAAATTGTATTTTTACTGTTATTGTGTTTTAAAATAATGTTGGGTCTCAGTCACTCCTCCAATTAATTCCTTTAAATTTTACTTATTATATCGTAAGTATGTATATAAAAACGAGTGTGTTAATTGGTTGAAATTAAGAAAGAAAGAACAGTTAAAATCTACACATTTATGTATCTATAGATTTCTTTTTAAATTGCATGATCAATTCACAGTGTATTTGCTGCACATGTAGTTCTAACAGTCAATACTAAGATTTTGCGTATAATGCCAACCTACATAACCGAACGATTAAAAAATACGGTATTATGCGACTGATATAATAAATATGAAAGCAACAGCTGTGAGCACACGAATTACTAAAATTTCCATTTCCACTTTTCTATAAAATAGAACGCACTTAATGCTTACATTTTCCCCCCTGGGCAAATTGCCCCAAGGAAATTGCATAGTCTGAATACAATTTCATCTTTGTTAAAATATTAATTGCTTGCAAGAACCCAACTAAAACCCAAACAACATCAAGAACGCGCCAAAAATATTAAGGCATTGCTTTCAATTTATTAGAATGTATGTATAAAAATATTTATTCTGGAAGAGAAAATACTACCATATTATTCGGTTTCACTTATATTTTCTATATTTTTAACAACCCTGTATGAATAATAAAGAATTAATTAAACAAAGGTGGAAAAAAAATCTCAGCAATTAATACTTACAAACCGCTTTCGTTCGTTCACATAATTCTAATTGAAAGTAAAAATTGTTATTAATACGGCATCAAATTTCTTTAATAATGTGCTAGGCATATCTTTTATACATTTCAGACAGTAAGATGAAACTGGAAGCCTTTCTAGTATATATACAGTTTCTTATTTTCCATTCCTAATTCTTTTACGACTCGTCAAGAACTACCTCGAAGATAACAGGATCAAGCACATCTCTCTGTCTCAAGGGATTCTTACAATTAGTCAGAAATTTTTTTCTGACTACATGTTTCCCGTTCTTACGTAATTTCCTGTATTTTGCTTTACAGAGTTTATTGTTTGTCTGCCTGTTTTTAAAGTTTGTACTGATTTGCGCGGTAATTAAAAGTGTACAGAAAGTCATCGTATGGATTTGTATTCTTAATTTTTATTTTACTATAAATAAATAGCAAAACAAGATTTTCAATTCAATAATTATTATTAAATACTTGTTAGTAAAAATAAGAGTTTATTTTGTTGCCTATAAATGTTGAAATTGAAACCGTTGGTTTCAATATATTTCTGTCGTAATTTTCAAACATTGATGCGTTTATTCGTTCGCTCATTTGGTCTGCATTTAATTAGCATATAATTTTCTCTTGATAAAATCAACAAAAAAGTTTAATAATTAAAATGGGGTGACCTAACGGAGCCATGATGTTTGGGCTCCTTCCAAAATTTGAACCGCTTCACAGAGTATGTTCAGAAACTGTCATCATCAACGAAATTTCATTTAAAATCGTGTTGCAGAAAATTCAGTTGCAAAAGCTTTATCGTTTCCTAAAGAGGTTTAACTAGCAACGTGTATACACTGAGAAAAATGGCTAAGTAAAGTGTTTACTTGAAAAAAATAATTTACAATAGATAAAGTTTTACTTGGAACTATTCTCTGCAACTAAACCCAGTTTCCTGGATGCAAGTTGTTACTGTAAATAGTGCTTATATTAACGGCTATTACACAGCGTACCTGACGAATTTGTGATAAGTAAAGTACTACTTATGACTACTGGTACTGTATCTAACTACAGCACATGGTTAGTAGAAGTAACAACAATGCTGATCGCTATTAAACTCATGTATTTTCTTAAATAGGTAACAACTATGAATATTTGAGTTTTGCTGCCACACCGTGATTGTTTTACTATTCCGGATTGGCTAATGCGGCGGAGTAATAAAATAGTCCCCGAGACTGCTACGCGCGCAACAAGCGCGGTCCCGTCAAGTAAGAGTTACGGACGTGGGAAAAGATCGTCGAAAAAGAGTGGCCAAGGAGTACGGCCATTGTAGGCCAGTTGGAACACAAAATATATTAAAAATCCAGGTGGTTAACTCAAGGGCCATCCGTAAAAGAATCCATCGAAAGAAGAAGAAGCAAGCAATCGGATGTTTCAAGATTGCAGTTTTAAACCACTGGTCATTTGAACACAGAATGATTGTATGATATCTGTGCCTGCCTGCTGGTGAAGTTAAAGTGTGAATGCGTCGCTAGTGATCCGACAGTCCAAGTGCCATCTGCAGTTAGGGATACCCCGACGAAGTAGCCGTTTTCGGGGCGATCACCGGACATAACCGCTACATACGAGAAGCGCCCCAGGGCAGAAGAACCAACAGAAACCGCAAAGTTTACCGACTAGGTATATTATTCTTTGGTTTGTTATTAGTTGTAACTTCAAAGCCATATTTCTCTTGTTCCTTTGTTTAGATTTCAATAATTTCAATAAATAAATAACGTTTCAATTGTTTTTGTTCATTTTTTCATTATTAAGGGATAATATTTATGAGTCATTACGTTGTAAATTGTTCAAAAAAAAACTGTTGTTAAAGTGAAACCAATATCTTACATTCATATAGTAGTCACTGTGTTTGTCTTATACAAAATAAAACTATTACTAATAATACTGCTTTTTATTTTAAATTTATATTAAATATTCACTAAAACTTCCTCGTTTCCTGCACTACCTATAGTTGAACAACAAATTTAAGGTAAGTATATTGTATATTTAGAGCAAACCATTACCTTCTATATATCAGGTATGTAGTGAACGTGATATAAATGATAACTGTTTCCTTATCACAAGTAATCCAAATAGCTGTGCTTAATTGAGGTAGTAAGAGGAGCATAGGCATTATCAGAATAGTTTCACTAATAGCAATATTCTCTGACATGAGCAAACTTTACTTACCGCAACGGCCATATAAGTTGCTTGTGTTTACTATTCAGTTTAATTAAATCATAAGTAACTTCATAAAATACTGTACGAAGAGACCGTAAAGTAACTTAGATTGCTGGTTGTTTAGCTATCCAGTGTAGGACTCTCTTTTTTATGATATGCTCAAGTAATCTGTCTTTGTCCTCAGCTGAAAACTTTTTACTTACCGATAATTGTATTTTTATTTATGATTATTACATTTTTTCTCGTGGAGATGCAGAATGTTATCCGTTACTAATCACTAAATAGAACGATTTCATGGTTTGGTAATTCATTGCAACAGTTACTGTTAGTTTAGTGCAATTGAGAATTTTGGCTTTATTAAGTCTGCTGGTACAGTGCTTTTGCCTTGGTCTTCCAGCATTACTTATATAAACCCGCACTAATAAAAAATTTGTGTTGATTACCTGACGCCATGATGAACCATGTAAAAACACGTGCAAAAATGTAAGTTGACAATGTAATGTAAAAAGTACTTTTTGTGTGTAAAACTAGGTACTTGCTAAATGTATGTATACATTTAACGAAATTTTAATTTATCACATTTATGTATATACATCACATTGTCGACTCACATTTTGTACGTATATTTACATGATTCATCATGGCGTCAAGTAACCAACGATCAGCATGGTAATTTACACAAACATTTAAGCGGTGCTGATAAACTCTAGTGGCTTGCACGCTTGGCTATCAGTCACGAGGTTCGGGTTCGAATTCCAGAGCCTTAATATACTCTCACAGAAGGCTTTCGTCCACCCATAAGCTATAGCGATGATAATAAAAACCCAATTCATATTGGCGATAAGCTCTTGAAATAAGTTTTACAAAATAGCCACTGCATCATAAATTCAACTAAATTAGAATTTTGTAAAGGGCCTTATGTACTTACCTCTAATACAATTTCACTTACTATACAAACACTCATGGGTAAACATTCATATAAGTGTGCATAAAACTAATGTCGCCGCTAGGGAAGTAACGAAATGCATTGGCGTTTAGACAATTCTCGGCAACTGTTGGAGCATGCGTGTGCTTATCACTGTGATCCAGCACACGCTTTAATTATTCGCACTTTTGTAACTTATTACATAACAACCTGTAAATTTGCAAAGCGGTGGATGGAGAAGGAAAACAACGAGTATCAAATGATTCATTTCGATATTTCCCAATAGTTATCAATCCTCAGTGGAGACTATAATCGTAACGTGAACTGTTTTTTGACATCCTATAGAGCGACCTGATTCCTATAGAGCACACATTTTATTTTTCTTAATGCTCTTTACTAGCTAACAGATTTTGAGAATACTATAGGTACAAAGAACAATCGAAGCGCGTTGATTCTATCTTTAGATAATATATATGTAAACGGTGACCACGGAAGCAGTTCTCTATTGTGAAAAGCAGGAGGTGTGTCCAATTCATAAGTGTGTAAAAATGAAATTGGTATGCAAAAATACGCATCACCGAAATAGATATTGTAAAATACCCACGATTGAAAGAAAATTATTTATTCATGTATTGCTACATACAGTTTGTAGCAGCTGTAAAGATTTACGATATGAAAACTGTAAATTTACATTACTGCCTGCATTAATACGAAAATTATCGAACACCTGCAAAATTGGATTATATTTAGGTACAGTCACTGACATTATTATTTAGTACTCGAACGAATGGCTCGACGCCTTTGATGGTGCTAAATATTAATGTGGGTTACTGTACTCTTTCTTCACTGTTGCACTATAATTTGTAATACTAAGATTCTTATTTGTATTTAGAACAACATTTTTTTTTAAATTTATATGAAAATGACTTAACCGGTATATGATATGAGAAATCATATAAATTTATGTAACAGCTTAATGAATGATGCATAACACAAAAGCATTATTCCAATTAAATAAACGTCGGTTTTCTTTTTTATATATGGAATAAACGAAAACTTAACAAACTGTAAATGTATGAAATTTAAATGCGTTTCGGCACCTAATAATTTTATTATAAACTAATGTATAGCATTTACATAAAACACATTAAAATAATGAATAGTGGTACATATTTCTTGTGTGTTAACAGAACATTTCTGTTACGTTATTTTCTCTATAGTTTTTGTGAATTTATACGACACATCTGGCCGTTTATTTTTTGATGAACTAAAGTTTTATAACGCATCTTAATGTACTTCCTTATTGTTTATATTTAAATTACTTTTAAATTGACACGGTATTATGAAACAAAATAATAATAAATAAATCCTAGTTTGGAATGTATTCACGCTGTCTTTATTTAAATTTCAAAATGAATGTTATTTAAGAATTATGCAATGTTTATGCCGTGAAATTTTGTTAAAAGTTATTCTATTAATTATCTCTATTATTCGCAATAGGTAATAGCGAGCAGCTACAAACACTTTAAACTTTACAAAAGCAATCAGATTTATACATTCGGAATTAATATTGAAAGTTTGAAGAAAAGGACAAGGAAAGTAACCATATTTAATGTGGAGTAAGTTTTACATCCCTTTCTTATTGTCCTATTTATTTGCAAATCTTATACTGATTATCTGTCCGTTCATTTATTAGAATTTCTTCTTGGAAGCTTAATTACAAATTTACCTGCCTTATTATCAACAAGTGTTATAAATTTCATGTCACAGAATGATACAATTTATATTTATAAAATAGCAGGAATCTTAATCTCTTTTACCTCGTAACCGTAAATACTATTCAATAAGAAAACATAATACAATGCACTATTTAATAGATACATACGCAACCGTACCGTGTTCGTTTATCAGGTTATAAACCTATAGGTTGAACAGTTTTGGTATTCCAGATATATATAGTTTAACATTCACCCTTCCGTTTTTGCTCGGAACGGCTATGAAATTCTATAATGGTGTCGTTTGAGGTGATCATAGCTGTACATAATATATCATCAAACTCGACAAACGAGACAAACAAGCGAAAGAAAAAAACTAAAAACGCCAGACAAAAATTGCAAAACTGAATAAACACTAAAATAATAAAGGACTAATTAATTACTATTTTCAAACGACAGAAAAAGCGCACAGCATAAACAATAACAATTCCGAATTAATTTCTACTATTTACAATACTTCCTTTAAATACTGCATTCAATGTGTTGCCTATGTCTTCCAATGAAAATATGTTAAGAAGGAAATTGTTAAAAAACAAGATTATCATGCGAAAGATTTGTTTTACGGAAAACTTATCTTCATAATTCTGTACCACTTTACGCTCTTCCTTTTTTTAACAAGAAGAGTTGGATAAAAATGCATATGAACTAACAGAATAAGTATTGAAACTTCCGGACTTTATGCAGACAAAAAAATAAACGATTTTTAATTCAATCGGTGAGTGTCACTTCTCAATGTTGGAATGTCTGAATTTGATCTTTGCTTAACGTTTGCGATATACCTATCCCTTACGTTTTCGCCATTCACTGATCGTCAACAATATTCTTACATTCTAATGACGCTTTTTTATTTTCCGTGATCAGTTTTGATGACTAGAGTTGGGCAATTGTCCGGCGGAGCAGATACGTATTGCGACGCGGGCCTCAAATAATGTAATATAAATAAAGCAGATCAATCGTATTATTGTAATTTAGTATGTATTTATAAAACATAAGTCAGATTAATAGTTGTGCAAATTTTCCTTGGGGACAAAATCGGACAAAGCGGACGAACAAACAGGCCACCTTGCGACGCATTAGCATTTTACATCACTACATATTTAAATAAAATATTTTTTTAACATTTTATAAGAAAAACAGGCACTGTTGTTACTGACTTACAACTCTACAGTTCATCTGCTTTATTGCAGTACATGAGTTGGAGCCCACGTGCTGAATACGTACCTGCCCGCGCCGGAAAATTTGCCCAACTCTACTGATGAGGGATTCTTGAGGTTAAAGGGATATTCACCGGATTCTGGTCAAGGCTGAGCCCTGATAAAATAAATTGCAGTTCTGATAAAAATGGGGCAAAATGCCATTTAAAAATACTTTTTATGTAGACGTAAAAAACAAATCCATATACCAGTACGTCATATATAAAAAATAGTTGTAAAATAACGAAAAATTTCTTTCTTCCTAAAGTTTTTTTTTCTAATTTCCTACATTTTATCGGAATGACGTGACGATCGCAATGTGGCTGATGATTGATAAACGCGTCCGTTATGCCAAGGAACAACTCAGAGGACGAAAGTTTTGACTGCTAACGGCTAGAACAAACTCAAAAAAGATTGCACATTGAAAATTTGCTATTTGTCAGGTTGACATATTCCTTTATCACAGCTGGTATTAGCTTGAATGTGGTATCAGGTCATGGTACAAATAATACGGTATGCTTACGCGCATACGAAAGTTACGTCAGATAGGAGCATAAATGGCGCCACATATATAAATATTATAATATTAAAATCGATTTCGACCTTGAGGTTTTGTTAATGCGAAAGGTAAGTTTTAAAAAATCCGGACGGGGTTACGGAACATATTTAAAAACGTTAAGGTGTTTTCACGATTCAAATTTCTTAGAAAAACCACGAAAACACTTTGTAACACCACACGAAATTCTCTTATAAGATGTAGAAATAAACACGAGCGCTACTAGATGGCGACAAGATAGATAAAGTAAATTTCAATTAAAAACGGGCTTTTTTAAAGCAAAGCTGTATTTGAATTACATTAATTGTAGTTGTGAATAATTTGGATTTTAACATTTTGCTATTTACCATACATGTATTTTATTGTTTCGATACGCTCCTTAATACGTCATCTGACCGGACTTGACGAATTTGAGATTCAAAACGAGCATCCGTATTATTTGTACGTGGTATAGTTATAAAAATCTCGAAACCTGTCAAATAACTGTCGAGAACTATTTGACAAGAACAAAGCTCGCTTTCTGTGGCTAGAAGGCACTCAAGAATAAGGTGGCGATTTCACGCAGTTAAAAATATGCTAGCTGTTCGGCTCGATTGTAAACTACAATATGATTACTTAATACAAAAAAAATACAAATACTTTAATTTTGATATACCGCTACATTTTATGTTTTTGTTGATTTATTAATTGTATTTTGTTGTTGCAATATCAACATATATCACATAATATTTTAAATTGGAATTTGTTTAGAAGAAAAAATATGAAAGTACACATAAATATGCGGGTGCTCGTATATTCGTACGTAGGTATCATGATCGTATACGCATATAAGTTACAGTATACAGCTCTTCAGTTATTTCTCATTCAGTCTGGAATACAACTCTTTCATGTATAAAAAGACCCCTGGTATAGAAAGTTCGAGCCCTGTCTAAAATACACGTGACACCGCTAAAGAGAAGCGAAATATACGGCGATTTATTGCAATTTTTGGGGGTAAAAATGAATCAATACCTCTTTCTCCTCCCCCATCTACCCTCTTGGATTTTTTTTCAGGATTTTTTACAACGCGAAAAACCAATATCGCATCGGAAATTCGATATCTCTAAGGTGTAATACCTAGTGATAAATATAAAAATTAATTCTACAAGATTTTTTTTATGCAATCGTTTCCACTAAGTTAATGTGCATAACACGTAAAAAAAAATGTGAAATTGATGGAAATATCGCTAAGAAATAGTGCATTAAGTATAAAATAGATTTAAGAAATTTCCTTTTTCCCTTGGTGGAAAGGCATACGTCTTAAAACTTTAATATTAATAATTTGTTAAGGATTGCAAACGATTCTACTTTCTCAGAAATTCTAACAAGCTGCACTGGGAGGAAATTTCATTTTTGTTGATTTTTATGTACAACAACTCTATAAGGAAACTATCTAATTAATCGACGTTGTGCGAAGCCATAATAATGTAGAAGCAACAAAAAGGAAAGCCAGTAGAAATTACAAGTAACTAAGGATTTCTTATGTATTTCACCAATAAATAGTATTGAATTAAAGTAAATGGCGTACGTATATTCATTAAAAAAAAAACTCTAGGCTAACGGTATTTATAATTTACTGATTAAATTTTCGAATCCAGCAAATAGAACCCTCACATACTTAAAATATTCACGAGCGTCAAATTCAGGGTTATAAGTACTATAGATATAAATGGACAACACATTTTACACAAGCGACGGTATCGCTGGATGTAATAAAATGTGAACCGTCAGAATGTGAAGATGTAATCACTATCAACGTTTACATGGTATAGGTGTAAGTATGGAACGTTTACCCGAAGAAACCGTTTTAATGCGGCGTATATCGAGAGGGCAAAGTGTCCTGGAAATTGTGGCACGTCCGCGATAACCGCAATCGAACCTTGGAAATCAATACCGGTAATTCCCAACCGACGAAAATTACGGAAATTCTTACTTTTTCTGGACACATGCCCAGAGTTGTTTTTCTGAGAGACTTACATAACATCCTATCCCCCGCTTGTTTCGCGTCGGTAGTTTACCGCTAGATGTCAACTACGACCTAGACAGAGAATGATTAATTATTTATCAATGAAAATCCCGTATATGTGGGTATGTATACAGCAGCCAGCTGACGTGAAAAGTTATTTAAACTATTTTCGTGTACAACTTTAGGCAGTTTTAAAATGCTATTTATTAGCTAATTTGGAATATTAGGTATAAAATACAAGTGCTCAATAATTGTGCAATAAATGGCAAATGGTCATAAAACGATCTTACAACTCTCGATAAGAGATAGAAAAACCAGCTGATTGAATCGATACCTGTAGACACACTTTATAGCCCAAGAGCTAGTAGACAATTTGAGTAACGTGCTCAGCCATTGAAAGGTGCCCCTAAAACCATAAAACTGAAATTAAGGGAATATATGGCTTGTTGCAATAAGCAAATGAATATATGTTATATCATACAAACATGTGTATATTTTACCAAAACAAATACGCTTATAGGTAACAAAAAGTCAAGTTGAATTCTTAAACCCAAATTAAACAAAAAAAAACACCCATTTGCCAAAGTTAATGTTCTTTTCATCGTCAGTGAGTTCTTACGTAATGTCTAAAATTTTAGTACATTGCAATATTCTTATAATATATTCAGCAAAATAATTTTTGTATGCGCAGTTAAACGATTCTTAAATTGTATTCATTCAAATATAAATAATACACGCCAACATTTCAACATATCTCCTCTAATGCACTTTCTTTCTTTAATTTCCAGCAACGCTTTAGCATTTTAATAAATTCTTATCATAGAAAGTTTGTTTTAATACGTCAAATGACTTTAATTAGAAACTGCTCTGTTAATTTACGCAGGATATAACTGCCGCTTTAGCCGAGGCACATTCTAAGGAGCGGACGTCTTGAAATAAAATGCCCGTATCCAACATGAGATGCAAAATTATTAAAAAAGTGAAAGAACGTGTTACATCCGTTGTTAAAATATATGTAAAATTATTTCAAATGAAAGTAAAAGGACAAAGTATTTGGAAGATACTTCCTGCGTTAATTAATATAAACTTCTATACTAATTTTAATGATAATTGAGTATAATCATTAGTACCAAACATTGACGCTTAGAATGACGCTACCAAAAATATTCTTTCAGTCATATCATATAAATCCAATAATGTACTTAATAATAAAGGATTGTATACAACTTTCGGCTCTTTTTGTTTTATTTCTTGCACTTTTAAGGCTGCTTTATCAATCTTTTGTTTTCTTGCCTGAAACTGCATGGCATGATGTAAGAACGAGCCAAACCTTTCCAATTTTAAAATATTTTTTTTAGAGTGGTGAAAGATAGGATTGAGTTCCCTAATATCCTTTAAAATAGCTTTCAAAATTAGCAAATTTATGTACAGGGTGTTCGAAAGTGATCTGAAATATTGTTGTGGGCAGTTCGTCATTCTAAGACGAAAAGTTCCGCCTAAACATGTGTAATAAATGTTAAAATGGCTAATATGCACTGTTTGTATGAATTAGGTAATCTACCTTAGAGGCTAGAGTATGTATGCCAGCGTTATCCAAATAACGCTTACCATGTTCTAAAAAGTTTACCTAACTGCATCTTCGTTACAAGAAACCGTAAGTTTTGTAAGTGAATGGATATTACTGACCACCTAGAAATGCGAGAACTCACACAATTGAATATGAGGTTCTTCAAATTATTGACGAACATCCAGAAACGAGTAACCAGAAAAATTGATAGCGATAAAGATTTGCTAACATCCGTAGCAAATCTTATATCGCGTAAGCAGTATAAAAATCGATTTTTAAGAAAAAATGCAAATCCCAATATTTGCTGCAAGCCCTGCAGTATTTGTTACAGGTAAAGCCAACATCCAACACATAGTATTATGAATTTCATAATAACCACATGTGGGCTGATAAAAATCTACACATGTAGCAATTACAGCCACAATTCCAACAAACTTTTCGGTCAACGTTTGCATTGGTATTATCGACAATTATTTAATAGGACCACTTTTCCTTCATCAACGACTGAAATGGTAATACATTTCTTCATTCCTAGAAACTGAGCTTTCCTGTTCTTTGGAAACATGTACCTCTCATAATTAGAAGGCGTATGGGTTCATACATACGGTGCACCTCCACATTTGCAATAAACGTGAGGAGTTTTTAATAACGTTAATTCAAACCAGTGGATAGGATGAGAATCTTCACACCCAGGCCCAAGGTCACCTGATTAGTCTTCTGGATTTTTGTATGTAGGATATTTAAAATCACTCCTTTATAACACCGATCTTTAAATTTGGAAGAATCTTCAACCAAATTGCACATTAAAAGGCGAATTTGCAATCCACTAGATGTTGATGCATGCTTCTATCTTAGCTGTAATACATATTTTGAACATTCTGCCCAGAATGTATTACATTTATATTTTAATTGTAATAAATAGGTACGCCATGTATGTATTCCGCGCACGTATTCATCGGTCCGAGTAAGGCCTCTTCCAGACGAGGCCATTCACTGGTTGAACGCGCGATTGTCAAAAAGCTTAAGGCGCGTTCTCACGAGTCAACTTTAGTTGGTTCAATTTTAGTTGATCAACAAAAGTTGAATGAACCTGTAAAGCGGGTTCTCCACGAGTCAAAATTAGTTGACCAATTTTAGTTGATCAACAAAAGTTGAATGAAAACTTAGTAAGAACCTCTTTTCAATAGAGTTGATCAACTTGGTAGTTGATCAAGAAAAGTTGATCAGTCAAACTTTATGTCGTTCAATGATAAATCACAACGAGCTGTTTCGAGTTGAAACTTGTCTTGAAACGTGTGAACTAGACACTCAACTTGTGTCGACTGTATAGAACACTATAACTGGCCGCGACACACGTGCTGTGTTGTCTAATTTAAAATATTAGGGAAATTACCTATAAATAAAAGAATGAGCCTGAAGGATCTGAAAGTTTAGATGATAATTTTTTGGAACTTACATCATAAGCATGATTGTCTTTGGAACCACGTATGGATAAACAAAAAAATAGAGATGATTCCTATGACTTTATTCATATCACAAACCATTCCTCTTAGCTTTCTGTTAACAAAACGTAATTATTTGTGCACATTCACACACAACCTCATACGACGCCATTTTAAAACTCAAACGGTCGATCAGTTTTATTGATATGTGTGAATTAACTTTATTTTAAGTATTGTTCACTTTTGTTGATCAATTAAAATCGGTCAACTAAACTTGACTCGTGAGAACGCCCTGTAGTAAGAACCTTCTTTCAATAGAGTTGATCAACTTTGTTAGTTGATCAGAGATAATATGTATGATCCAGTCAAACTTTTTGTCGTTCAAGTGATGAGTCATCACGAACTACTTTCGAGTTGAAACTTGTTTGAAACGGTGAACTAAGATCTGTCAACTTGTGTCGACTATATAGTATACCTATAACTGGCCGCGGCACAAGTCCTTGTGTTTTTCTAATTTAAAATATTAGGGAAATTACCTAATAATAAAATAAGAAATGGCCTAAGGATCTGAAAGTTTTATGATGAAATTTTTTGGAGTATATCATAAGCAGAATTGTCTTTGAACCACCGTTATGGATAAATATAAAAATAGAGAATGATTTCTTCATCACATAGCATTCCTCTTAGCTTTTCCTATAACAAAAACTGCAATTATTGTGTACAATTCACGCACAACTCGTACGACCTATTTTAAACTGAAACGGTCGTTCAGTTTCTATTGATATGTGGAACTAACTTTATTCAAGTATTGTTCAACTTTTGTTGGTCAATTAAAATCGGTCAACTAAACTTGACTCGTCGAGAACCGCCCTTTACTGATATAAAACCCTTCACACGGAGTCAACTTGTCCGCTTTGGCAACCTTCAATAGGTCTTCAATGACAATCAACTTGTTGAGAGTAAACCAGCAACTTAGTTGAATCAACTAAACCGCCCCCGTCTGAAGAGGCCTTAGCCTGACGAGGCGATAGTTGATTCACTAGTTGAACGGACGGTTGTCAAGGAGCATACTGATGTAGCAAATGATTGGAACCCCTGAACCCTTTATACGGAGTCCGTCAACTAAATCGCGTCGTCTGAAGAGGCCATATCCTTATCAGTTTATCAATTTTATTTCTGATAGAAATTCACTATGGGATATCGCTTATTTCTGCAGCCTATAACAAAAGCAATATATACAAACACAAAGGCAAATCCTTGCATCGTAGAAGTACGAATTGTGTGATCATAGACGTGCTCATATATACGTTATAATTACCCCTCATATATCGACCACCCACTTGCGCCTAAACCACGCTGTTGTTTACTAAATTATATACTTAAAATTTGGGTCCACTTGTACATCGATAGAGAAGGCGAATTGAGTAAAAGCATAAGTTAGAACTTCCTGCAAATTTAATTGTTTCCGAGCGCATGATGAGATTAGCACGTAGATTATTTCCTTTTCTATAGTCACCAAAGGCAAAGATATAATTTTTTAACACAGTGGCAAACGTTTAAATTCACACTCCTTAACTTCAGATTTTTTATAAAGAGTTGGTTTTATGAAAGTTTAAAATAAACAGCACTAAAATCTTTTTCTGTCACTATAGAATTTAACAACAAAAATACTCGTATTAAGTTATGCGAAATGTAAACCCTGTAAGAGTTCCTTTTACTTTTGATATCTCGGACTTGTTGATATTGAAATAAATAAAAGCAAAGTCGTGTTCCAATTCCTTTATTTATTTATCTTATATGATGATACTATCCGATGATGGTTTGAAAAAAACCGAAACATGTCGCAATAAACATAATAATAAAAAGGATTGGAACACGATTTGCCTTTGTTTTAATTTCAATATCAACATACATTACACCAATCCCCTGGGACACTATAAACTCAAGGAACTACATTATTATTATAAGCATTAATAACGAATAAAAATATTTAACCTAGGTATTTGTTTTCTATGTACATATATATTTCAATATTGTATGTCCTTTATAATTAAAACATCTTTTTTGATTAATAAAAATCACACTATTCATTTACTTTTCTCTTTTCAGCATTATTACCTGAATTTTTTACTTATATACTCATACTAAAGAGTTTTTGTTTTGTTTATTACTCATCTAATATAATTAAGGTATTTGATTTATTGCTATATGTTTATGCAGAAGAATTTATTATTGTAAGTTTTTTGCAATTAAAGTAACTTTTAGAGATAGAAATCACACCTTTTTTATTGCAATTATAATTACTATATATCTAAATTAATTATTCTATAAGATTGTTCATTTACATTTCTTATCTTTGTTTGACCATAAGTTTTTTGCTTATGCATATACTTATTTTGAAATAAATAATATTTATTTAAAATTGATTAAAGACATTAATAAAGTTTCAGTTTAACAAAACAGTGTAACTTACTGTACTTATGGTAGTACAATCAAAATTCTAGTTACTGTTAATCAAAAAGAAGTCTCCATATAATCAGTATTTAAAATCAAAACGAATTAATAATTTGTAATATAATACAAATTAAATGTCAGGGATATAATGTTTCCCTGGTGCAACCATGGCCCTCTGGCGTCTGGAAATGTAAACCTTATTTGTAATTTTGACAATATGAAAATACTTCAAACAATTTTCTATTGCTTACAGTATGAATACATTTTAAGTTTTCCCTCTAAATATGTTATCGTGGCGCCTGGTGCATACGTCACCGGAAGGACTTTGACAATGATCGAATTTCTTCGTAAAATTCGTAACATTTTTGTATTTCACACAATACTATACGAAGAGCCGAAAGCATCGAAATCATTGTCAGAGTTTTTTTCGGTGAAATAAGCACCAGCCGCCGCTGTCTCGCACACTTTTTAATGATACAAGTATAAAGTGGTAAAGAGAAACATGTATTTTGATAGCATTTGTTAAACTAGCAACAAAAGTTAGTTTACTAGTGATTCAAAAGATAATATAGCTTTATCATATAACAACTAAGATAGCCAATTCGAAAAACTATATAGGAGACATGCTAAAACAATAAGAAATTTTGTTGTCTATAATTAAAAATATTGTAAATGTTATTAAAACACAAGCCTTAATACGGTAAATTCACAAAAATATTTTTTTTGCCCGGCATAAATATATTAACACCCCCACCTTTATTAAATTACAAAATTTACGTGTGGATGTATATAGACAACAAATTTGTTCAAATTGAAAAAAACCTTTCTTACTGTGGATTTTTTGGACTGGTACCCTAATTCTATTTTAACTTAGTTAAACCGGAACCACTACACTCAGAAAAATATACGCATTGGTTTTTTGCTATTTTAATTTTGGTTGAACCAAAAGGCATATTGAGTAATTCAACAAAAATTCGAATTGTAAAAATCAACATAAAATTTATGTTATTAATGCTGCCGTAACATAAAAATTACAAAAGAAAGAAAAAATGTCGAGCAAAATAATATTTCTTTTGGATGCAATAACGCATATGGCATTAAAAACAACATTTTTTATTCCGTCTAACATTAAAAAAAAACACACATAATATAAATGTAATCTTTGAGGAGAGACAATTTTTAAATAAATTGTGTGATCCAATTGATCCATAACTCACTTTTATTAGGGCATTATCAAACTGCATACTACAATGCAAAATTGTAAACTTTTATAGTATTTAACAAATTAATGTATTTCTGTATAACTATAGTATTAAGAGGAATTTTTCCCAAGATTTTTTTCTTATTGCAGATCGAAGCTATCCTCCCGTTTACCGACGAGTGCCCTACCAATTAGCCAGAGAGGAGCGTGAGATCGAGCGACATCGACCAATATTAGATCTGAAAGGCAGCACGAGGCGAATATACAAGATACAAGCAAGCTTTTTACAATAAGAAATAAACAATTAATGTATTTCTGCTAATAAATGTAATGATTTAGAGAAAATTTTCCCAAGATTTCTTTTCCTTGCAGGAATCGAACCTGCACACTTCCTTTACAGGAGAGCGCCCACCAATTAGACCAGAGAGGAGCGTGCAATATTCGAGCAATACATCGACCTATGTCGAATATTAAGATTTTGAAAAAGGAAACAGGACGGCGCATATGCAAAGATTGCAAGTTCTTAGTTTCTTACTGTAAAAATGTTGACATGCAATGCCTTTCAAAATCTAATCGACATAGGTCGGAGTATTTGTTTTGAATGCTACACAGCTTCTTCTCTGGCCTAATTGGTAAGTGGGCGCTCGTCCGGTAAACGAGAGTGTGTAGGTTCGAAAATCCTGCGGAGGGGAAAAATTTATTGGAAAACAAACCTCTTATCATTACATTTATTACAGAAATACCTTAATTTGTACACTACAATGTTTATTAGAACACTAAATATTTCAACGGATCTAAGTCTAGTTTTTTTTTTTACTTTTAACTTCTGACATTTTAATGTCGAATATTCGATTTTGAAAAGCAGGACAGGACGGCGAATATGGCAAAGCTTGCAAGTTCTTAGTTTCTTGACTGTAAATCTTTGGCCTAATGCATTGCCCTTTCAAAATCTAATATCGACATAGTCAATGTATTCTCGAATCTACAGCTTCTTCTGGCCTAATGAGTAGTGCGCTCGTCCGGTAACAGAGTGTGTAGGTCGAATCCTGCGGAGGGGAAAAATTTTATGGGAAAAATTCCTCTTAATCATTACTTTATTAGCAGAAATACATTAATTGTATAGTACAATGTTTATAAAAACATAAATTTTTCAACAGATATAAGTTAGTTTTTTTTTTTTTACTTTTCTATATTTTTACTATTAAAGTAGAGTAGCTTAACTCTAATGACAAAGATTTATATTACTCCCCACTAATATCTCTCATGGATAAACAGAAATGCCCTTACATAGTGTAATAGTTACAATTTCATATACGCTATGATGCACTGTGTGGTGAAACGATCGTGTGGTACTATTAAATATTTGAAACGTTTACTTTTGTTATTCACTCGCAAATATGGGGTTCAGCAAGTGTCTCTCATCTATTAATGTGTAACCTATCTAAAAAAAGGACCATAACTCAAAGGGAAAACAATGCTAAGAATTTATGGAAATCATTTTCGATAGATTAGCTAAGATAAGATTACAAATGCAACAGAGTAGAGGCTTGTTTCAGAGCGACATTTATATTATTACAATCCCTTTACTCTAAAAAACATACTTTGTTTTTCTTCGTATTAGTTAAATATGTAAATACCAAAACAAAATAAAATATTTAAATTAAGGATTTACGTATTGCGTGTGTATGTTAATGTTAATATCGCATACAATAATTATAGGGCGAGACATAGGTGTGAACGGGACAGTAGGCAGGGCCATAGGAGGACTCGCGGTAGGCGCTTTAAGAAGAGTTCCGCTTATTTTCATGGGCATTTCGCAGAGTGCCTCGCAAAATATAGCGTGGGCCAAAATTATATGTTTAAATATTAAAGTAATTATACAGGAACTGTTAAGTGAAAAGGAAATTACCTGACACAGTAATAAAGTATATCCTATTTTATTTGACTCTTATATATTATAAAACTAACAAAAAAAACAATAAAAATCGTAATTTAAGTTTTTTATATGAAGGCTGTGATAAGAATATGTAAGGTTAGATAAGAGTAATAAAATCGTTATTTCGTTCTTTTAATAATTTATTTATTGACTTAATAATTTCGGCTTTTTAAAAAAAGCCATCTTCAGATCAACGTAAAAAGGTAAAATTGTCCTTATGAAATTAAAAAACACCAAACATGAAAATAAATTAAGCGACACAAAATTCACTTGTATGTTGTCATTCTGTGTGAAAAGTTTTTCGTAATCCTTAAATTTGATACTTATTCATTTTTAATGTTAGTGTCGGTTAATTTATTTTCATGTTTGGTGTTTTTTAATTTGATAATGGCGATTTTACCTTTTTTACGTTGATCTGAGATGGTTTTTAAAAAGCGAAACTAGTAATCATATAATAATATTAAATGAACGAAAGAGGATTTTATTACTTTATCTAACTTCACAATAAAGTTCATTGGAACCTTAGATTTATCGCCCTTAGCAACTTTGATGCAGACATTGTAGTAATAAAAATAAATAAACATATAACAGACAAATAAAAATATATTAAAAGTGTATGAAAAACACAAATTACGTTTCAAAAAGTCATGGATGTAAAGGCCCCGCCGACTAAAAAAGGTTTTGCCTCCGAAAACTGGTAGTGGAAAACAAGCACACTCATCTGTAATCATTAAATATTTTTTGACAAGAAGGGTTGGGGATTGCGAACAGTATTGAATCTAGGTACCATCAGGGTTGTAATAGAACTTATCTCTTGCTGGCGGTACACATAAAAATTAAAACTTGGATATTTTTTTCGTTTCCCCCACAATGCCTCAATGGTATCTTGGTTTTGGGCGGAAATTGAATAATAAAAATCTGAATGTAAGAATTAATTTATTGGGTCGTCAATGAAGTGGCTTTTGGCTGAAAAACACATATAGAAAAGATTTGTTAGTATTTTCAATCTAAAAAGTTTTATTTTAACATGAAAACAAAAAGACAAATTGAGAATGGAATTATATTTGGAAATCTCAATTAATTATTAAATTTATAAAAAAAAAATGAAATATATTCGTATTTAATCAACTTGAAAACTATGTTTTCAATATTTCTATTTTACAGATTCAAGAAATTAGTTTAACATTATGTAATTTAATGTTTACTTATTTAATATGTTGAAATTAAAACTTTTTAAAATTTAAATATTAATAAAAATATTTTTTTACAGATTTATTTAGAATATTGACAAATTTGAAAACCAACGTTCATTGGGGAAAGAAATAAAAGTTTTTATTTTCTACATTAAGATTTTTATTAAATTTTCGCAAACAAATACAATAAGATCAAAATAAAAACTTCGTATTGATAAACCTGAATNTTGCCGCGTGAAACAATTTTCCGTGTAGTAATCGTCGTTCGCGAAGAGATCATCGATTACGTATAAACTGTTAATTTTCCTCTAGACATTAGAATCGCCGCGAAACGTTACGTGCATAATAAACTAGGTTAGTACCAACCTATCCTACCAATTTCAATCGATGCGAGTGAATAAAATGTGCCTTTTAGGTAAATCGCGTTTCGCGAAGAGATCATCATTTACGTTAAATGTTAATATTTTCCCTTCTTAGACATTAGAATCGCGCCAAACTTACGGCATATAAACTAGTTAGTAACAACCGATCCGACATATTTTCAATGCCATGCCGGGTGAAAAAAAATTTCCGGTTGTATATCGTTCCGAAAATCATGCCTTATTCATATATAACTATTATATTTTCCTTCTAGACATTTAGAAATGCCACGAAACTTTACGGCATATAACTAGGTTGAGTACGAACCTAATCCTACATTTCAATCGATGCCGCGTGAAAAAATTTTCCGTGTTAATAATCGTCGTTTGGCGAGAGATCAGTCATTTACCGTATAAATGTTAATAGTTTTCCCTTCTGACATTAGAATCGCGCGAAACTTTCGTGCATATAAACTAGGTTAGTACCGAACCTATCCGACATTATTTTCAATCCATTCGCGCGAAAAAATTTCCGTTGAGTATATCGTTTCACAATCATGCCGTTAGTTCATATATAACTGTTAATATTTTCCTTTCTAGACATTAGAATCCACGGAAACTTTACGGGCAATAAACTAGGTTGTACGAACCTATCCTACTATTTTCAATCGATTGCCGCGTGAAAAAATTTTCCGTGTGGAGTAATCGATCGATTGCGTAGAGATAGTTCGTTTAGTATAAATGTCAAGTATTTTCCTTCTAGACATAGAATCGCGCGAAAACTTTTACGTGCATATAAACTAGATTAGTACAACCATCCCGACATATTTTTCAATCCATTGCCGCCTGAAAAAAATTCCGATGATAGTATCGTTTTCTCGAAATCATGCCTAATTTCAATTAACTAGTTAATATTTCCCTTCTAGACATTAGAATCGCGGCGAAACTATTACGTGCATAACTAGTTAGTACCAACCTACTTCGACAATTTTCAATCCATTGCCGCGTAAAAAGTTTTCCGTGGAGTGTAGGTATAATGTTTCACGAAATCATCCTATGTTCATATAAATGTGATATTTTCCTTAGCATTTTTAGAATCGCGCGAAACTTACATTGCATATAAACTAGGTTAGTACCCACCTATCCTACATATTTTTCAATGGCATTGCCGCGTGAAAAAATTTCCCCGGTAGTAAAATCGTCGTTTCGCGAAGAGATCAGTCAGTTTACCGTTAAATGTAATATTTTCCTTCTAGACATTAGAATCGCGCGAAACCTTACTGCATAAACAGGTTCAGTACCAAACCTAATCGACATATTTTCAATCCATTGCCGCGTGAAAAAATTTTCCGTGTGTATTCGTTTCACGAATCCATGGCCTAATATCATATAAAATGTTAATACTTTCCCTGTTCTAGACATTAGGAATCGCGCGAAACTTACGTGCATATAAACAGGTTAGTACCAACCATCCGACATATTGTTCAATCATTGCCCGTTGAAAAAATTTTCCGTCGGTAGTATATCGTTTCACGAATCATGCTTAATTCTATATACTGTTAAATTTGTGCCCTTCTGGACTTAGAATCGGCGGCGAAATTACGTGCATATAAACTAGGTTAGTACAACCATCCCACATTTTCAATCCATGCCGCCTGAAAAAAATTTCCGTTGCTAGTATATCCGTTTCACGAAATCATGCCAATTCATATATAACTGTAATTGTTTTCCCTTCTAGACATTAGGAATCGCGCGAAACTTTACGTGCATATAAACTTTATACACTTCCCGACATATTTTCAATCCATTGCCGCGTGAAAAAATTTTTCCGCTGTAGTATATCGTTTCACGAAATCATGCCAATTTCATATAAAACTGTAATATTTCCCTTCTAACATTAGGGAGCGCGGCAAAACTTTAGTGCAATAAGCTAGGTGTACCAACCTATCCACATATTTTCAATCCATTGCCGCGTGAAAAAAAATTGCCAGTGTAGTATTATTCGTTTCACGAAATCATGCTTAATTTCATATATTACTGTTATATGTTCCTTCTAGACATTAGAATCGCGCGAAACTTACGTGCATATAAACTAGGTTAGTACCAACCTCCTACTATTTTCCAATCGATTGCCGCGTGATACTAACGAAAATTTTTTCAACGCGGCAATCGAGTAGAAATTAGGTAGGATAGGTTGTACAACCTGGTTTAGAGCACGTAAAGTTTCACGCGATTCTAATGTCTAGAAGGGAAAATTAACATTAATACGTAAATCGATGCTCTCTTCCGAACCCACGATTTACTACACGGAAATTTTTTTCATGCGGCAATGATTAAAATATGTAGGATAGGTTGGTACCAACTAGTCAGACGCACGTAAGGTTTTTGCCGATTCTAATGTCTAGAAGAAAATATTACGATATACATGAAATTAAGCATGATTGCGTGAACTATATACTACACGGAAAATTTTTTCACGCGGCAATGATTGAAAATATGTTAGCGTAGGTTGGTATCAACCTAGTTTAGATGCCGTAAAGTCCGCGCGATTCTAATGTCTAGAAGGGAAAATAACATTTATACGTGAAACGACTGATTCTTCGCGAAACGACGAATTTACTACACGAAAATTTTTCACGCGGCAATCGATTGAAATATGTAGCGTAGTTGCGTATCAACTGAGTTTAGATGCACGTAAAGTTCGCGCGATTCAATGTTAGAAGGGAAATTTAACATTTTATACGTAAATCGACTGAGTCTTCGCGAAACGACGAATTACTACACGGAAATGTTTTCACGCGCAATCGATTGAAAAGTAGGTAGGTCGGTACCAACCATAGTTTAGTGCCACGAAGTTTCGCTCGATTCTAATGTCTAGAGAGAAAAATATTAACAGTTAATATATGAAATTAAGGTGATTTCGTGAAACGATATACTACACGGAAAAATTTTTTTTTCACGCGACATGGATTAAAATACATCGTATTATTAGTACTACTAGTTATATGCAGTAAAGTTCGCGCGATTCTAATGTATAGAAGGGAAAATTTAACATTTATACGTAATCGCTGATGCTCGCGAACGACGATGACTACACGGAAAATTTTTACCGGGCAATCGATTGAAATATGTAGGCGTAGCTGTGGATACCAACCTAGTTAGATGCACGTTAAAGTTTCGCGCGTTCTAATGTCTAGAAAGGAAAAATATACCAGTTAAAAGCTTATATATGAAATTAAGGCTGATTTCGTGAAACGACTATACTCACGGAAAATTTTTTCACGCGACATGGATGAAATATGTCGGAGTTGGTACTACCTAGTTTATATGCACGTAAAGTTCGCGCGATTCTAATGTCAGAAGGGAAATATTCACATTGTATACATTAAATCGACGATCGTCTTCGCGAAACGACGATTTTACTACAACGGAAAAATTTTTTTACGCGGGCATCGATTGAAAAAAGTGTGGTATAGGTGTACTTAACCTAGTTTAGATGCCACCTAAAATTCGCGCGATTCTAATGTTGAGAAGGGAAAAATTAACAGTGTATATGAAATAAGGCATGATTCGTGAACGATATACTACACGGAAAAATTTTTTCACGCGGCAATGCATTGAAAAATATGTCGGATAAGGTTGTACTACCTAGTTATATGCAGTAAAGTTTGGCGCGATTCTCAATGTCTAAAGGGAACATATTACATTTATCGTAAATCGACTGATCTTCTTCGCCGAAACGCATTTTATACACGGAATTTTTTTTTCACGCGGCAACCGATTGGAAATATGTAGCGTAGGTTGTACCAACTGAGTTTAGTCACTGTAAAGTTTCGCCGTCTAATGTCGTAGAAGGAAGAATATTAACAGTTATATATGAAATTAAGGCATGATTTCGTGAAACGATATACTACCGGAAATTTTTTCCGCGCAATGATTGAATATGTCGGATTAGTGTAGTAACCTAGTTAATGCACGTAAATTTGCGCGATTCTAACTAGAAGCGAAATATAACATTATATATGAATTAAGGATATTCGTGAATCATATATACACGGAAATTTTTCACCGGCAATGATTGAAATATGTCGGATAGTTTGGTACTAACCTTGTTTAATGCACGTAAATTTGCGCGTTCTATGTCTAGAGGAAAATATTAAATTTATAGTAAATGATGACTCTTCGGAAACCAATTTCTTACACGAAAATTTTCAGGGGCAATCGATTTGAAATATTAATAGTTGTACCACTAGTTTAGATGCACGTAAATTTGCCGATTCTAATGTCTAGGAAATATAACATTATATATGAAATTGACTAATCTTTCGCGAATCGATAATACTAACGGAAATTTTTCACGGGCAATGATTAAATATTGTATAGCTTGGTTGTACCTAGTTTAATGCAGTTAAATTTTCGCGATTCTAATGTCAGAAGGAATATTAACATATACTTTAAATTGAGGATGTCTTTGTTTAAACGATTTACTACACGCATATTTTTCACGCGGCATCGATTGAAATATGTAGGATAGTTTGTACAACCAGTTTCACGTAAAATTTGGCGCGATTCTATGTCTGGAGGCGAAATAGAACAGTTATTATGAAATTAGCATGATTTCGTGAAATATACTACACGGGAAATTTTTCACGCGCATCGATTGAAAATTCGTATAGTTGTACAACCTAGTTATATGCACTTAAAGTTTGGCGCGATTTTAATGTCTAGAAGGTAAAATATTACATTATACGTAAATCGATGATCTCTTCGCGAAACACTTTACACACGGATATTTTTTCACGCGCTCGATTGAAATTAGGATGGGTTGTACCAACCTGTTTATGCACGTAAAGTTTTGCGGATCTAATGCTAGAGGGTAAAATATTAACGTTTATACGTAAATTAATCTCTTTCGTGAAAGACGATTACTACACGGAAAATTTTTCACCGCAATCTTTGAATATGTAGGATATTGTACCAACCTAGTAGATGCAGTAAAGTTTGCGCATTCAATGTCTAGAGGGAAAATATTAAGTTTATATGAATAAGCATGATTCGTGATCGATTTCTACATGGAAATTTTTCCGCGGCAATGATTGAATATGTCGGTTATTGGTAACCTAGTTAATGCACGTAGAGTTTGGCGGATTCTAATGTCTAGAAGGAAAATATTAACATTTATTATGAAATTGACTGATTCTTTGAAACGATATTTACACGGAAATTTTTCACGCGGCAATGGATGAAATATGTCGGATAGTTGGTACTACCTAGTTTTGCACGAAAGTTTGGCGCGATTCTAATGTTAGAAGGAAAAATTAAATTTACATATGACTTCTGCGCTGATGAGGATTTACACACGGAAAATTTTTTCCGCGCCATGGATTAACAAAGTCGGTTGTACTACCAGTTTAGTGCACGTAAGTTTGGCCGATTCTAATGTCTAGAAGGAAAATATTACATCTATATCTAAATTGGGCATTCTTCGTAACGATTTTCTACACGGAAATTTTCACGCGGCATGGTTGAAATAGTGGATTTGGTTACTAACCTAGTTTGTTGCCGAATTTCGCGCGTTCAATTCTAGAAGGAAAATATAATATTTATATGTAAGTCGATGATTTCGAGAACGATTTACACACGGGAAATTTTCACCGCAATGGATTGAAAATATGTCGACTAGTTGTACAACCTATTAGATGACTTAAAGTTTGGCGCTATTCTAATGTAGAAGGGAATATTTACATTATATGTAAACGGCTGATTTCGTGAAACGCTATTTACAACGGAAATTTTTTCAGCGCAATGATTGAATATTGTCGATTTGGTACTAACCAGTTATATGCACTAAATTTGCCGTTTAATGTTAAAGGGAAATATAACATTTATATGAAATTGAGTGATTCTTTCGCGAATCGTATTACTACACGGAAATTTCTTCGCAGGCATGATTGAAATGTGGATAGGTGTACTAACCTTTAATGCACGTAAAGGTTTTGCGCGATTCTAATGTCTAAACGGGAATAATTAACATTATAACGAAATTACTGATTCTTCGAAACAGATTATACACGGAAATTTTTTCACGCGTCAATGGATTGAAATATGTGGGATAGTTTGTACACCTAGTTTAGAAGCACGTAAAGTTTGCGGTTCTAATGCTAGAAGGGAAAATATACCATTTTATGTAATCGGCGATCTTCGAAAGGACGATTTACTACACGGAAAATTTTTCACCGGGCTGGATTGAAATATGTCGGATAGTTGGTACTAACCTAGTTTGCACGTAAGTTTGGCCGTTTCTAATGTCAGAGGGAAATAGAACGTTTAATGTAATTACTGATTCTTTCGTAAACGGATTTACTACACGGGATTTTTTTTCAGCGGCAAGGATTTGAAAATTTTCGGATGGTGGACTACCTAGTTTAATTCACGTTAGTTTGGCGGGATTCTACTGTCTAGAAGGGAAATTTAACTTTTATACGTAATGCATCTTTCGAATCATACTACACGAAAATTTTTCACCGGGCATGATTTAAATATTTGTATAGGTTGGTACTAACCTAGTTTAATCACTAATTTTGGCGCGTTCTGTACTAGAGGAAAATATTAACGTTTATACATAATTATATGTTTCGTGAATCGATATACGCACGGAAATTTTTCACCGCAAATCGTTAATATAGGATAGGTGGTACAACCTTTGGTTGCACGTAATGTTGCGCATTCTAATGTCAGAAGGAAATATTACGATATATGAAATTTACTGCTCTTTCGAAACACTATTACTACACGAAATTTTACGCGGCAAATTGATTATATGTGGATAGTGGTACACCTAGTTAGATGCACAAAATTTCGGCGATTCTAAGTCTAGAAGGAAAAATAATATATATAGACTTAATCATGATTTCGTGAAATGATTTACTACACGGAAAATTTTTCACCGCAATCGATGAAATAGGTTGGTAGTTGGTACGCACTAGTTAATGCACTAAATTTTCGCGGCTTCTAATGTTAGAAGGAAAATTTAACATTCATAGGTAATTACTGATCTTTCGTGAATGATATTACTACACGGAAATTTCACGCGCAATGATTGAAATATGTCTGATAGGTTTGTACAACCTAGTTTAAGCACGTAAAGTTTGGCGCGATCTATTGTCTAGAGGAAAATATTAACGTTTATACTAAATTGACTGATTTCGTGAAACGATTTACTACAGGACAATTTTTTCACGCGGCAACGATTGAAAATATTAGGATAGTTGACCAACCTAGTTAGATGCACTAATTTGCGCGTTCTAATATCTAAGGGAAATATAACATATATATGAAATTAGCATTATTCGAAACGAATTACTACACGAAAAATTTTTCACGCTGCAATGATTAAATATTGGTAGTTGGTAACCTAGTTAGATGCACGTAAAGTTTTGCGCGTTCTAAGTCTAGAAGGGAAATATTACATTTATATGAAATTGGCTGATTTCGATTGCGACGATTTACTACAGGAAATTTTTTTCACGCTGCAATCGATTATATGTAGGTAGGTGGTCAACCTAGTTAGATGCACCAAAGTTTGGCCGATTCTAATGTCTTGAAGGGAAAATATTAATAGTTATATATTAATTAAGCATATTCGTGAAAGATATACTACACGGAAAATTTTTTCACTGCAATGGATTGAAAATGTCGGATATGGTACTCACCATTAGATGCACGTAAAGTTTGGCGCGTTCAATGTCTAGAGGGAAATTATTAACTTTATACGAAATCGCTGATCTCTTCGTGAACGACATTTACTACACGAAAATTTTTTCCGCGAATTGATGAAAATATGTAGATAGTTTACCAACTAGTTTAATGCACTTATGTTTCGGATTCTAATGTCTAAAGGGAAAATATAACATTATTATGAAATTAAGGCATGATTGTGAATCGATTTATACACGGACAATTTTTCACGCGGCAAGATTGAAAATATGTCGGATGTTTGCTTACCAGGTTTAGTTGCACGTAAATTTCCGGATTCAATGTCTAGAAGGAAAATATTAACATTATATCTTAAATCCGGCTGATTTCGTGTTGAAACGATTTACTACACGGAAATTTTTTCACGCTTGAATCGATTGAAATATGTGGATAGTTTGTACCAACCAGTTGTTTGCACGTAAATTTCGCGCGATTGTAATCTAGAAGGGAAAAATAACAGTTATATATGAAATTAAGCATATTCGTGAATCTTATACTCACGGAAATTTTTACGCGGGCAGTGGATTAAAATATGTCGGATAGTTGTATCACCTAGTTAGATCACTAAAGTTTGGCCATTCTAATTCTAGAAGGAAAATATTAATTTATACGTAAATCGATGATCTCTTCGAAACACGATTTACTCACGGAAAATTTTTCACGCGGCATCATTGAAATATGTAGGAAGGTGTACCAACCTTTTAGATGCACGTAAGTTTTGCGCGATTCAATGTCTAGAAGGGAAATATTAATAGTTATTATGAAATTAAGCATATTTTTTGAGAATGTATACTACCACGGAAAATTTTTTCCGCGGCAATGATTAAAATATGTCGATAGGTTTACCAACCAGTTTAATGCCGTAAGTTTGGCCATTCTAAGTTAGAAGGAAAATTAACATTTATAGTAAATCGATGATCTCTTCGCGAAACGACGATTACTACACGGACAATTTTTCACCGCAATCGATTGAAAATATGTAGGTAGGTTGGTACCAACCTAGTTTATCGCACGTTAAAGTTCACGCGATTCTAATATCTAGAAGGGAAAATATTAACAGTTATATATGAAATTAAGCATATTCGTGAAACGATATACACACGGAAAATTTTTTTCACGCTGCAATCGATTGAAAATACGTAGGATAGGTGGTACCACCTAGTTTATAGCACTTAAAGTTTCACGCGATCTAGTGTCTAAAAGGGAAAATATTAACAATTATACGTTTAAATCGACTGATCTCTTCGCGAAACCACGATTTACTTACACGGGATATTTTTTTCACGCGGCAATCGATTGAAAATAGGTAGGTATGGTTTGGTACCAAACCTAGTTGAGACGCACGTAAAGTTTTCGCGCGATTCTAATGTCTAGAAGGGAAAATATTAACGATTATATATGAAATTAAGCATTATTTCGTGAAACGATATTACTTACACGGAAAATTTTTTCACCGGCAATCGATTGCAAATATGTAGGATTTTTTGTTACCAACCTAGTTTACATGCACATTCAAGTTTCGCGCGATTTTAATGTCTAGAAGGAAAATATTAATAGTTGTATGTTGAATTTATAGGCATGATTCGTGAAACGATTTACTACATAGAAAATTTTTTCACTCCGCAATCGATTGAAAATAATGTAGGATAGGTTGGTACCAACCTAGTTAGATGCACGTAGATTGTGCGCGCGGATTCTAATGTCTAGAAGGAAAATATTAACAGTATATATGAATTAAGCATGATTTTCGTGAAACGATCATACTACACGGAAAATTTTTTACGCGGCAATGATTGAAAATATGTGGATAGTTGGGTTACTAAAGGTATTTTATGCACGAAAAGTTTCGCCGTTCTTAATTTCTAGAGGGAAATATTAACATTTATACGTAAATCGCTATCTCTTCGCGAAATCGACGATTTCTACACGGAAAATTTTTTCACGCGGCAATCGATTGAAATATGTAGGATAGGTTGGTATCAACCTAGTTAGATGCACGTAAAGTTTGGCGCGATTCTAATGTCTAGAAGGAAAAATATTAACAGATATATATAAATTAAGGCATGATTTGTCGTGAAACGATATACTACACGGAAAATTTTTTCACGCGGCAATGGATTGAAAATATGTCGGATAGTGTTGTTACAACCTAGTTTATATGCACGTAAAGTTTAGCGCGTTTCTAATTTCTAGAAGGGGAAAATATTCAATAGTTTATACGTAATTCGACTGATCTCTTCGCGAAACGACGTTTACTACACGGAAAATTTTTTCACGCGGCAATCGATTGAAAATATGTAGTATAGGTTGTATCAACCTAGTTTAGATGCACGTAAAAGTTTCGCGCGATTCTAATGTCTAGAGGGAAAATGTTAACATGTATATATGAAATTTAAGGTCATGATTTCGTGAAACGATATACTACACGGGAAATTTTTTCACCGGGCAATGGTTGAAAAATGTCGGATAGGTTGGTACATACCTAGTTTATATGCACGTAAAGTTTTGCGCGATTCTAATGTCTAGAAGGGAAAATATTAACATTTATATCGTAAATCGACTGATCTCTTCGCGAAACGACGATTACTACACGGAAAAATTTTTTCACGCGGCAATCGATTGAAATATGAGGATAGGTTCGGTACCAACCTAGTTTAGATGCACGTAAAAGTTTGGCGCGATTCTAATGTCTAGAAAGGAAAATATTAACAGTTATATACGAAATTAAGGCATGATTTCGCGAAACGATATACCACACGGAAAATTTTTTCACGCGGCAATGGATTCAAAATATGTCGGATAGGTTGGTACTAACGTAGTTTATTTGCACGTAAAGTTTGCGCGCGATTCTAATGTTCTAGAAGAAAATATTAACATTATATAACGTAAATTCTACTGATCTCTTCGAGAAACGACGATTTACTACACGGAAAATTTTTCACGCGGGCATTCGATTGAAATTTGTAGGATAGTTGGTACCTAACCTAGTTAGATGCACGTAAAAGTTTTGCGCGTTCTAATGTCTAGAAGGGAAGATAGTAACAGTTATATATGAAATTAAGGCATGATTTCGTGAAACGGTATACTACACGGGATTTTTTTTCAAGCGGCAATGGATTGAAAATATGTCGGATAGGTTGGTACTAACCTAGTTTATATTCACGTAAAGTTTCGCGCGATTCTAATGTCTAGAAGGGAAAATATAACATTTATACGAAATCGACTCATCTCTTCGTGAAACGACGATTTACTACACGGAAATTTTTTCACGCGGCAATCGAATTGAAAATATGTAGGATAGGTTGTACTAACCTAGTTTAATGCACGTAAAGTTTCGCGCGTTCTAATATCTAGAAAGGGAAAATATTAACGTTTATACGTGAAATCTACTGCATCGCTTTCGTGACGATCGATTTACTGCACGGAAATTTTTCACGCGCATCGATTGAAAATATATGTAGGATAGGTTGGTACCAACCTAGTTTAGATGCCACGTAAAGTTTGCCGCGATTCTAATGCTAGAAGGGAAAATATTAACAGTTATATACGAAATTAATCGACTGATTTCGTTCACGAATCGAACTTTACTTACACGGAAAATTTTTGTCACGCGGCAATGGATTGAAAATATGTCGGATTGGGTGGTACCAACCTAGTTTAGATGCACGTAAAGTTTGGCGCGATTCTAATGTCTAGAAGGGAAAATATTAATAGTTTATATTATGAAATTAAGGCTGATTCGTGAAATGATTACTACACGGAAAATTTTTCACGCGGCAATCGATTGAAAAATAGTAGGATAGGTTGGTACCACCTAGTTGATATGCACGTAAAGTTTGACGCGATTCTAATTTCTAGAAGGGGAAAATATTAACATATATACGTAAATCGACTGATCTCTTCGTGAAACGACGATTTACTACACGGAAAATTTTTTCACGCGGCAATGATTGAAAATATGTCAGGATAGGTTGGTACCAACCTAGTTTAGATGCACGTAAAGTTTGGCGCGATTCTAATGTCTAGAAGGGAAAATATTAACATTTATACGTGAAATCGATGCATGATTTCGTGAAACGATATACTACACGGAAAATTTTTTCACGCGGCAATCGATTGAAAATATGTAGGATAGGTTGGTACCAACCTAGTTTAGATGCACGTAAAGTTTGGCGCGATTCTAATGTCTAGAAGGGAAAATATTAACAGTTATATATGAAATTAAGGCATGATTTCGTGAATCGATATACTACACGGAAATTTTTTCACGCGGCAATGGATTGAAAATATGTCGGATAGGTTGGTACCAACCTAGTTTAGATGCACTAAATTTTGCGCGATTCTAATGTCTAGCAGGGAAAATATTAACAGTTATATATGAAATTAAGAGCATGATTTCCGTAACACGATTATACTACACGGAAAATTTTTTCACGCTGCAATCGATTGAAAATGTAGGGAGGTTGTTGTACCAACCTAGTTTAGATGCCACTATAAGTTTCGCGCGATTCTAATGTCTAGAAGGGAAAATATTAACAGTTATATATGAAATTAAGGCATGATTCGTGAAATGATATACTACACGGAAAATTTTTCACGCGGCAATGGATTGCAAATATGTCGGATAGGTTGGTACTAACCTAGTTTAGATGCACGTAAAGTTTGGCGCGATTCTAATGTCTAGAAGGGAAAATATTAACATTTATACGTAAATCGACTGATCTCTTCGAGAAACGACGATTTACTACACGGAAAATTTTTTCACGCGGCAATCGATTGAAAATATGTAGGATAGGTTGTACCAACCTAGTTTAGATGCACGTAAGTTTGGCGCGATTCTAATGTCTAGAAGGAAAATATTAACAGTATACATGGAAATTAAGGCATGATTTCGTGAATCGATTTACTACACGGAAAATTTTTTCACGCGGCAATGGATTGAAAATATGTCGGATAGGTTGGTACTACCTAGTTTAGATGCACGTAAAGTTTGGCGGCGATTCTAATGTCTAGAAGGGAAAATATTAACATTTATACATAAATTAAGGCATGACTCTTCGGTACGACGATATACTACACGGAAAATTTTTTCACGCGCAATCCGATTGAAAATATGTAGGGATAGGTTGTACCAACCTAGTTTAGATGCACGTAAAGTTTGGCGCGATTCTAATGTCTAGAAGGGAAAATATTAACAGTTATATATGAAATTAAGGCATGATTTCGTGAATCGATATACTGCACGGAAAATGTTTTCACGCAACAGTCGATTGAAAATATGTCGGATAGGTTGGTACTAACCTAGTTTAGATGCACGTAAAGTTTCGCGCGATTCTAATGTCTAGAGGGAAAATATTAACAATTATACGTAAATCGACTGATCTCTTCGACGAAACGACGATTTACTACACGGAAAATTTTGTCACGCGGCAATCAATTGAAAATATGTAGGATAGGTTGGTACCAACCTAGTTTAGATGCACATAAAGTTTCGCGCGATTCTAAAGTCTAGAAGGGAAAATATTAATAGTTATATATGAAATTAAGGCATGATTTCGTGAAACGATATACTACACGGAAATTTTTTCACGCGGCAATCGATTGAAAATATGTAGGATAGGTTGGTACCAACCTAGTTTAGATGCACGTAAAGTTTCGCGCGATTCTAATGTCTAGAAGGAAAAATATTAACATTTATACGTAAATCGACTGATCTCTTCGCGAAACGACGATTTACTACACGGAAAATTTTTTCACGCGGCAATCGATTGAAAATATGTAGGATAGGTTGGTACTAACCTAGTTTATATGCACGTAAGGTTTCGCGCGATTCTAATGTCTAGAAGGGAAAATATTAACAGTTATATATGAAATTAAGGCATGATTTCGTGAAACGATTTACTACACGGAAAATTTTTTCACGCGGCAATCGATTGAAAATATGTAGGATAGGTTGGTACCAACCTAGTTAACTTGCACGTAAAGTTTCACGCGATTCTAATATCTAGAAGGGAAAATATTATCAATTATATGTTAAATTAAGGCACGATTTCGTGAAACGATTTACTACACCGAACATTTTTTCACGCGGCAATCGATTGAAAATATGTAGGATAGGTTGGTACCTACCTAGTTAATTTGCGCGTAAAGTTTCACGCGATTCTAATATCTAGAAGGGAAAATATTAACAATCATACGTAAATCGACTGATCTCTTCGCGAAACGACGATTTACTGCACGGAAAATTTTATCACACGGCAATCGATTGAAAATATGTAGGATAGGTTGGTACTAACCTAGTGAACTTGCGCGTAAAGTTTCACGCGATTCTAAGTTCTAGAAGGGAAAATATTAACAATTATATATGAAATTAAGGCATGATTTCGTGAAACGATTTGCTACACGGAAATTTTTTTCACGCGGCAATCGATTGAAGATATGTAAGATAGGTTGGTACCTACCTAGTTAACTTGCGCGTAAAGTTTCACGCTATTCTAATATCTAGAAGGGAAAATATTTACAATCATACGTAAATCGACTAATCTCTTCGCGAAACGAACGATTTACTGCACGGAAAATTTTATCACGCGGCAACCGACTGAAAATATGTAGGATAGGTGGGTCTCAACCTAGTTAACTTGCGCGTAAAGTTTCACGCGATTCTAATATCTAAAAGGGAAAATATTAACAATTATATATGAAATTAAGGTTGATGGTTCTCTACGTATGTACCACAACAATACATTTCTATGTAGAACCATTGATTTGTGCAATTTCCTCGCAGCATGTCCCTAGGTGTGGTTTCTCCTCGTGCCCTTGCGATGAGTTATCCTCTGGAAGCTTAAGAAGGGAGCATCAGAACACTCGCAATGCCAATTTTCGATAATTAGAAAATTGAAGATATTTGTACGATACAAATACTTGGCAATACTATCGTCTGCGCGTATTTTCTTAATTTTTTTCTCTTAAAATTACAATTAAAATGTGTCCTCGTGGGACGCAAAAACATTATATTAAATTAATAGTGAAGATACAAAGCACAGATTTTGTGTCTTCGCTGCCAAAAGATGACTGTGGGAAACTTGATATCTACCCTTTGCCGATGTATATTTGCAGTGCAAGATTAACGAATTAACGAATTAATGTTTTTAAATGAACCTATTCACTTTCGTTTACTGGAAGATCGCTCTAGTCCTAATCCTGCGTGACGGGAAAATTTTTCGTGGGAAAAATTCGTCTTAAAATTGATTACAGTAATTAGCAGAAATATATTAAGGCGAATCTGGACGACCTTTAAAGAGATTCTCTGCCAGTAAATGACGCTGATTTTTTTCCCTGTTTTTAGACATACCAATCAAAATATTTTAAATTTGATAAAGAGATTGTTTTGAAAATAGTCCTTAAAATTGCGCCAACGTTTTATTTTTTAAATTTTCTTTTTTTTAATTTTTTGTTTGGTTCTATTTGGCTTCCAAAAAGGAAAAATAAAAAAGTGGTCAAGGGCGACGGTTCAGCGGTACTTATTAATATTAAACCATTATTTTTTCTTTTCTTTCTGATAACAAATAGCGTCCGAAAGAGGGCAATGCGTTTTGTCTTTGATCTCGTCTGCTGGGACAACCATAACTAGAACGGTAGCACAAGCGTCGAATTGAGTGTGCTACAGAAATGATACAGGTTCGAGTAATCAGATCTTTTCAAAATATTAGTCTGTCATATGAACTTGAATGTATAGAGTAACACTGTTTCATATTTTAAAGCTTTATCTCTTGACCATGTATATAATTTTTAATTTCTTCTTCTCTTGGTTTTTAGGTCATAAATATTGAAAACATGAATGAATACTACAACGGTTCGCTTTATTTCAAAGATTTTTCAAGTGTAAATATAAAATGCAAAAAGTGTAAATCATAAATAAAATGTTTTTTTGTTTAATAAATGACAAATTGTTTTGTTTACTAGGACTTTGAATATATTATTATGTTTTATTTAAAGATTGCGTTTTAAAATAGGATGTTTTGATAATTTGTTGTTGAATTTTGTAATTAAATAGTTCGTTAAAAATATTGTATTTAGTTATAAAATTAAATTATATAATTTTGTGAAATATGGTATATTGGCTTTATCATTAACTGCGTTTTTATGTTCATAAATTTCAATTATTTCAAGTATATAACGTGTTTTTAAATTTTGTTCTTTGCTTAAAATTGTTATGTTGTTAAAATCAGTGGTATGATTTTGAGTTATTTCATGTTTTTTTTAAAGCTGTAAATTTTTATTATATTTGTGTCCTTTTATTCTATTTTCCAAATATTGCATGGTTTCACCAATATATACACCACTACAATTTTGACAGTCTATTTTATAAACTATGTGCGATGTTTTACTTTTTTCAATTTTTGATTTTAATTTTGAATAGATTTGGTTTTGTAGTTTGTTTGTGTTCTGATAGGCAATTTTGTAATTATATGTAGAGTTGGACAAATTTCCGGCGCGGCAGGTACGTATTCAGAACGTGCGCTCCATCTCATGTACTCCAATAAAGCAGATGAACCGTAGAGTTGCAAGTTAGTAATAACAGTGCCTGGTTTTCTTATAAAATTTTTATTTTATCTAAATATGTAGTGATATAAAATGCGAATGCATTTCAAGGTAGCCGGTTTGTTCGGCCGCTTTCTCCGATTTTGTCCCCAAGTAAAATTTGCACAACTCTATTAATATGACTTATGTTTTATAAATACATACTAAATTACAATAATGCGATTGATCTGCTTTATTTGTATTACATTATTTGAGGCCCTCGTCGCAATACGTATCTGCTCCCCCGGACAAATGCCCAACTCTAATTATATGGTTTGAAAATTTGATTTATTTTTTCGGATAAATGTTTAGCATGAAGAATTTTTTTATAAATTTTGTAATTGTTTGACTATTATTTATATTTTTTGTTGATTTATTACAAAAAAGAAAAATTCTTTGTTTGAATATTTTGTTTATAAGAGAATTTGGATAATTATTTTGTTCTAAAATATTTTTTGCTTTGTTAATAGTATCTGATCGAAAAACTGGACTTGTTAATTTTATTTATAACGCGATTATGCAATTATCTACATATCTTTTGGAAAAAAATATTTCGAAATTTATTTTATTTACAGTTTTTTCTTCTATATACTCTAAAACAATTTGTGCAATGATACTAGAAATTGGTGAACCCATTGCACATCCAAAAATTTGATTTATAAAATTTATTTATATATTGGAAATATGTTTGTGTTAGTGTTAATTCTACTGCATTAATGAATTCTGTGATAGGTATATTCGTAAAATTTTCAATTAATTGCCATTTTTTATGTATAATTTGTTTTGCTAGGTCTAATGGTGTATTTGTGTGAACGGATACTACATCTAGGGATATCATTTTGAAATTTGGTTTTAATTTAATGTTGTCTATAAATTCTTTGAATTGCGATGAATCTTTTATATAGTAATCATTTTTGAACGCGATATTTTTAAGGCAATTTGCTAAAAATTTTGATAATTTATAAAAAGGCCTTTGTACATAAGAAAGTATTGGTCTTAAAGGTATATTATTTTTATATAATTTTGGTAAACCATACAATTTTGGAACTTGTGCATTGTGAATTTGTAATGATTTAGATTCGTTTTTGGTAATAAATATAAGTAATTCCCAATTTTTTATTTATATTTTAGAAATTGTTTTTAATAACAAACTTATAACATTTAAATATTTAGATACATCTAAAATAAAAAAAAATAAAACATTGGCGCAATTTGAAATATTATTTTAAGACAAATACAGTTTAAAATTTAAAAATCGATCGTATCGTTTTCCCAACAAGCGCGGAATACTTTTACTATATATTTATCTCTGACGCTCACTTGAACGTCCAGATTCGCCTTAATTCGTTATATGTGTAGTGTCCTTCAAAATATAACACCATGGTTTAACATGTGTATTGATCCCAAATAACATTCGAAGCATTGTAAACGATGCTGCAGCTGTACACCTATACAAAAACTACTCTAGCATTATGGGAAGAGGATAATTAAAGAAGGCGGATTTAACAAATAGGGAGATGAAGAAACCGAATTGAATTTTTGAAACGTGGTTTAGCATGCGTGGTAACGATCAATACAACCATATACTAGCGATTATATATTCTTTATTTCATGTAACCTCAAGTAATAATTGTTTTTAATTGACAGTTTACGTTAATAAGCCAGTCCATGATGAACGCAAATTACTGCGCTACTTGAAATTTATTTGTACATCCTTCATAAGGCGATATGTTGCCAAATAGATTTCTAGAGAATCCAAAATGACATATTCTGTAAGTTCCCGCTACTGTGTCTTCAGGTACTCTCCAGTCGATCGTTGCTTCACTCGCTGCTAAATATGTTCTATCCCATCTGTATCTAAAATAATAAAATACTGTTAACTTGAGTAATTTAGGGACAAAGGGGTAACTTTAAAGTTAACGCAGTAACTTCAAATCCATCTGGATTCCAAATATGATTTTTTTTTGAGTGGGCTTACTTTTGTTAAGTTAGTGGTTTGAGTTTGTTTGTGCGCGCATGCGTGAAACCGTTATCACGCTGAAATCAATTGCAAATATGTAGGATAGGTAAATTTGAGTTCTACAAGCAGTTCCAATAAAGTTTATTGTATGTTCATCAAAACTATTAATCGCTGTTTCTATGGCAGATATAATTTCTTCATTTGGGGGTTTCTTAAATTTGAAATTATATTTCAAACTTTTATTCATCAATTTCTTTCTTGTTAAAAGATAAAAAAGATTCGTTCCTATCTAACATATTTTCTAATTTATTAATGTGAGCAAATTCTGGATTTTTTGAAGACACTAATTTTGCTAATTTTTTCTTATGAACCATAACATTAGTTCGAAATAATATCTTCTGTCCTATTGAAATAATTAATCCATTCTACAAATTTTAAATGACTAAGACCTTTAGCTAATCTTAAATGTAGGTTGTAAGCTTCTAATTCTTGTTGTTGTTCAATTCTAAAATACTGACATTTAATTTCTGAATTTAATCAAAATTTTTTAGCCGAAAAAATTGCTTTAGACGCTGGACTTTAGGAAATCTTACATTTAATTTGAATAAAATTTGGAAACATAGCTTTTCTACAAATAGTTCGACTTTATAGCATGACAAATAGTTCGACATGTAAATAAATTTCCTATCATTAAATATTAATCATTAATAATCCTAATAGTGGTTATCAATATATTTTCAAATTGTGCATGAGTTAAATTTTGTGATTAACCTTAAGAGGAAGGGATCTGTCTCCGATTTGAGCAGCCAACCTGAGCATATCACTCTTTCTTAGAATCCATTAGAAAAAGTAAATTGAAAATTGTAAAATTGTAAAATATGTAGTAATTTAAGTTAAGAAGCAAGAAAATATCCTTCGTAACTTCATCAATTTATAATTTGGTCTGCTATTGGACAAACAATAATTCTTCCCAACATCAATTTAAGATTCCGTTTACTATTGCAAAACTTTAAGATATTTCAACGTCCGCCTGGTGTAAATGGCAAGAAGCCGTGAAGACTGATTAAAAAGAGGATCCGCTCCGATCCATAATAATAATAAATTTTAAAATTTTCGTCAATTACTTATTCACACATCGTTTATACCATTTTCTATCACTTTAAATTATTATTGTATCTAGCGTAAAAACTAAGGTTGCTTTACTTTTAAAATCTAATTTGTCACATGAATGAATGAGTTATACATACTTAATTTATTTTATTCTTACATGTATACAATACGCTATACTTTAAATTAATTTTTAATTTAACTTCTCTAACTTTTGATTTTTGTCTTTTTTTTTTGAAGAGAACAAGAAGCTTTTGCCAATCTTTAATTTCAACCCATGATCCAGCTTTCCGTCAAATCTAGCTGCGTAGGCATGGCAACCGTAACCATTTTATTTACTACTATCCAGCAGCCATATAATTTGACGAAATAGATGTCTGTGTCATTAGACCATCAACTATAACTTCGCGAGTGTGAGCACGGTTAGTACACAAATGCGAATACTCGCAAAAAAAGTTTCTTGCCGTAAAAGCACATTATTTTTCGGGCCGATAGATCGACACATATACATAATTATCTTAGCTTAGTATTTTAAGTTTTCCGAAAATAAATCTTTTTCGTATTTTGACATCTGTTTGTCAATAGTAAGTGCACTGGAGACGCCGGCTCATGTAACTAAAAAGTTGTGCAACAGTTTATTGAGAGTTCATTTCCGCAAAATCTTCTCAAGTTCGGCGTAACATCAATTATTTAAAAAATGGTGTAATGAAATTTCTGTCATCTGCCATGGAATCTACAATCAATCACGAAAATTTCAACAGCTCGAATATAGTATTACCAATCTTCAGTGACTGAAAATGTTGTTTCTGAATGAGTTAAAATAATGCAATCTGTCTTTCCAGACAAAGGCACAAAAAATGCATTTTCAGTTAAAGTCGCAAAAAAATAATTTATGATATTGGATATTTACTTAAAAAAAATATTTTTGCTCCTTGTTATATATAAATTATTAAAAGCGGATATGAAAGCTCAAAATGCTAAAGGAAAAATTAGGAAATCGAAAGGAAAAATCTAAAAAAGATAAAAGAGATAATAAAAGTGGTCAATTTTCCAATTTCCCTAATCTCTTTTATATGTAAAATAGATAATATAATAATCTAATAAAGATATTAGAAAAGATTTAAAATTTAGAAAAACTTTTTAAGAAAATTTTAAAACCTAACAGTTTCAAAAAAATGGAAAAAATAGATAAGAAGAGATAAAAAAAGTTAAAATTATTAAGAAATGTAAACAATGTAAATTAAAAAGAAAGATATGTAAAAATGTTAAAAGAACTTAAGAACTTTAGAGAATGTTAAAAAAGGTAAAAATATTAAGGAAGTTAAAAAGATTAAGAAGTTAAGAAAAATAGAAATAAAAAAAATTAAAAAGCCTTCTAAAAAGGAGTAAAAAAGATTAACAGCACTTGGAAAACGCCTTAATTGTATAAGTGGAGTGAAACAGCCAGTTGAGCAATACTATTTCTTTATTCCATATAGTTCCTACAGAAAGAAACGTTTCCGTAGGAATAACCATATTTTAATTGTAACTTGAGCAAGATAGACGGTTACTACTACCGAAGCGTTGCTCTGTGGAGACAATTATACAGAATAAAGCAAAGGTATGTAATAAAGGCAACTGGCCGTTTTATTCCACTTGGAAAGAATGTTGAGAAAAAGGTAAATAAATATTATACAGAGATTAAAAATTAAAAAAAAATGTAAATAAATGAAATATTAAAGCAAGTTTAACAAGGTAGATAATCTTACAAAGAGAAAAAATTAAAATATAAACAAAATTTTCAAAGAAATTTAGAAATGTAAAAAGGCTACAAAAATCTAAAAAAATGTTAGAAAATTAGAGAAAATGTTGAAAAGTGGCAATAAAGAAATTAAAGAAAATAAACAAAATTAACAGATGTCAGAAAGGTAGAAAATCTGGAAATAATTTTAAAAAAATTAAAGAAAAAATGGTAACAAAATGCAAATAGAGGAAAAGATCGAACATCGAAAAAAGTTGAAAAAAGATAAGAAATCTTAAGTAAGTTAAAAAAATATATGGAATTTACAACGGCCAATATTAAACCGTATACAATGATAATGCAATTGTAAAATTAATTCCAAACATATTCTTAAAACCGATAACTAGAGTAGTCGGACGTGTCTGCTTACATGGGTCGCCCTCGCGTTGCGCTATGCAGAACGTTTAGCCACAGTACATTTTCAAGGCAGTAAAATCGCTTTCTCCGATTCGTGTATCTAGTATCAGTGTTACTTAACTCTCGATACTAGATAGTACAATTCTCCGTTAACTGTTACGTATTATACACTGTCGGACGTAGAAATCCCAGAAAACGACCATTGTTTCATAATGCAGAAAAGCATATGGGTGAATTCTAGGATTTACATTATGGTGATGCCAAAATAGTTTGTACAGTGTGCGATAAATAGTTATTGTGCTGGCACAAATCGGGCCACACATTGGTGGTGGGGCATCTGATACCTACCTCTACCTTTAAGGATTATTTTACTCATGTGTGTGTGTTACAAACGTAGATGTTGAACGGCTTTTTCTTCAAACTATAAGCATGTTTTATCATCGCGACGAACGCGGTTTAGTGGAAAAAATCTTGACATGTTTAATGCTACAAACTTTTCAGCAATCCTATATCATTTCTGCTACTTAAAAAACGTAAGGGGCTTGATTATAATATTTATAGTTAAATAAATAAGTAATTTTGCTCTTTCCCGACACTGTACTGTATACTTGTCTTAAACTTTAATGTTATATATGCCCGGTATAAAAAAATATTAAAAATACTTTAATTAAATTAGTAAAAATCAAATTTTTAACATCCCAGTGCCATCTACATTCATTACTTTTTACTTAATAAGTATGTCCTCTCAAATGCGAAATTGCACACAGGGTGAGAATTTCCGATTGAAACATCAAAAAAATTACGAATGGCTAGTTAACCATTCTTTATTACTTCAGTACGTGAGAAGATGCTATGTGAGACCAAAATGTTCTCTATTCTAATATGCGTGTTTACGATGCCCAGTTTCCACAATATCATACGCACGAGGCTCTTGTACATCGATTATGATCACTCACTATGTATGATAAAGAAAACATTTAAGTGTGAACAAAAATAGTTATATTTAATAACAAAGTTCGAAATGTGAACTCGTGTACAAGCAGCATACATATGTTCTTATCTCAGGTAAGTTACGTGAGTTCGGTTATTCAATGACAATTCCGTTTTGTTAGTAATTCCATTTTTGCGATATAAATTCATCATAGAAAACATAAATCGTTCAAAATTAAATTTCAAAATTCCCGTGTTTTCTGAACGTTCAATTGTTGAGTTATTCTATGCTTAAGAGACGGGTGAAACAGAATGTCCAACCTTTATGGTAAAATTACTGGATTTCGGTTCGTGCCGTAAGTACATATCAAATATTAACATAGAAAAGTACCAACTTATACAAATTTCCCCCCAGTGATTGAGAATTGTTCAGCGATTATACAAAATTCCTAACCCCAAAATTTGCCGAACGTACAAAATGAAATTTCTTATAAGTATATTTAAATTTAGATTAGGATTAAAATAATACGTTTATTTTCAAGTAGATTTGGAGGAGGAATACCTTCGAAAGGGACGAATTCACCGGACATCAAAGTGAGCAAGCATGACCAGGCATCTATTGGGGGTTCTGGTACATCGTACTTCTAAACACCGAGGATGGCTCGGGACAGGAACATATCGCAGGAAAGTCGTCGTTGGAGAAAATTACCCAAAGATTATAGGTAAAATTTGAATAAGATTAATGTGATAAACTTTGTTTGACAATTAACAATCAATTTAAGGTTGGAATTTGGAATAAAATTAGATTTTATCAAAATAGCCGTTAAATTTTACAAAATTAATTGAGACACATCTGTCCCTGACGAAGGTTTGCTAGTGAATCTTTTTGAATTAGAATTTTCTAATAAATTTTGATAGCGATTGTCTTTCGACAGAGGGACAAATTCTCTCAGAGTCCGTTACTTATTATTATTATTATTATATTATTATTATTATTATTATTATTATTATTATTATTATTATTTTTTTTTTTTTTTTTATAGTCCGAGTCGACATCCACCCCTACACCTGGCCCGGTAAGCGGGTGCAATAAATTGCCCCCGCTCCCCGGGGTCCTCTCGCGGGATCGGAACCGGCGGCGCGCCCGCACTCAGCGGCCACGTCCCCGGTTCCCACCCCCACATCCGTCCGTTAGTCTGTCTGTCAGGTCAAATTGTCATTAACAATACGGTGCCGTGGTGTCCGTCTCGGGTCGGTCCCCCGCAGCTCGCGAATACGGTGGACCGGCGATCTCTCCTCTGCCTGCTTTGTCTTCCGGCAATCAGCAAACATAGGGTCTAGCTCTCGGGTGTTGGGTGGCCAGCTTCGTGAATCCTCAGGACGAGCAGTGAGCCCAGGATAACGTATTTCTGCATTATGGAGGTAAGTGTGTTGACATTCTCCTTAATGATCTTAATTTTTCTCAGGTTTTTGACGGTGCTCGAATGGATGCCGCCCAGAACTCCTACTACAATTGGGATGAAGACGATCCGTAATCCGGGGTAGGTATGGCGTAGTTGGTTGACGAGTGGCGTGTATTTGTTTATTTTTCCCTCTTGCTTCATTACAATATTATTCTCTGCTGGACATGTCATTTCTAGTATATACATTGTTTTTTCTTTGTAGTCCCATATTGTTAGGTCTGGTTTATTGGCGGTAATTTCGGTGGTTGTATGAAACGGGAAGTTCCAGTACATCTTGCAGTTTTCGTTTGAGATTATTGGTTCGATATTCGAAACAGCGTATGGCAGTATTGGGGAAGCGTCTATCTCGTATGTGTATCGGAGGTGGTAGTAGATTACTTTCAATGCTCGGTCATGGCGGTCTATGTAAAGTGTTGGGGCGTATTTTGGGCAAGCTGCCAACAAGTGCATCGTAGTCTCCTCGTGTGTTCCGCAGGCTCTGCATCTAGTGTTGGGGATGTTCAGTCCCAAGACCCTCTTCCTGTATGCCAAGGTGTTAAAGACCCCGTCCTGGACCGCTGTTATGTAGCCTTCCGTTTCCGAGAACAGCGTCGGTGACTTCAGGAACGCAAACGATAGTTCAGTCGAAAGTTGCTGCTCCGCAATCAGTTTGAAATACAAGCCGTGCATTTTCTTTGAGAGGTGATCATTCATAAGTTTTTGGTTGTCTTTTTACGTGTAAGCTTTCGGACTTCATTATCGGGTGCCTGGTGATGCTATCGTTATGTCGCTGTTCGCCTTTGGTGTTAAATGGCAAATCTAACTTTTGGCATGCTCTGGCCGCTGCGGAGTATAGAAAGGAGTTCATTTCCGCTCTCCCGTTGTAAAAGCTGTACGGTCTTGAAGATACTCTTCGAGATATGGACGGGGATTTGATATTGGCCGGCGATTTTAACGCCAAGGCTGTGGAATAGGGTATGCCTGAGACGGACGTACGGGGAAGAAACGTCCTGGAAGTGGCGTCGAGGCTAAGGCTGGACGTCATGAACACAGGCAATACTACAACTTTCCGAAGACCGGGGTATGGTGAGACCATCCCTGATGTAACTTTTGCATCGGAGGCTTTGGCCCGCGATATTGCAAACTGGAGAGTCATCGAGGACTACACTGGTAGCGATCACCAATATATAGTCTTCGACATCACAAAAGAACAGGCCGAAAGGCCGATCAGCGAGCGGCGCCCTCCGGGAGCGAGGTGGAATCCCGCCAGGCTGGACGAGGGGTCTCTGGTTGCGACAGTTGCTGCCGGCCAGGATGAGATTATCGAGAGCGTAGTTTCCACTAAGGGGTTGCGGGCGCCGCGGTTTCCTTGCTGCGAAAAGCCTGCGATGCGTCGATGCCGCGGGTACGTCGTTCCGGTGGAAGGCGGAAAGCTACCTACTGGTGGACGGAAGAAATAGCTGAACTTAGGAGAAACTGCCTGCGTTTGAGGCGGAGAGTCACCAGGCTAAGGAGGCGAGATCCAGATTTGGCAATGGCGGAAGACGAAGAATACAAAACCGCCAAGAAACAACTGAAAAGGGCGATAAACGTCAGCAAGAGGGCCAAATGGGAGGGGTTGCGACAGGAAGTCAACGACCCCTGGGGACTCGGCTACAAGATCGCCACTAAGAAGTTGGGCATGAAGTCTGTCCGTCCCAGTCTGGAGGCTGCACAGATGGATCGCATCGTCGAGAAGCTTTTCCCAAAGCACCCGGAAAGAGAACCCGATGCCGAGGAGATGGAATCGGATGTAACCCCACCGTTCACAGAGGACGAGCTGATCGAGGCCGCATGTCTTTTGCAAGGTGGGAAAGCACCAGGGCCGGACGGAATTCCCGTCGAGGTCGTGAAGAGTGTTGCGAACAGGTGCCCACAGCTCCTTTTGCACACTTACAACCACTGCCTGAAGGAAGGAGTTTTTCCACGGGCATGGAAAACCCAAGGCCTAGTGCTTGTTAGCAAGGGCAAAGGTGACCCAAGCACTGCGTCAGCGTATAGACCGCTTTGCATGCTGGATACGGTAAGGAAGCTGTTTGAAAGGCTATTATTATTACTATTATTATTATTTAATGGCCTTGGTATCACCCATTAGCCACTTGCTGCTACCTAAAAACCCGAATGAACAAAAGGATATACAAATACAAAATTTTCACACCCGGGGTCGATCGGGTGACTAACAGTAAACAAACAGGTAGATCCCTAAGGATAAAAGGATTATACCCACAAAGGAACAATTACAAAGGAAAACTTAATCTAAATTTTAATACCTGCCTCATTTAAAAAACTATGTAGACGCTGGAAGATATGACATTTTGTGTTGTTAAAATATGATTATATTCATTGGTGCTAAACTCCATCTTTATTAAATCTTTATATAAGATGCTACTTTTAATTATCGTTTCTGGACAGCCAAAATAATATGTATATGATGTTGTATCAGCCCGTTCTGAGCAGATTTGCAAAGGTCTGTATCTACAATCTTAATCTTTTAAGGTGTGCGGGAAATCTACCATGATCAAATGTAATCTCGTAATTTGAGCATACATATATTCTCTTAACATATACCCATCTGTCCAATGCTATTTTTAATTTTCGGATAAATAAGATAATAATTGGTGGGTCTTTCCTGTATGCCATCTCATATTGCCTTTCCCACTTTAATTTGCATTTTGACTTAAGTTCTAAAACGGCGTCCGTGTATGGTACCCGGCGCTGGTACGGCCTACCACTATCTCTAGCTTCTTTGGCAAGATTATCAACAATTTCGTTGCATACCAAATTGGAATGACTTTTTATCCAGATGAAAATTATGTTTTTACCCATAATCAGTTAAAGTTTTTATATAAAGAGATTATCTCACCAATATACGGAGAGGCTTTCATATTAATATTTTCAATGCTTTCTAATACACTCTTTGCATCGGTGAAGACCAAGAAACTGTTGTTATTATTTGTTAATACATTTTCCAGCGCAGTTGTAATGGCGATAGCTTCTGCTGTGTATATACTAGCTTCTTTTGGTAAGGGGGTTTTTATTTGTGTATGCGATACTGCACATCCTGTACACCTGTCATTTTTTGAACCATCCGTATAAATATGTATGTAATTCTTATATTTATCAACTATTCCATAATAAACGATTTTATTCTGAATGAAATTATTACTGAATGGTGGATATATTACCTTTGGTATGCAAAGAACATGATCTAATGGAAAATCAAAGATTACAGACGATTTACTGTCATTATATTTGAAGATAAACTAGCAATATCCGCAAACGCTTTGGCGATAGGCGGTGAAGTTTTCTTTGACCAGTATTTCCCGTTAAGTCATACATGTTTAATCACAAAAACGATGAAGTAGATGACTGTTCTGTAGTGCTCGAACTTTTAACACAAATCTGCCTGTTATCAATTCCCTCCGTAAGGCAAGAGATAGTTCTCTCGCTTCTACATACAATGCTTGCACTGGCGTTGATCTCATTACGCTCAAACATGATCTTAGTGCATTATTGTGTACAATATCCAGGCGTTTCAGTAATGCTGAGGAGGCTGCACCATAAAACATACTGCCATAATCCATTATAGAACTAATGCAGGCTCTATAAATAAGTAAAGAGGTCTGCCTATCGGCGCCAAACGAAACTCTACTTGCTATTTTTAAAATATTGCATGCTTTACAGCAGCTTTACTTTTAGCAACTGTTGTTTCTATATGACTCCTCCAATTCAGCTTAGTGCCCAAAGTCATTCCTAAGTACTTGACCTGGTTTCTAACTGGAACATTAATATTATCTAAGCATAACTGTTGGATTTCAGGTGTACAATGACGGGTAAATATCAACGAATTGCATTTATTGATAAGAAATTTCAAAACATTTCTTATCACACCATTGCCTGAACATAGCCATTGCATGATTGAGAATTACTTCACATTCATTATATTTTTTACATTCCGCATATAGAACAAAGTCATCCGCATATTGAATGATTTTCATATGTGGTATTGACAATCACGGTATATATGTTAAAAAAAGCGGACTTAGTACGAACCCTGCGCAATACCTCTAGACACATACCTAGGCCCTAAGAGTGAATTGTTTCGCCCTCTTATACAGGGTGGCCGTTGAGGTATCCGAGAAACTTCGTATATGGATTCAATGACTAATTTTAAGCAAAAGTGATCGTATTCACTTTTGCCGAATTCCTAACGTTCTTGAAATATCGGAGTTTGAAGTTGGCTGTCGTATAGATAGATGCTTAAAAAATGTTGATTGTCAGTTCGTTAATTGTCATCATTGACAGTTGTTATTTTTTATTGCGTAATTTGTGTTAAAATCATGCCTGTAATTATTCAAATGAGAATACGCTGACATGATTTTCGTGTATGGATATTGCAACGGTAGTACCACCGCCTCAGTTAGGAATATCAACGACGATACCCAAACCGCCGTCTTCCAGACAAGCAAACGTTTAGTAGAACCTTCACAACTCTTCGATTAACAGGTGCGTTCCCTAAACCGAATTGTGAAAGAGAACTTATGCGAAGAAACAATGCTGCAGAAGTGCTTGAGGTTGTTGAAAATGATCCTGGTGTTAGTACGAGAAGAATTTCTATACTTACTGGACAAAGTAGGACGGCTGTGCAGGCACTTTGCGAGAAAACGACTGCATCCCTATCATTACCAACCGTACAAGAACTTCTCCCCACGGATCTTCCCAAAGAGTTCGTCTTTGTGAATGGTGGAGCGATCATCTGGATACTCTTCCAAGAACCCTTTCTGTGACGAAGCTACATTTACAAGAAATGGAATCAACAATTTCCACAACGAACATGTGTGGGCAATCGAAAACCCTCATGCCGTTCGAGAAACCGACTTCCAGAGAAGATTCTCCGTAAACATTGGGCTGGAATAGTTAATAATGAAGTTATTGGACCATATATTTTCGATGGAAATTTGAACAGCGAAATGTACCGGCTTTTTTGGAGAATGAACTACTCTACTACTTGAGGACATTCCTCTTCAAATCAGAAGGACGATATTGTTTTTACATGATGGTGCTCCGGCCCATTATGGAAGAGACGTCACTAATTTCCTCAATGAACAGTATCCAAATCGATGGATAGGTCGTGGTGGTCCCTTGCCTGGCCGCCGCGATCTCCGGATCTCAACCCACTAGATTTTTTTCATTGTGGGACATGTGAAGACACTTACCTATTCCATGGGAAAGCCTGATAATAGGGACCAACTCATCCAGAATATTCATGCAGCGTTTAATGAGGTGAAAAACAATATGGAGAACTACAACTGGGAACGAGAGCTCCGACGGAGGATTGAGTTATGCATTGCACAAGGCGGGGTCACATTGAGCAGCTTAAATAATTGCACTGTCATTATACTTTTATTAAAATAAACGACATTATTCCTAAGTCCTCTACTAATTAATTTTAATTCAAACTCCGATATTTCAAGAACCGTTAGGAATTCGGCAAAAGTGAATACGATCACTTTTGCTTAAAATTAGTCATTGAATCCATATACGAAGTTTCTCGGATACCTCAACGGCCACCCGGTATATAATTTCCTACTCTTATACAAGTTTACAATATTGGAACAAAGGTGATCTGGAATGTTATATTTTTCCAACATTTCTTGCAAATGTTGCAAATTTATGTGATTGTAAGCATCCTTAATATCCAAGAAAAGAGCGGCGACATACTGATTTTGAGTAAGATTAATTTGTTTGTCCGTAATTAATTGTGAAAGCGCATGCTGTGTGCTAAAACCTGGTCTAAAGCCATACTGTTGGTTCGTCAACAAATTGTTGCTTCCATCCACATTCCAACGAATTTTATAAGCCTCTCTAGGGTTTTAAATATACATGATAACAAAGAAATAGGGCGAATATTATCGCGCCTATCACCTGATTTATTAGGTTTCAGTAGTGGAACAATAACTGTATCTTTTAACTCTTGCACCATATCACCTTCTAGATAGATTTTATTGTACAAATCAAGCAACAATTGTTTAGCGGTAAGTGGCAAATGATTGATCATTGGATATAGGACGTTATCTATTCCTGGAGACGTATTTGTATTACTTTTAACTGCAATATCAAACTCACGTATTGTGAAAGGGCGACTGACAATAAGTAAGATTTATTACCGTATGAGAATATATCCGCACCAACTCTTTCCCATGGTCTGTTTGGTAGTTCATATGTTTTAAGGGTTTCCTTGCAGTTCTTTCTTGCATAGCGCTCACATATTTTACATTTTTTAATAAAAAATTATATGTCTAGTGCTAAACGCGGCCAATAAAAGATTTGTCTGGCTCTATTTTTTGTTTTCTCTATGGACATGTGACCTTCATGTAATTTCTCTAACAATTGTTTTCTTAATGCTTCTGGTACTGGTATTTTTGAGAAAAAGTAAGTCATCACAAATGTACATGTCATCTTTTAGTCTGTAATAGTGTTTAATATATTCTGGTATATTTTGTTTTTTAGGCCAACCCTTTTGAGTGAAATCTATTACCATTTGTAGTTGTCTATTATTTTTTGTTTCTTGTTTAATTTGATCTTTTCTTTCATTTGATATCGGAAGGTAGTTTATGAACGAATGCACAGCACATTCAATGTTACTATCGAGTGTATCTTTATTGGTAAGAAAAGCGCGAGAGAGAGTGTCCGCTATATATAAGTATTTGCCTGGCTTATACCTAATAGACAAGTCATAGTTTTGTACTTTCATCAACATTCTTTGTAATCTAGGAGATACTGTCTGTGAGTACTGAATGTCTTTCTTAAATATGGCCTCTAACGGTTTATGATCTGTATGTAGAATTACATTTTTTATTTCTTGTTTACTTAGGCTACGTGACGAAAATGCAATAGGATGTCCGTTTTGTAATAAACATGCCCCTAGGCCATCTTTGCTTGCATCTGTTTCAATTTCTATTTGTTCTGTTGGATTAAAAAATGATAGTATCGGCGCATTTGTTAATAAGTGCTTTACTTCTTTTAATGCATTATCATGCTCTGATGTCCAAATAAATTCAACATCTTGTCTAGTTAAGTTCCTCAAAGGAGAAGTGATTTTAGACATATTTGGGATATGTTTTCCTAAAAATTTTGCCATTCCCAACAGTCTTAATACATCATTTCTACTTAGGCGTATCAACAATAGCCTTAATATGCGTTTGACTAGGCTCAATTCCCCGACTACTAAAAATTTGACCAAGAAATTTAACTTTCTGTGATTTAAATTGTACTTTGGATTTATTAAATTTAATATTATACTTTACAGCCCTATCTAAAACTTTCTTGATATTGTTATCGTGTTCTAATTCTGTAGATCTGTAGAAGGCATTATTTAAATATTTTGGATTTAAACATAACCTCAGATCTTTATTTGGTTTTTCAACTATAACAAGAGGATATAACCAATCAGTTGGTTTGTCAACCTTTTGTATGTTTTTTTGTTTTTCTAATTCTTGTAATTTATCTTTTAAACGACTGTGTAATACTTGTGGCACTCGTCTACTAGCCTGAATATGTGGTTTTGCATTTTCTTTTAACATAATTGCGTGTTCTTTAGGATATTGACCTAGACCTAAAAAAACATTGGGATATTCTAATACAACATCTTCTAAATTTTATATAACTTGTTGCAACTATCTACTCGCTTAATTAAATTTAATTCCACACATGCTTGTATGCCTAGCAAAGGTATTTGGTTTTTTGATCTAATTACTATAAATGGTATTATTGATAATTTACTCTTACTACTGCAACTTAACCTAATTTCTCCTATAGGTTCAACTTTAAATTCAGTACTTCCATATAAAATTAATTTTACATTTGTTTTTCTTTCTAACCCTAGTCTCTGCACAGTTTTCATGTGTAAGTACATTTACCTCGGCCCCTGTATCTAGCTTAGAGACTACATCTTGACCTTCCACATTGATCGTTTCTGTCCACATTAGCTCTCCTGCTCTTGATTTGTTCATCGATCCAACAACTTTTATTTCGATATTATCAATGTAAACTTCCTCTTCTTCGCTTGATTTTTCTTCTTGCTGTTGTATTTCATTCACCTTTGTCTTCATTTTCTGTTTTCTCTTGCACACTGCTGCAAAATGGTTCTTCCCTTGGCATTCGCTACATTTTTTCCATAGGCAGGGCATTTTCCTTTTATGTGATTGTATCCACAGTAACTACACTGGTTTTCCTTCCGGAGTTCATTTGATTTTTCATTCTTCTGTCTTCCTTTTCTGACTGCACTAACCTCATATTCTTTTTGAAGTTGCTTTACTTGTTTTTTACTTATTTCTACTGCTCTACAGAAGTCAACGGCTTTTATTAATGATAAACTTGGTTCTCTAAGTAATCGCTCCTGTGTTGTCTTGTCATATATGCCCATTACAATTCGATCTCTCACCATTTCCTCTTGTTCTTTATATTCGTTGTCTTGACAGCTTTATGTAATTCAGTTAAAAAAATTATCAAAACTTTGTCCTTCCTTTTGCACTATACTATTAAATTTGTATCTTAATAATAATAATAATAATAATATGTATATTTGTCCAACAGATACATATACCCAATTACAGGACAAAAATGGAAAAAGTTGTTACTATGACAAACAGTAAACAATAAACAATATATGGTAGTTTAACATAAAATAATCTTACTTAGCTTATAACACAATTATTAATTAATTCTAACACAGAAAAATGAAAAACTGAATAAACAACTGAACTAGTAAAAGAAGAAAAAAAAAGAAAAGAGTTATCATAAAGCACTTCGGGCTATATTTAGTATATTAGAAAGAGGCATGAAATTGATGTCGCAGTCAGGTGATATTAAGTTATAGTTATTACACATTCTAAAAATAGAAGCCAGGTATGCAATATTTGTTCGTGGCACTGATAAATAAAAGGTCATGTTATACCTAGATGCAGGCCGTGGTGAGAAAAAAGGTAAATTGGAAACTAAAAACTACAGTCAATTACATTGTGCACAGTATTATATAAGAATTTAATGGTGTTCATGCGATAACGTTTCTCCACCGAAAGCATGTCGAATTCTTGTAAAAGCAAATTATAATCGTAGCCGCGGGGTGGAAATGTACCTTCAGCTCTGAAATGCAGGTACTTGAGGAACTTGCGCTGAACTCGCTCAAGTGTCGTCTTATGTGTCTCATACACGGGATACCAAATTAAAGATGCGTATTCCAATTTAGAACGCACATAAGAGCAATACAACATTCTGATGGCAGACACATTACTAAACGGTAATGTATTACGGATCAGAAATCCTAGCATCTTCAATGCAGATGAGACAGTTCGATTTATATGCTCTACAAAAGTAAATCTACTATCAAAATGCACCCCAAGATCTTTTTATTGTTGTGCAGAGCAGCAATGCTGTGTCATCGAAAACATAGGTATGCACAACTGGAGTGGTCTTTCTAGTATAGGTAATTACTTTGCACTTATTTACGTTTATCGCAAGTTTGTTGGTATCGGGACCATTGTTTAATGGAATTTATTTCAGCCTGGAGTGCATAACAGTCTTTAACAGTTGTTATTGAAGAAAAAATTTTCAGGTCATCTGCAAAGGCACATTTCCTACATTTCAGGAGTCCAAGTAGGTCGTTGAAGAAAACCAAAAACAACCTAGGTCCAAGATTTGATCCTTGAGGGACGCCAGAAATTGCAAAGTAGAATGCAGATTTGTAGCCGTTATACGTGACATACTGCGGTCTCTTCAAAAGGTAAGAGCCGAAAAAAAGTATCCATGGGTCACAAAAGCCGAATTTCTTTAATTTAGTTAGAAGTATCCCGTGATTAATTCTATCGAAGGCTTTAGCGAATATTATATTCTTTCTTGGTGAACAGTACTCTTCAAATTTTTCTTTTATTGCTTTTAATGATTTAGCTTCTGTTTCCGACAAGATAAATGAATTGAATAGTTCTAATCCATCATCTCGAATTATATTTAGTAAAACTGCTATTTTCTTACTGTCATCTTTGGTCTCCAAATCTGTTGCTTTTACAAATAAGTCAAATTTTTTGCCAAAATCTCTTCCAATTTTCCGATACATTTCCTATTAGTGATAATGGTTACGGCGGCTTCATATACGACTCCATTTTGTCTACCTACGTATTCACTTGATATATTTTTCTTCCAGATTCCAAAATACGTATTCTTTCACTTTTATCAATTATTCCATGCAACCGTTACCACTGTTACCTGACACCATGTATTATATGGTCCACTCCATATATTCAAATAAAACAATGCTTTTTATAGCTGTTTATTCCATAACTAATAACTCTGTCATAACTCACATAACACATAATATAGGCACAGTATTTTATATTATATTGCTCCTAACGCCATCTATCATATCATACATCTGTAATATAAGGTTATATGTTCGTCTTTAACATATTTTTTCAGTATAAGAATTTGCAGCTACTGAATTTTGACCGCAATAATGATACACTCTGTATAACAATAACAATGAAGTCAATTACCACTTAGATAAATTATTTAAGTTACAAATTTATAAAACTTTGTCTGTACTGTAATAAGTTTTCTTGACAACTGTTCATCGATTTGAAACGGGTTGCTTTGAAATTAAATTCATAATTTCCAGAATTTTGTTATGAAAAACTGATAATAGCTGATAAAAGCAGATAAGTCGTAAATGTCCATTTTATTTTGGAAAAGTCTATCAGTTTATTTCTTGTAAAGTAGGGGAAAGGTTGAGAAAGATTGTAGGTATAACAGACTGACAACTAGACGCCCATCTTATTCGACATAGGTTTTTAATGCAATATACATACACAACAACGCCAGCAATTCGGCTGACCCCAAATCTCTGAAACCTTCCCCCTTGTGAGTTCTGCAGGCACCTTGTCACTGCGTGCTTGGGTCCCATAACTAATCTGTTATCGGATATATTAGAAAATAATGTTGACATACATAGACCTGTAGAAATGGTATACCACACGCGCCATCTCAAATACGAAATAGTATATTTCAAAGCACGTGAGGAAAGTGCTGTATTGCAGCCCGCGGGCAAATATTAGCAATAGCACTTTCCTCACGTGGTTTGAATACTATTTTTTTCCCAGCCAGTCCAATTTTAACTAAATATCTAAAAATAATAAAGACACCTGTGAGTGACATGATAGATAGTAGGCTTAATCTGTCAAATATTTTCTGAGAACTGTCAAGTTAGCGTCGTTTTAAAAGTGTTTAATAATAGTTTAATTGAAATTTAATACCTAATAATTTAGCAATTATCTCATAAATGGACGCAGACTGGATTGAATGCACTAATATCATCCATCAATAATGTCACAACTATTTGATGTGCAGTTTCATCATGTCAGTGTCACTTTCTTCTCCTCCCTAGGGAGGTGAAGTACAACTTTGCTCCTTCAAATGAGGGAGGAGAGTGGACACTTTTCTCCGTGCTGGGAAAAAAGTTATATACATACATGGTTATATGTAATTTTGTTAGGAAGAAATATTATATATACGACATATAACCATGTATGAAGCGCATGCTGTTCGTAGTAGATCTGGCTTCTGCTGCATATGATATACTGTCGTATATAGAATACTTATTCCTAACAAAAGTTGTGGATAATATCTAAAACAAAAACATAATGATACTCATTATCAGTAATATATAAGGAAATTTTTAACAAATAAATTTTATTTTTCGCGATACTCGTTTGTGATAATTTTAAACGCATTTGATGTATCGCCCTATAAAAACATTAATCAAATGGTCGTTGATGATTTTTTTTTTTGTAGCAATGCAATTTTAATTTTTTTCCTTTCGTGAAATAGGGAATTGTATTTTAACTTTCTTATATTTTTTTGTGAGGATTCATACTAATACAATACAATTATTTTAATGATATTTATGTTCCAATATACGTAATTTAAAAAAAAAAATTAAATTACATGGGAATACATACATTACATAGGTAATAAAATTAATTAATTGATATCTATAATTAAAGATAAAATTATATTTCAGGACTTTAAATATGTTTTTTTTTTAGTAATTGGTTTTGCTTTTCCTAATAAAACTACTCCCCACGCTTTTTTTTTTTTGATCAGTGAGGATTCATTACAAGTAACAGTAAGTAGTAAGCTACCTACAATGGATTTATTAAAGATCTATTTAAATCTTCAAATGTAAGTATATTTTTTTTTCTCAAATGTAAACAGTTACAAAACGTTCATTTTAATTTAATGAAACATTATGACTTGATATTAAGTTATTAATGAGATGGAGCTATTTTCAATTAAAATCTTACCTTATTTTTTTTCTAATTTCCCCTTTAATGTGCAAAATTTGTTTTCACATATACTTATACATGCAAATGAATTTTAATTTGGGATTAAAATAACCAAATCTTGTATCGTTTTGTTAGTGTATTCGTCGTATTGTGCAGTGTTATATATTCTGATCTTTGTGTTTAGACGTTGGAAAGAATTTTTTTAAATTAATTAATAAAGCGGTTTTGATAAATATGTAATTTATGTGAAGTTCGTAAGGTATTGAACAAGATTATTCTACTATACTAAATGGGACAATCTGTATAGGGCAAAGCATACAAATGAAGCACATAAATTTTTAATGGACGTGTAGTAGCCTAAATAGCAAGAAATGTGATGTAAACACCAAGAAATTTAGCTGCTGGTAGTTGTTCGACTTAAGGTTGAGTAAATAACTAAGCTTATTGTTTGTTTGTGTAAACTATATAAAAGATGTTTTATTCTGGTTTAAACTCAATTTATTGATGGCGAATCAGCTTTCAAATTTCTGTAGCAACAAATTGGCAGCAATAATCATATTTGATTGTGTCCTTTCATGGACATCATCTGCAAAAATACCAATTTCTCGTCATTACGTACTGTTGTGTACTGAATGTACCAAAAAAAAATGCAAAATAAATTTAAAAAAATGAAAAATTAAATTAGCTAGCTCAACGGATAAAAAATAAAAGGGCGCAAAAGAACAATTAAATTCAGAGTTACCCTCGCGAATTAAAACTAATCACGAAAAGTAAAAAGTGGGTGAAAGAAATCTGACTTTCTTTAATTACCCCAAAAATTGAAAATGTTAAATCAAAAATAAAAGAACAGAATTTGGAATGACGTTAAATAACAATAAAAAAAAATTATTAATTACAATTATGCAGAAAAAAAGCCGTGAACAAAATGTCCTGCTCTAAATCAAAACTGCTCGATTCTAAATTACAAAAGGACAATGCTAAATCCTTTATCAAAGCAAAAAGGTACAAATTAGTTCAGGAAAATAATACTATTTCACGAAAATCTACGTGGTTTCAAATTAAAATAAAATAAATTCGTGGAACACCAGAAATTTGCAAAAATGAAAACTAAAAGCAAGCACAATGCTTCTATTCACCTAAACCGAGGTGATTAAGAAAATAAAACCGAAACAGCAAACTAGAAAATGGAAAAATTTAACTCTTTAAAATTATAATGAGAAAATTACAACTAATATCTATCTTCCTGCACAAAAATAATAAATGATCTTATATCTAAATTGTGTACACAACAATATAATAACAATTATTATCAAGCGAGTTCCTTGATGAACGAAATAAATTATAACACTCCTCGTATAAATAGCCTTTTACTAAAAATCAGGGGTACAATTTAAAAAAAAGTGGAGGAGAGGGAAAACGGCTGTTTTACACGGGGAGAGTTATAATGACAGAATTGTATGTACTATTTGCAATATTAGAGATACGTATGAAATATGTAATTTACGTATTGAACACGTATCGAATACCATCGAAAACCATACGTATCTGGTATGTAAGGTAAATTACGTTTCCATAGCGCGGACATTTATCGGTATTAAATACGTATTTAAAGCTGGTTTTACACTTGTCCAATATTTTCATCAATTTCTAGACTTTAATTGATCAATTTGTAGTTCTTGAACTAGAACTTGTTACCGTTTTATACTTGTCAATAAATATTAGGATCTTCATAGAGATGAATATCTATTTCTTAAAATAGAACTTGCTGCTGTATTACATTTGTCAATTAATAGAACTTGAAATCGGGAATATTAGAATCGGTTAGTTTCTTTTGTAAGGTTGGGGGTGGTAGCGCTCTGGCACAACAGGGATATTATTGTTTCTTGGAGTGATGTTGCATACTTAAAACAAAGGCGGGTAAAGGTTTGAGGTTAAGCATTCTCTATCTCGAAGATTTCTTTGTGGATTTATGGTGGATTTCTTGATCAGAGATACACATACACACCTGTATTGGTGTAACCTGTGATATAAATGGTATAAATAATGGTATAAATGGTATAAATTTGGAAATCTCAAAGTGACAATTAATTTTGCTTTGCCAGGTATTGCACTTCTTAAAAAAGTATCCTCTTTTGATATTGCGTTCTCAATTAAAGTTAAACACTTGGTGAAAGTGTTACTGTTCATTCTCAAGAAACACTGAAATTGTTCTGGATCTTGTTTAAATTCACGGTGAACTAAGTTCAAATTTCCCTTTTTCAAGGGCTGTTCAAGGCATTTTCCTTCAGAATGTTCCCTTCAGGAAGTAAAGATCATCGGCAGTGATATACCTGCACATCGAAATCGAATATTAGAATTTGAATAATAATAGAATAATAATTTTTTTTTTTTGGTAGGAGGAAAAATGCTTTATGCACCTTCAGGCCGTTAGCCTGGTGTGTGGGACTCTCACCCACTAAAAAACCTCCCCGTCGAGCAAGATTCCACCTCGGTATCGTTTATCACATTCCGTCGAGGTGGTGCCCCGTATTTAACGTCCGTCCATCTCCTGCTTCTTGGTCACGGTTGCGCATCATCGTCCGAGTTAAATTTGCCGGCGTGAGCACCCCGACATCTCGTTCCAGCTCATCTCTGTGCGACTTCCACCTTACGCATTCGAAGAATGTATGGCAAGTATCGTCACGGTCGCTGTCCTGGTACCGACAGGAGGCACTATCCACTTTCCCTATCTTGTGTAGGTAATCGTTGAAGTACCCGTGTCCCGTCAGCATCTGAGTGAGGTAATAGTCGACCTCTCCATGATCCCTGTCCATCCAGACTGAGAGATCCCTAATCAATTCGGCCGTCCATCTGCCCTTTGTATCCGCGTCCCATCGCTCCTGCCAGAGTCGCATGGTACGCTCTCTCATATCCCGCCTGCCTATTGATTCGCCTTCCAGCTTATCCAGGTAGATTTGCCTTCTCTCCTTGGCTAGAAGGTCTATAGGGATTACTCCTGCTATAACTAGAGCCGCTGCCTCCGAGACCGTCCTATAAGAACTTGCTATTCGGAGAGCTCCCCTTCTTTGGACCATCGGCCATCCTCTTGCGGTACTTCTCCTTTCGGAGCGCGTCTGCCCAGATCTCACTGCCGTACAGGAGAATGGACTCCGATACCGACATCAGAAGTCGGCGTTTACTTGCCGATGGCCCACCGACGTTGGCGATCAGTCGGCTGAGTAGAGTGACGTTCTGGGCCGCTTTATTTGCCGCGAAGCAAATGTGGTTCCAGTACGTCATACGACTGTCCAGGTGTACTCCTAGGTATCTCACAGACTCAGATGTCGTGATCATCTCGGTATCGACCACTAGCGGTATTCGCAGAGGTATCCTACGTTCGGTAAACAGTACAACTTCCGTTTTTTTGGTGGTGAGCTCCAACCCGTGTTCGTCCATCCAGGTGGTGACCCTCCTCATGACCTGATTGAGCCGCCTTTGAGCGTCCTCGATGTCGGTAGCGACAATCACGGCCGCGATGTCATCAGCGTAGCCAACCAGGTAGGCATCAGCAGGCATCTCCATGTGGAGATTGCCATCGTAAGAGATGTTCCACAGGTCTGGTCCCAGGATGGATCCCTGGGCGGCTCCCGCCGTTATCCTCACCGTGCGCCATCCCTCCGTCGTTTCGTACCTAAGCACTCTGTCCGCCAGGTAACTCCGCAACATCCGCAGAAGGTAATGCGGGGTGTGGAAGCGGTTCTCCAAGGCGTCCAGGATAACATCCCATCTAGCGCTATTGAAAGCGTTCTTCACATCAAGGGTGACGAGCGTCATTATTCCCCTGGTGTGTCTGTTCTTGCGCCGTTCCGCGAGATAGGTGTCGACTATTTCCCGAACGGCGCTAATTGTAGAATGGCCCTTCCTGAAGCCGTGCTGTCTGGGGGATAATCCTCCGGCAGCGTCGACGCTGGCCTGAAGCCGCGTCTTTAGTAGCCTTTCAAACGTATTAGCTATCCAATTTTACGCGCCATCGTTGTTGTTGAGCTCTCGTGCGTGATAGATCAGAGCGTTCATAGCAATTTTTAATTTTTAATTTTCGTTGGTGAATACTTATTGTTAATTATGATGGACTCGTATTCGAACTGGCTCGAACTCAAATCATTAAGAAATAAGTCAGCTGCAGAAATAGTCTCAAAACTAAAATCAATATTTTCAAAATTCGGTAGTCCGGATACATTAGTATGCGATAATGTCCCTTTCAATAGTGCTCTCATGAAACAATTTGCTAATGATTGGAACTTTGAAATTGTTACTAGAAGTCCCAATTACCCACGATCAACCGGTCTAGCAGAAAAAGCCGTAGGAATAGCCAAAAATATGGTAAAGAAATCATTAGAGGAGGGGAAAGATGTATATGAATCCCTAATGCAATACAGAAACTCTCCCTTAAAATATATTGGTTATTCTCCAGCGCAATTGTTATTAAATCGAATTTATAAGACTAAAATCCCTATATCTGTTGATCTATTAAAGCCAGCCTTATGTGAAAATGTAAAAGAAAAGTTAGCTTACAGACAGTCACAAAATATCAAAGGTTATAATCAGCATACAAAAAATCTTGTAGAGTTAAATCCTGGTGAAAATGTTACGAGTTACAACCATGTCAATAAAACTTGGGAACCAGGCAAAGTTATAAATACACACAATACACCTAGATCATATATTGTTAAAGACAAATCGGGTAACAGTGTAAGACGCAACAGATTAGATTTAAGAAAATCACTAAATGGATATAAGTCTGAAAATGTATATGAACTTAATGATCCAAGTAAAGACTGTAATAACTCTAAGTCTATTGAACCTAGTATTAGTACAAACAATGTATCAAATAGAATAAGTAGTAGATTAGATGATGATGTAAAAGAGAAATGTAATAATACCCTATGTGACCGTAAACCCAATGAACCCCCAACGAAGTCAAAACAAAATCTGGCAGAATTGTTAAAAAGCCAATAAAGTTAAATTTGTGAAAAAAAAATATAAATAAAAAGGGGAGATGTATGATATGATAGATAGCGTTAGGAGCAATATAATATAAAATACTGTGCCTATGTTATGTGTTATGTGAGTTATGACAGAGTTATTAGTTATAGAATAAACAGCTATAAAAAGCATTGTTTTATTTTAATATATGCAGTGGACCATATAATACAACAGAGACTTTTGCTTGGTCATCTTGATGCTGTAAAAGTTCCATCTTGCACATTAATTTCTTACGTATTTTATTGTTTACGGGGGATGTGAGGGCGGCAAAACTACGCCATTACTATATATGGCGTATTTTCACCATTATTTCTTCATGATCGCTTTTTATTTTTTGCAGTAAAGATAAGGATTTACTCACAGTTCGTAGGCAATTAGCTTAAAATCAAATTGAAGAAAAAAGCAGATTCCATTGTGTTTGTAGATTTTTCGACTCCAGATATTAATTTTAATTTGTCTTACGGTGTAAAAACAAATCAAACCAATTACCTTAAAGAGATAAACTATGCTAATGATCCCGAATGTTGGAGTAAGATTAAAACAAAAAGCAGATGCACTCGTTCCCTCGGTCTCTGAAAAATCTAAGTGGCTGTCGTAAGCTAAGGAGATTACGACACCTATATCGCCTATATCTAAAATTAAAAACGGTAATCGAGGTGATGCAGACAAATATCTGCAAAATACTTTCTAAAGTCACTCTATTTTACGATATTTGAACTAATGGAAATTGGCGAAAAGTACGATATTTGAAATAACAATTAATTAGTTTTCGGATTAATGTTACTTCACAGATTTAGCTTCAAAAATAATTCTGTCTATTTTTATTTTTATTATAAATAATACTCACTTGGTTTCCCAAACAGCATCATTTGCAACGATTATCCATTTATTATCAACTAACCTATCGACTGTTAAGAATGTTGATCCATGCATTAAGTTATTTCTCGGATGACCTGATACCTTCAGAAGAATATAGTTAACAACAAACTGATTATAGAAATAACATTAACTTACAAACTTTACTGTAACTGTATTTCCAACAAACACAGTTGTCGGCGGTTGTTTAATGCAGTCACCAAAATTCTTGCCTAGATCAGGACTATCTAAAACCACTGGAAGCACCAAAGATAAAAGACTATCTCTATCGAAATCGTATGGACTCGGACCTGGGCTTAAGGTTTGTCCCTGATGGAAAAACTTCTTAGAACAGTAACGAGTTTAATATACCAACCAAGAGGGCGGGACACAACTTGAAAGCTTTATACCGAGTGTGTGACTAACTAAATACCATTCAGTTTAATACATAATTGGATTCTACGTAAAATTTCGTGAAGAATTTGATACCTCGGTTGTTTTACTGTAGGATACCTCCGGTTTTGATACCGAGCGCAATATTCTCGCATTACCCCATCCATACTTCCACTACATGCACCATATACAATGCACACATTAGCATACTCAATAAATGGAAAATTCGTATTACAGGAACGCAAAAAAAAATTACAAAAAGGCCCTGACAACGTGCAAAGGATGACAAATTTAGCAATTCGAGTTAATTCGACTATTTGCAACACTCTCTTAAATATCGCATTCTCTGTGGTACTATGTTGCGATGTGTATTTAAGGTATGTTACGGTGCGAAGGGATATTATTTAGAAAAAACTTACCTTCAGAAAACTATACTACTTCACACTCCTGTTTGTTTTAGCGAAAAGAAAAATGCATATTAACTAACTGAATATTAAAATTTTTGAAACTTCCTGTAGACGCAAGATATAATATAGAAAATTTTTAAATTAAAATAAACGGCCAAGAATTTAACAAAGAAGGTCGCCACCTGCAGGTCTTTCACGGATACCTAAATAAATTTTCAGCTATTTATTTTTTTCCCGTTTTAATTACCTGTGTCAATCGAGATGTCAACTTCTCTTGAAATTGTACGTAGAATTAGGGTAAGAAATAAATCAATAGAGATTTTTATTGAAAATAACAAAGATTGTAATGAATGCTTTCATTTGCCTATGACATGCTTGTGCACAATACTGTCAACTTTGAAGTCTAGATAGTAAATTGTAATAAATAAGTTTAAAAACGTCGGCAGTGAAACTGGCTTAAAAAATATTAATTTTAATTTTTACATTCATTTTTACATTTATGCAAATACCTGATATTTGGTGCATACAAATTTGGATTCACAAAGATAAACATTTATTAATAAATTAAATGCATACTGAGTGGGTTTTTTTTTAGGAAAACTCCGTATCCAATCAAAAACCGTTGTGAGTGTTAGTTGTTCGTCTTGAAGGGGCCTATTCTATTGTACCTATCACCCTCACTCCTGTGGGGATATTGATGGGATGAAAGTAGTTTCATTCATTTAAATCATAATATAATTTTCGAGATTAGTTTAAATAATAATAAATCCTTTAATATGGAAAAGTTAGGTACATACTCGTGAGGCAATCTGAGAAAATTACTTCATGTACAGGTACAGTAAGAGAAAAAAGTTTCCACGTAGCTTGGTAGTAAAGAAATGACGTGAACACAATTTTTACGAGATATATTGTAAATATCGGGCTTTATTGAATAAAATAAATGAAAAGAATTTAGGCATTTTTTTTCGGCTGGCAGCAATAGATACTGCCGGATGTTAGTTCTTTACTACCAAGCTACGCGGAAACTTTTTTTTCTTGCTGTACTTCATTCACCTAGGTACATGTTCCCTCGCACAAATATTTGTTGTGATAATTCTTTTTAATTTTTCCTTTTTTTGGGTATTCCGGTTTTTTCTTACTAATTATATACTTTTTTTACGTTTCGGAATTTTGTTTTATTCCTTTTTCATTATTTTATTTTAATCCTACAAATTCACAAATTTATTAAGCATTACAATTTAACATTTACCAAGTTACTATTTTTAAACTTATAATAATTAAAAAAAAAAAAAAACTAGTAATTACAAGACTTAATTGCTTTCAAACTTACTTTTAGGTGTTTTCATAGTTATTAACCTTTACGGCGTTGTCAAAATTTCTTTAAGTTACATTTTAAAATTGTAAACGACACTTTAAAACATTAACAAGTAACGACAAACAAACATATACTAAGGCGCAAGGCCGTTCAGTTTTGTTTTCAAACCAGAAAACAGGCCGTTTTTTATATTTAAAAATCGCCTCTACATTTTCACGATAAGGTGCATGACGACTCAATTCGTTTTTCCTTTAGAATTTGCTATAATCAAATATTATAAATGTGACTTAAGTATTTTATTATCATTTTATCGTTAATTGCATGTATATTGTTTTTAATATGCCACATTTCTTTGAAAAGTCTTTTATAATAATTATTTTCAATCTCTAAAATTTCCGTTTTATTAAAATTAAATTTATGGTTATTATTTAGTGCATGTTTTGCCAGAGCAGTAGAGTTTACATTTTGTGTATTTATGCTATATTTGTGCGAGTAAATTCTCTTCTCTATGTATTGTTGTGATTGTCCAATATACACCCCTTCACAGTTTTCACAGTTAATTTTGTAAATTGTATGTGTTTGCTTATTAAAATCTATTGGTTCTTTAGTTTTTGTGAACCACTTTTTATTTGTGTAATTTGGTTTATGAGCAATGTTGATTTTATATTGTTTCAGTAATTTTTGTAAATTCTCTGATAATTGTTCTGTGTATGGTATGGAAATATATTTTTTGTTCTCCTCTTTATTTTGGTCCTTATTTTGTGGGTTGGTTTTAGTTTTATTTTCATTTTGTGCTAATCTTTTTTTTAAATATTTATCTATAAAATGAATTGGATAATTATTATTAATTAACATTTCTTTTATTTTATTAATATTTTGTTTGATATTGGTTTTTTCTGAGAAAGCTATGCACCTATCACCTAATTGTTAATCGTACTTATTTTGTATCTTGTGGGTGTTTGTGATAAATAGTTTAAATACCTTCCACAATGCGTTGGTTTAAAATACCAATTTGTGTAAATTTTTTCATTTTTATGTGAGACTGTTATATCAAGAAAATTTATTGATGAATTATTTTCATTTTCTAATGTGAATTGAATACGTTCATGATAGTTATTGAATTTTTCTAATATGTACTGTAAACTGTACTGAAAGTGGAACAAGATATACTAAACAAAATTGATACACATATTACATTTTTTTAAACGATATGTAGATGACTGCATTTTTGGCAATACCTCAAAAAAAAGAAAGTATACATATTAGAAAATTCAATAACTTAATGAACGTATTCAATTCACATTAGAAAATGAAAATAATTCATCAATAAATTTTCTTGATATAAACAAGTCTCACATAAAATGAAAAATTTACACAAATTGGTAATTTTAAAAACAAACGCATTGTGGAAGGTATTTAAACTATTTATCACAACACCCACAAGATAAAAATAAGTACGATTAACAACTTAGTGGATAGGTGCATAGCTTTCTCAGAAAAAACCAATATCAAACAAAATATTAATAAAATAAAAGAAATGTTAATTAATATAATTATCCAATTCATTTTATAGATAAATATTTAAAAAAAGATTAGCACAAAATGAAAATAAAACTAAAACCAACCCACAAAATAAGGACCAAAATAAAGAGGAGAACAAAAAATATATTTCCATAACATACACAGAACAATTATCAGAGAATTTACAAAAATTACTGAAACAATATAAATCAACATTGCTCATAAACCAAATTACACAAATAAAAAGTGGTTCCAAAAACTAAAGAACCAATAGATTTTAATAAGCAAACACATACAATTTATAAAATTAACTGTGAAAACTGTGAAGGGGTGTATATTGGACAATCACAACAATACATAGAGAAGAGAATTTACTCGCACAAATATAGCATAAATACACAAAATGTAAACTCTGGCAAAACATGCACTAAATAATAACCATAAATTTAATTTTAATAAAACGGAAATTTTAGAGATTGAAAATAATTATTATAAAAGACTTTTCAAAGAAATGTGGCATATTAAAAACAATATACATGCAATTAACGATAAGAATGATATAAATAACTTAAGTCACATTTATAATAATTTGATTATAGCAAATTCTAAAGGAAAAACGAATTGAGTCGTCATGCACCTTATCGTGAAAATGTAGAGGCGATTTTTAAATATAAAAAACGGCCTGTTTTCTGGTTTGAAAAACAAAACTGAAACGGCCTTGCGCCTTAGTATATGTTTGTTTGTCGTTACTTGTTAATGTTTTAAAGTGTCGTTTACAATTTTAAAATGTAACTTAAAGAAATTTTGACAACGCCGTAAAGGTTAATAACTATGAAAACACCTAAAAGTAAGTTTGAAAGCAATTAAGTCTTGTAATTACTAGTTTTTTTTTTTTTTTAATTATTATAAGTTTAAAAATAGTAACTTGGTAAATGTTAAATTGTAATGCTTAATAAATTTGTGAATTTGTAGGATTAAAATAAAATAATGAAAAAGGAATAAAACAAAATTCCGAAACGTAAAAAAAGTATATAATTAGTAAGAAAAAACCGGAATACCCAAAAAAAGGAAAAAATAAAAAGAATAATCAAAACCGGTTAAATAATATTGAAGAAGTTTGTTGTGATAATGAATAAAATACACTGCTTGAAGCCGTGTTGCGACTGGATCTACCGCAAATATTGCCTCCCTTTATAAATCATCTAAAATACTTCAATTTGTTAGCTATAATTATCAAACACGCTTTTAAATCAAATTATTAAAAAAAAATGCGTTTAGTTAGAGATTATATTTCAAGAAGAGCTAAATAATTTGAAATATTAACTACTATTTATTTATTTTTTATAACATTTGTACTCTACAATTAAATAAATAGTTGATTCATTGAAAGTTTTAATTTTTGATTTGACTTTTAGAAAGCAGAAACAAAATTTGCATTATCAGACTATCGCTTCATTCGCTTAGGATAAACTAATGCTCTGTATATTAATTATTTAGAATGAATGTAACATTTTTTTGATGTGTGTGTCAGTAATCATTTTTATTTGAAAATTGTTACAATATTTAATTTTATGTTTATATTAAAAATATAAATGCATAATATATAATAGTAAATGCTTATTTGGTAATAAATAAATACACAATTAATGTTGTCTAGTTAAAATCTCAGTACACTCCTTCTTTTTAACAGTTCCAACAAAAAATATTACAATCAAATATTAGTCGCCTAGCATACGAAAGAATAATGCTACCAGTTTAGTCTCATGAAAGCAATGTGGAAGATTTACTTCACGCGCAAACGTTTCATTCACGTAAATACAAGTTCACTCATGACTGACATATTCTTTGAATATGGGCACGTGACGGTATTAAATTCATCGAATTTTCATCATACGTGTAGTGAATAAAATGCACTGCTGGAAACAACTGCATTATGATATGAACGTCCTGCCGTGAATGGCGGTCAAAATTTCATTCCCAACGCTAAAATGGAAATCCTCCTGAAAAAATACTTAAGTTGTATGGCGGTCACTTAGTCAAAAAAATAATAATAATTGCATAGAGCAGGTATAAATAGTGTAAATTCTTATTAAATTGTATTACAATTGTTCCACCAAGGTTTCAGCACATTGATTGACTGTCAGGTTATCGTGGAAGGTATGCATATTTATTGCGTGAGTGTGCTGTATTTTGCAGCACACTTTATGATTTATTTTTGTATCTCATAAATTGTAAGTAAATAAATTGTAGACAGCTATCTGACATCCAATTGTTTACGACTTATGCAATTATTATATTTTTGAAGTAATTGTCATGCAAGGTAAGATTTTTTGCTGGAGAATCCAAATCCGCAATAAAAAATGCGGATTTCCATTTGACATCTGAAAATTGACCCCACTCCCACTAGGAATGAACGTTGGAAGGTCAAGTTTAATATCAGAGAACAAGCCCATCCGAAACAAGTAACTTTCATTCACAAAATGTTTTGATCCGAAGCGTAGTTTTCGTGATATCGTGTTGTCTCAACATGAAAAGACTGACCCTGTATGTACCCAGCAAACAATATCAGCATACCTGTTTATTTTTGTATATGGAATAGAGAACTATGTTCACAGTCGCATATAAAACAACAACTTATTAAAGAAAGAAGCGAGAAAATACATGTATTAATGCACTATAACTACTTCCGAAAAATATGAATTGTGTTATGATGTCAGTTAATTATCAATCAGATATTGATTTAATATTTAGTTGCTGTTCTGTTCAATCAGATCTAAAAAACAGCATTAACTGTTTGAAGAGGATGTTGCCGGGTTGTTGGCAATCAATGCATCCACATGCATCATCAAAATATCAATTCGATTTAATTGTAGACACGTTATTTTCCTTGGAATAAATTACAATTTGACAAATATGTGATTGTTTGAATTATTATTTCAACCGGTGTTTTCTTTCTTTATTACGTTTCTGAATATAACTTCTTTATTTGCACCAAAATTATGGAAAGTATCTTGTTTAAATTAGTAGCATTATATGTTTACCCCAAATGAAACAGAATTGAATTAGTCATTAAATTTTCATTAGCTTACTATTTGTTACCCTCAAATCTTCTTTGGGAACAATTGAAAGATAAATAATAGCGTTTATTAAGAAGACAAAATTAGAGAATGTCTTCTAAACGGGATGTAGGGGATCACAATAGGTCTGAAATGCTTACGAAAACGTGACCCTATACAACTATACCAATCTTAATTCAATCTAATCTAACTTTGTATATATATGCAAATCATAAAAGTCGAAAAAAATACCGATATTAAAGCTTGAGCTAGTTTTTCATATTGAGCTTGGTAAATCCCCAATGTGTGTGGCCCGTATACTGTTGAAGCACCTTCGTAACGCTGCAACTGAAACATAAAAATATTTAGAACATCTTGATATTCATTGATACGACAAAATAAAATATTCCAGTGAATTATTCATATTTATATTTTTATTATTTTGTGATAGACATAAGTGCAGATAAGAATTAGGTAATTATAAAATTTATAATTTACATTAAATTGAAAATACTTAGAACTAAATATAGCGAAAACTGTTCAAGCTACTAATGATAATAATGTAATAATTACAGTTAGAAGTAAAGAACACAACACAAAAATGAAATAACCAACTTTTTTAAATAATTAAACGTATAAAAGATTTAACCTCAGTGCATTTTTGACAGTTTGAAACAACATAGTATTTGTTTTGACTTAAAGTGAAAGAAGCCTACTATAAATTTTACATATAGTTGGCATTATTTAAAAACCATCATAACTTCTTTATTATTCGTTTTAAGACAATTTTGTATTAAAAATATTAAAATATCTTCCATTTTTTTAACAATATACAAGTTGTTCAATTTAAAAAAAATATAAATTTCAAAATTTCTCGGAAATGCGTCATGCAATTGTTTTTTTGTATATTGCATATTAATCAGCGTTAAAAACACTAATACTTTTCTATCTTAAACTACCTTCTAGAATCAATAATAACAGAGATAGCAATGGTGCGCACTTAATTTGAATCAGGCTATATACAACGAACGCTAGCTCAGCAGCATACAAACTTATGCACAATCAACCATTATTAAGTAAGTTGCAACGCTGCTAATCATCAAAAATGTCTATATGAACTTTAGAAAACACTACTTATAGAGATGCTAAGAGGTTATGATTCAGAAAGAGAGTGGCAGAAGGACTGGAAGAAAGGCCCACCAATAACACCGACTGCTTTAAAACTAGTTCGGTATTTTACAACCGTATTTTGGAGCGGTATTTTATTGGAGCGTCGCGCTCCGTGATACCGAAATACCCGGTTACTTTGGAACGATGAGTCAGAACGCGCACTACAGTAACATTGCTCGCTGGTCGCTACCACGTCGTTACTGCGACGCAATCGCTTTCCACAGACAACTTGGTACCTCGCGATTGTCGCGACAATGAACGAAGAAACGGAAAGAACTAGTTGCGTCAGAAACATTGGTTGTTGCCACATCACTGCTGCTATGTAATCGCTTTCTATAGTCAATTCGGAACTTCGCGTTTTTTGCGACAAGGAACGAAGGAATAAGCGCTCGCGATTTTCGATGATATCCAGGAGATAGATTGCTTTTATAATAGGGAATTTTAGCACAATTTCGCTACGCAGTACCTCACCCAAAAAGTTTTATTTAAACAAGAACGTCCAAAGAAGCCGCAAGTTCTGAAATATCTATTTAGATTAAGCAGAACTACATTGAAAATTTTCAAATTCATTTAAATTGACACAAGCAACCTTAAATAACTTTTTTCTGCTTTATATAAAATGTCGAGACCTGTCAATTGTTGACAACTTTTAATAACCGGCCTGACGATTTAAAATCATTCCTAGGAGCGCAGGAGCTCCCCTTTCTTTGTTTTTAGAGCTTTCGAAATATATTTAATTCATAATCAATAGAACAACTACAAAAGGACAATGCTGATAGATGCAATTGAATGAAAAGTAAGGTTACTTACAATCAGAGTAAAATGGTAGCAATAATATCAAATAATACCTGTCCATAATCAGTCCATTCAAAATAAAAAGGCGCTGTATAAGTGAAAATTTAAGAAAAGTTAAAGTTAAAACAGATTAATTTAAATTCAAAATAAAGTAGGTGATACGAATGACAACAACGCCATATTGTGTCAAAACCGGTTTTAACACAACATAATAGATTCCTTTACCTTTGTTGGTAAAGTTAGAGACACTATTTTACCACCAAGTTTTGTATTAATTTTATTAGATGTCGTCTCTCTTTTTACTAATATACCTCCCACTTTGGTCATTAATATACTAGAACAGAATTGGAACTTAATATCACAGCACACTGCCAACTCTCGAGAGATGTTCTTAAGGATAATTAAATTTCTGTTTGAATCAGCTGTGTTCTTATACCCAGATGTGATTTATAGGCAGACCTTTGGAACCCCCATGGGTTCCACCTTGAGTCCGATTATTGCTAAATTAGTCATGGATCAACTTTTGGGATATTTCATCCTTCGTTTACCCTTTCAATTTTTTTTTGTCTATTTCCCCATATTGAGAATCTTACCCCCAGACTTTCATCTATTTTTGTAGACTTACAACACAAAAATTAGCTTTTTATAATTGCAAATCCAATAAGTCACTTTTTTCCAAAAATTAAAGATAAAATTCCTATTTTATTTCAATCGAATATCATTTATAAAATTCCTTGCACTAATTGTGACAAAATGTACACCAGCGACACATTCTAATTGTACGACCTACAGCATAAAATAGAGCCTATATGCCTAGCATGGATAGTAAACGGCTTATGCATTCACTGCCGGCTTCGAAATATATAAACATAGATGTGCGGTCTGTGTTTTTTTTTGTAGCAAATCTACTTTAAATGTATACATAATAGATACATTCAACTTCGCACATTAATAAATCTAACGTAAGTTTTTTAAAATAACAACAGAGACAGCACATCTGTGTTTACATATTTCGAAGCAGCCAGTTAATGCATAGATCCGTCTACTATCTACGCTAAACATATAGGCTCTATTTTACCCTGTAGATCGCACAATTAGAAAATGTCGCTGGTGTACATCGGGCAGTCTGCCCAATATTTTAAGGCCAGGCTCAAACAGCATGAGTACGATTGCGCCACGAGTATTAATAATAGTGCTCTAACTGACCATTTTCTCGACACAGGTCATAAATTTGATTTTAAAAACGCTTGCATCATTGACAGAGAAAACGAATATAAAAAACGTTTATTTCTGGAAATGGTTTACATCAATATAACTCAGTAAATTTCAGAAGATATATTAACAATTTAAACAGCTCTATTTATTCCTTCCTCTTAAAATGTTTGCTAATAAAACAATATTCTCGAATTAATACTTTACTTTATGTTCAGATTTTGTATCTTTGTCCTTATATTTTAATTTATTCTTGAGCTGTTTGCGTCTGCGCCCACGCAATTTTGGCACATTAAGGCGTTGTTGTCATTCATATTATTTACTTTATTTTAAATTTAAATTAATCTCAGTTTTAACTTTATGTCTATTAACATTATTCTTTTGTAGTTGTACTACTGATGATGAAATAAATATATTTCGTTTTTTTTATTCTTTCTGGCATCAATCCCCAGAATACTTGACACTGTCCATCGCGTCCCAGATCTTAACGTTGTACCAGAGTACTTCCCTCCCTCTCTTTTAATTCTCTTTACGGGAACATATATCAGAAAGTATTTTTTTAATCAGTAAGCAAGAAGTGCATAATTTACAACCTGTGTAATAAAATACAATTAGAATAAAATGGTTTAGATTTGATTTTATTAAATGTTCAAAATGATGATCATTAACTTTCATAAAATAAACTTACTTGCTGGAGTTATTCGTTGGCAGTCTTTAACAATTTTCTGGCGTATCTCTTAAAAGGAAGCTGAATGCGTGACATACAACTTAGACTTAAGATGCTCCCAGAGCAAAAATCAATTGATATAAGATGCCGGCGATCTAGCAAGCCATTCTACAGGCTGCCCTTCGACCAACCTAACGATCGCGAAAATCGTGATTAACAAATTGTCGTTCTCCGACAGCGTAATGTGGAGGCGCTCCATCTTTCTGAAATAAGTACTATCTCATTCTCCGAATAATTGTATCTTGCTCCAATTTGTCTGTGATCAAAGGATTGATTGTATCGTCCAACAAGTTCAATTACATTTGACCACTTAAAGTCTTGTCAATGAATAGGGGTCGTATGAGATGATCGCCGATGATACCAACTTCTATACATTAAGTTTCTATGGCCGTTTCCTGTGTCAAATATATGGAGGTTGGTGTTACAAAAAGAATTGAGAGAGTATTTGAAGCCATTTCATTCAAATCGTGTTTTATTACACAGATTGTAAATTGTGCCCTTTTTGCTTACTGGTTAAAACAATGACTTTTTGATACATGTTGCCGTAAGAAAAATTAAAAGCGCTTTTGAATGAGTAGTCACAAGGGCCATCTTCCCGATTAAAATGTTAAGAGTGGAGGCAACTGCGCCCCCAGGATTTATTTTAAATCGTCAGGCCCGTGTTTAAATTTGTTCCCCTTGATATGACAATTGTAAATCACATCAGATAAAAAGTTATTTGAGGTGGCTTGTTTCAACTGAAATACCCTGTATACTTAGCTGTGAGAAAAATATCCTAATTTAATATCATCGATTAAACGACAGCCAAAATTCAACTCTCCAATTTAATCCAATATCCCAACTATTTCTCAACACCTAGCGAAATTTTTTTTTATCTTGCATGTAAAATTTGAGTTACCTCTTGCGAGTCAACAAGTTAACTGGCTAAGTTGGCACGGCCGGATTTAATAAACACGCGGAATTTAATTCGAACGTTAGCTGAGTGTTTAACCAATTAAATTTGAATTAAGAACGAGATTAGCAAACTGTAATTATTGAATGAAATAAAACACGTATACACAATGCCAAGCAGACCTCGGGAGCTATCAGGAAACTCTTTCCAATCCCGATAAATCCAAAAACAACCAAAGAGAACAGGCTAACCATTTACAAGACCTTGTTGTCCCCTATTTTCACCTAAGGTGCGTATACATATCCAGACCACAACTCATGCAAAATAAATGACTCAGGCTGGTCCTTGGCAGAAGCCATTGCGCTGAACCAGGAACTCCACCGTGAAGCTAGAGTCTCAAGACAATCGAAACCGGACAAGGAGTTTCTAAACGATTTCCCCTGCGAAAATAAACCCATCATCCTCGCAAATCAAATATAATGGACAAGGATCTTATGGACTTGTTGGACCATAAGCACCGCATGTGTTATACGTATTGTACTTATCTTAACCCGTTAACAGCGCCTTTTTTTAAAACAAACTTTAATCAAATCTTTACTTTTTAGGTGGCAATGGATGAGAATTTGACAAAACAAAAAAAAAAAAAAAATGATAACAGCGCTGCTATATGGCAACGTTCGCTGTTAATGGGTTTAGGGGGGCTTTAGAGAGTGCTTGTGAAAGAAAAAGCTGTTGGGGACGCTGTAATCATTTATTAGTTATTTGTGTCACTAGGCCAGAAACTACAGTTTGCGAGTATAATTACGATTTGTGGGCTTCGGCTACCGTCTCGGCCCGCACGTACGAATATTCGCAAAAGAGTTTCTGGCCGTGTGATGCACATTATTTTTTCTTAATTTTGGTTTGAAAATAGAAAAGAAATTTTGACGCTAGGAAGTTAATAAACAGGTTCTGAGAATAAGTATTTTCTGTAATGTTTTTGTAGTTTGATACTTATTTATCAATAATAAATACAAGGGAAACCAGTTCATGTTATAGCATATAGTATAGTATATGCATAGCAGCTTAATGATAATTTATTACACATCTATTATGTCGAAACCTACAAACCTATCGTACTCATAGTCTCAAAACTGTAGTTTCTGGCCTAGTGATACAAATAACTATTATTTTATTATTTTTTACGCGGTAGCCGCAACATTATTCTCTATCATGGCCTATGGTCATGGCGGAGTAAAAACAACAACTATGCGCTGTCACTTAAGATAGTGATTGCAGAGCCCATTCTGACGCAATACTGATTGGTGCAGTGTACAAGTGGTTTTGTGTCACAGTATTTCTTATGGTGAACTATGGACACGGCAGAAATAAAAGGTAAACATAACAAATAAGTCTCACGACAATAGAACGGAATTATGTGTAAAGAAACTTGCCAGGAATGTGGTGTTTTGGAAAGAAAAAATGCTACCTATTTTAGTCTAATCTAGCATAATGTAACAAATTCAACTTATTAGCACACGTTGAAAATGATAACTTTGTATCTAACTCTTAAAAATAATATTTATTTATTAATTTGTTTCATTGAGAGTGTATATTATGTCAGTTATGTGAAAAGAGTAATTTATTTCTTTCGATGAAGCAAAGATATGTTGTATGTAATCTCTGTAATAGGGGGAAAGCCCAATAAGAAGAGAAAATGCAATCATTTTTTTTATACTCGGCAATTACGTAACCACTCACGACTCACATCCGCTTCCATATACGATGTAAACATCATCTAGTAGACCAAGCCAACTAAGCAAATGATCTGGCAACAGTGGAAATAACCTTTGCTCATACACTTATTTCGATAATTCAATAACAAAGGAAGCTGTAATCTAGCTGACCTGAATATCGGCCACAACTTATGTTAGGCTATAGTTGAACACGCCGGTTACAGATCCCTATTGATCTCCAAAAATAATTTAACACTCCGTCGTTATTGTTGATAATTAAAATATGTAACATAGAAGGACGAGACAGTAGATTATTACTTAGGCTCTGAATGGTTCAAAACCTACAAAAGGATATTTTCTCCGCATTTACACCTCGATTTGTACGCTTTATTCAGTAAAATTGAAAGCCTAAAACCCTTTGGTACCTAGAACAACACGTGGACGATATGATTATCAGCTTTTTTGGCACGTAGTTTATTATGCAATCAATAAAATTAATATGTGATAATGTATCATCACCCTTATCCGATCCTATATGTACATGGTGAAATATTGGACGTGGGTATGAATATTCCTGACATTTATGACAAGAATAACTTCAATACAATGAGAAATAATTTTTTATTGTGCTCCTTATGACACGGCTTTTTATTTTCTGAGGTAATTTATTTAGTCTTTTATCCTTTAGATAACAATCCAACCTAAACTAGTATCCGCAGTCGATTTTAAGTAAAGTTGTTTTTCACAAACTACATAGCAGCGAAATAAACAAAGCTTTTTCAATACAAATAGTTAACGGCTTTTGTGCTTTCTTAAAAAGGTCCATAAAGCCTAAGCATTTATTGCTTGTCAAGCACTCCCTCCTAATCATCATTACGGCCAGACCGAGATTTGAACTCGCGGCCACTCGCACTAGTCGACACCCCGCAAGGTATTCGGATAATGCAGGAGGATAATCATTACGACTTTATATTGTTCACCATTTTTAACAATAATTGCCTAATTATTATACGTTAATTGCTTCTAAAATATATACCTTCTCAAACTACCTACCTGATATTCTTCATAAGTAGCAATGTAGTCGGTGTAGTGGTTACTGAGACCAGCTATAATAACTGTTGCATCTGGGGTACCCATACCTTTCTTAACCGCATTTTTTATTCTTCTTCCAGACATTGTTGTAAATTCGCCTGGCATAGCTGCAATAGCTAAGTTGCCAATTACAGCTAATTGCGTGGAAACAACTCGAGGTTGCCATTCATAAGGAAAGTCCATCTAAAAATACATAGATACAATATTAATACACACATGTTGTTAGCAAGTTTCTTTTTGCATACTAATAAGAATTTAAGGACCCAATTTTGGAAACATACAAGAGTGAAATGATATGAGAGCAGCGTTCAATCTTTCATTTTTTCGGATCGTTCTCCAAACAACGTTCAAACAGACACCGCCGAATGAACGCATCGTTCGTCCCAATACTTATAAGATTGTGCCAAGAGTGCTGCAAGGGTTAATTTTAGGTCCTGATATTTAAAATATATCTTGTGATGATACAGGTATTTGGCACAAATATGCTACATGACTCAAATTTGACAAGCTGTGCTGATGACACTGCAATGGTAATTACTTTCAAATATATTATCGACGCTCATAGAAGACTAAATCAAATTATGAGGCAAGTAAGCACTTGGGCGGAGAAAGATGATTTGAAACTGGCGGTGTATAAAATGAAATAGCTAATTCGATTGAATATATTGCTCTGCTAGAGATTAGTATAAGGGTAAATTCTGAAATGATTACTACATCTAAAGCAGTAAAATACTTAGAAACTTACCTAGACAATAGAATGACTTTCTGGCGTTGTAAACTAACAAAGCACTAAATATTGGCACTCTTCAATTAAGCGGAAATTGCTGACATATGTAACCAATTCGATCCTACCCTATCGAAGTGAGATTTGAGCGAAGGGATTGTACTAGAAAGAGTGCCGAGAGAAGAAAATGCCTAGGATTCAAAGAAGAAGAGCCCTGTTAATAACAAGTCCTTGCAGAACAGTCAGGGGCAACTGTGTTAGTATTAAATAAAATAGACAGAGGGGATGACACAGAGAGAGAGAAGAGCAGAGAGGGGGAGAGAGAAAGGGTGGCATCTCTGAATACCATAAATATAGTGGGTATAGATAATAGAATCTGACAGAAATTGTTGGTATAAAATAATTTACTAGGACAGATACAGAACGCCTCCTTGAAATCAGTGGCGAACATATAATCGGGTAATTCGGTGCGAGGTCCCGGAGGCTCCAATGGGGAACTCGTGGAAAGTATCGATACGTATTTTTTTAAATTTTTAAACTTAGTAACTTTATAGGTGATTTTAGTTTCCAAGCCAGAGGCTCAGAAACAGCCTTGCACCGAGGCCTACTCTTACTTAGATCCGCCACTGCTTGAAGTAATATGCTAAACAGATCCTAAGTGGATACAAGTCCGAAAAGGAAAGACTCCTTGAGTGAGAGCCTCACACACCCAACTCTCTGAATAATGCTCCTTCACAACAAAAGGAATATGTAGACTGGTCCCTGACGATAATCAACAGATGTATTTATTATATCGAGTTCAAGTTACCTTTGGGATGTGAAACTTAACTATGTTGAAAGCATGCTTTCAAGCAAGCAGCAATCAATTTTAGGAGCATAAATCAAAACATAATCCCTGTATCTATAACATCCAGCAGATGGTAACTCCTGTATCTTTAACAGTATTTTAAGATGCAAATACGAACTTTCTTCTAATAAAATAGGATTAAACAAATAAGCTAGTTATCGATAACTGCACTTTTGCAGCCTCGACGGCGACGATGCCATACAAACCATAAATTTACCTGACCAGTAGCGAGTAGAATTGGTTTAGGGGCATGGCAAGCAATATCTTCCGCGGTCGGCGCTGCTAAAATATCTCTAACCAAATCCCAAAGTAAATTGTTTGAAGTTGTTCCTTGAATGAAATCAAATGCTCCAGGACCATCAGTCGTGCCAGCTGCAAAACTATAGCCCATAGCGGCGTTACAACCTGTGCCCTATATCACAAAATAATAAAATAGATGTATTTTATTTTAAGTAGGACTGCAAGTTTACCGATACTACGGTTCCGTCGCCCAACGTGTATTCAACAGATTGTTCAGGCATATCTACAAATTGATGAATACTTCCGACTGATCCCGTGATTTCTACTTCATTGCCATCATTTAATAATTCCTATAATTGTAATGTGTAAATAAAGTGAAGTAATTGTAATTTCATTGAGAAGTATCCTACCAAAGCTTTAGTGTACATTCTTTCGCCAATAATTTTAGTGCTTTCAAACATATCTTCTCCTGGTCCGAATGCTATGCAATATTGGGCATTACCACCGCAACTGCTTGAGACTTCATCACATGGAAGACCGGTATTTATACATATAGGCCCCCTTATATTTGGCGAAACGTCGCCTAAATTCGCCGAAGCGAATGCAGTTACTATTTTTCCCTAAAAATAGAGAAACTACTTACAATTCGAATACAACAAAAATAAGGATTATGTACATAACCCATATAAGTTTTGAAATATGTCCAATTTATTAAAAAACTCTACACGTGAACTCAAAATTAAATTCCAAGCATCTTTTTTAAATAACTCATGCCATCTAACTTCACTTCATGCTAAATCTATCTCCCCAAAGGAAATTATCCATATTTTAACAATAAAATTAACTAACATTTACGTTTATGTTGGCCACTATTGCTATGCGTTTCCATACCGCCAAGAATTCATCAGAAACTAATATTATATATAAGTATTTATATGCCAGAATTAATTGGAATTAATTTTGATAATTTAATAGATTTAGTAAGTAAACTCAGCCTATGGAGATATTTTGTTGATTATTTTATTTCAATAAAAATATGTTGATTTGTTAATGGAGATGTCATGTGCAAAAAATAAGTGAATAAAAGATTATAATCCGACCAACTTTCTATACTATTGATGCATAATATAACATATATTTGGCGCCCAACGTAGGGCAAACTTATATACTAGATATTTTGACATCAATACAGAAAGCAGAATTGGATGTAATGAATTGGAAAAAGGAAGAAGAAATGAATGGTAATGAAAAAAATTAGGTGGTTTATAATTTAAAGTTAATTATGTTAATATGTCTTCATTTGCGAATTGAGGAAGAAGAATTAAAATTTCGAAATTTTATTGACATAATTTATTGAATTTTTATTTTTGGTGATAAATGCTGAGCTTTTCCATACCGCCAAGTTTTCTTGAGTTTATAGGCGGGGTAATAGAAATGAGATTTTTATTTTGACTAAAAAGAAAAGGTTGTTTTTTTTTCGATACAATTTGAATAGTGTAATCATGGGAGGGGTAATTACACAAAAAAAGCGAAAAAAGAAGGATGAGTGTTTGTCTTTATATGTATCTCTCTACAACCCTCCTCGCTCATATTATATATCTGCAAAAATATAATTATTCATGTAGATCTTATTTGTCCAACCGGATATTTGCACTTATAGTTATGCAATTGTTACATATCTTTTCGCTATCTCTAATAATAAAGCCTATTGTATAAACAAAATAATTAAAACAAATCTTATATTAAAACTTAATTAAAAATTTCGTATCAACAACTACTGCTTAAACAGATATGATGGCTTCACCGCATTCGTTTATTAGCAACACATGTATTTTGTATACATAGATACTAGTAATGGATACAATCAAATTTCGGACAACGAATCATTTCATTATTGACGATCATTCGACAACCGGACTATGACGTTATTAATTATGACTGATCATTCGGTTATATTGAGTGACGGACACAAGCGAATCAATCATTCATAGTCGTGTATTTATTAGATCATTATATGAGGTCACAGAAATAGTTTTTACATTTGCAGTTTGGAAGTCTTTTTCAGTGATATATTTCATAAAGACAAAGAGAAAGCGAACATGGCCACTTTTTTGTCCTCGTGAAATATTTGACTAAAAAAGTAAATGCACATAATATAAACTATGATTAATTGATTAACTAATAGATACATGTGTTAAATATCTGCATACATGCTGTGTAGGTACAATCAACTTAGAAAATAATGACATGAAATAATTTTTAAAATCTGTACACGTGCTATCGTGGGTGTATTTTTAATTCCCTTGTCTACGTCGAAATTTTATTCCAATCAACTGCTCGTATTGTTTTTGTAATATTCTAGTTTTCATAGATTCTAGTGATATTAATTGTTTAGTTTAATTACGTTCAAAGATTTATTTTTTCTTATTTTTCTTTTCCTTGGGTGTGCCGGTTTTTGTTTAAAAAGACGTTCTTTTTACGTTTCGGAAATATTTATTGTTTCCTTTTTCAAATTCCATTTTTTATCCTACAAAGTATAAATTTAATCTTCAGTTTAACAATTGACTTATTAATTATATACATAAGATAAAGTACACTGTTAAAACTTACATTAACTATTTCCATCTTTTTTTATTCCATCTTAGCGGTGTTGTCAAAAAATTTATTTTGTTATTTAATTACATTTAAACGTAAAGACAATTGTAAAACAACGATAGTGCATTATACGTGGTCAACAAACAAACAAATATATACTAATGCGAAAGGCCGTTCGAGTTTGTTTTACAGTCTACATTCGTAAAGAATCAGACCGTTTTTATTCAACGTTTATGCCATTTTCGACTTTAAAGTTTATTATACGATAAAGTGCACGACTCAATTTGTTTTTCCTTTTTCCTTAGAATTTACTATTATCAAGTTATAAATTTGAATTAGGCTATTTATGTCGTCACTACATCAAAAGATTTGTTATAATGTAGGGGGCTCACTGAATGGTGCCGATCCCCCCTCCCCCCCCCCTTCCCCAGAGTGGAAGGGGGCACAACTTTGAAATCTTAAATTGGAATCCCCTTTTTTATTGCAGATTCGGATTCTACGCCATCAAGTATGTAGTTTTTGTTTGAAACTTTTGTTGCGATTCGTAACAGATTGCGCTGTAATCGCAAAAAAAAACATGATTGTGAACGTCTAGAAAAAATATATAAAAAAGAGAAGCAAGCAAACATGATTTTGTGTTTTTTAATTTTAACATAAACCAACATTTCAAAAAGCCATTTGTTCGAAACTGTGCCTCTTCACTTCGATACATTTATTTATTCGTAATTGGAATGCTATTCAACGATACAAAACCGTACTTGACAAACTGTAATATTTACACATTGTCCGATCCCCGGATTAGATTATTAATTATTAATCCAATACAAATTAGTTAGTGTTGAAAAAAAAAACAAAATCATTCTTCTTCTCCTTTTGTGTATTTATTCTAGACGTTCACAATCATGCTTTTTGCGATTACAGCGCAATCTGTTACGCATCGAAAAAAGTTTCAAACAAAAACTATATATATGCTTGATGGCATAGAATCCGAATCTGCAATACAAAATGAGGGTTTCCATTCAAGATTTCTAAGTTGTGCCCCTCCCACTCTAGGGGGTGAGGTGGAGGATCGAGTTCGGCACCATTCAGTGAGCCCCATACATTATAACAAATCTTATTAAGATCTTTTTTTTGATTTGATGCAGTGTTTTAGAGATATTCCGTTGTCTGAAGATAAAAAACTCACCTACTATATCGATACACTACAATTCCTGTCCGACACATTAGATTCCCCATCCTTGGGACGATCGCAAAGAAAACTCTAATATTTGTGCAAAGTGCAACTGCAACAGCAACATACTGTTGTGATTGCATTCTTACACTTAAAAATTCAATGCTATCGGCATCATCCAATGTGGGACGGTGCGAACAATTTTCCCAAAAATATCCGCTATTTTCAGCTAGAGATTTACATTCGCAGAATTTGGCCATAGTAGTTTCCGAAAAAGGATTAAATGTAAAAATATTTCTTTAAATCTGTACATACTAGTGTACTGATGTAACGAATATTCGCATTCCCATTCGCATTCGCAAAAAAAATGCGAATATTGCGAATATCGAATTATACATTTTAACAGGTTAAAGTTACCTTTACATAGAAAGATAATTTAGAAAAAAAAACTAATATTCAAATTCATTGAAATCCTAAAACAACCTTTTGGGCACAAATTTGCAGTTTACATTATAATAACCATCAATAACCTCAAAACTAAACTTGAATTGACAAGAATAAGACGTAAAAAGTCGAAACGATTCGGTTGTACTTGGCTAGTTTCGCTGCGGTGATGGAGAAATTTAATTCTCTGTGTGTGCTTAATGCAAGTGTTCGTATAATTGTAAACTGAAAACTAATAGATGATGCTAGTAAAGTTAAAAAGTTAATATTCGCATTCGCGAATGTCTAGTGCACATATTCGCATTCGCATTTGCATTCGCGAATGTGTAAAATCACGTATTCGTTACATCACTAGTACATACGCAAATCGCTAGTAGATTAAAGGAGATATATCTTTCCTTATAGCTTATTTTCCCTGCCATTATTTTTTGAGTTGAGTGTACACATATTACCCTAACAACTGACACCGAAATTCTTAAACTAGTTAATTGCGCAGTGAGTTAAAACTTGGATAAATCATGATGTGTGATATACTTACGTCACCAGGAAGAGCTCCATCATTCAAAAGCTTTTCCATCAGTATAGAAGCATAACCCACGTTATCGGATGTTATATATCCATTAGTGTTATTCATTGAAACCGGATGAACAGCAAACCAATGAATTAGGCCGATAACTTCATTTTCGGTGTTTACAAATTTAAGTTGAATCATTTCCTTATCAACATTGTATTCGTACCTAATAGAAGTAGGGAATATTACTGTACACACTTGTTATACTGTACACACTTGTTAGCAGTCAGTATGGCAAAAGCAGGTGAAAGCAAACATATTAATATTTATCTATCCAAGATACAAATCCATAGTTTTCGACTGATGACTTTTTTAGCTTTAATATGCCGATATTAAAATTATAAATTTGGTAAAATCATAGCAAAGTATATAATTTTTTTTTAATTGCCGGTGTTACCGAAAATATCTTAAAGCCTAAATTGACAGTTTTTCTGTCAAAAGTATTTTTCAATGAAACATTATACTAAAAAAAATAATTATTATATAACAATTAATTTATTGTTAATAATAAAAAGAAGAATCGGGCTTGTCTCTTTAAAAATAATGCATTTATTTAGTTTCTGCGACGTTTTGGAATGAACCAGCTTGTATTCCTTCCTCAGACCTAAGCTATTAGTAGACATTATATTAGACAATTAACTAAGAAGATTAACTCACATTACAGGTGATGCGTTGAAAAAGTAATTAAATGGAGGTACTTAAAATACGTTGTTAAATTATTATATATTATAAAATAAGGTCTCGTTTAGGCTGTTGAATGTATGAATAAAATTAATTAAAAGACAACAATAATTAGTTGTAAAACAACGAAGACTGATATTTTAAAAAACGGAGGACATTTTGGTTGTACTCCGCGAACGGAAAGATATGTTGCAGATTTTTTGTAACTTGCTAAACAAAAAAAAAAAAACACTAAAAGAACTTTTACACTGGACTTAGATCTAAAAAATAAGTGCTGCGGATGCTCTGGGACTACTGTGGGCTGCTTTGATTGTTTTCAGGTGCGCCCGCGGAATACGGGCTGAAGCCAACCACTTCGGACCTTAATCCAGGAATGCACTGTGCGTTCAGTAATCAGATGATGCATTTCCCCAGGTGAAATCCAGTTCGTACGAGTATTCGGATACTGGTGAAGATGGGACCGCGGGAAAGGACAGAAGAATAATTTTCGAAAGTGAACCCCTTTCCGCCTATTTGGGGGCTCCCCTTCGCGCACAATGCTTTGGTAAATATTCAGGAAATGGTAAACATACGGAGAACACTACCTACCCAAACTAAAACAGGAGCTAGAACGTAGAGAAGTTATAGTACATATGAAGGCTGTGCCAGAGAATATGTGGATGGACATAAGTGCCTCAAACCGCAGAAGAGACGGTTGGCGTCTTCACATTCTGGCCGTCAGTCAACTGGAAAAGGTCAAAGTCGCAGCGCCTAAGGAGTCGCAAGCTACTCACCACTTACCTTCTAGAAGTGTACGACCCCCAGCACTAGAAACGGCCAAGAGGAAGACAAGATATCCGGATATTGATGATAAGTTTATATAAGTTATGCCCGAAGGCTCCTGGAATGATGAAAGATCTCCGAAACCCGCGCAAGCAACCAAGAAAGGCAGCTGCAAAGGAAAAACCAGCAGAGAAAGAAAGGATACTGGAGATTTTCCGCTTAGAGACCCCTGCCAGAACAAAAGAAAAAAGGAAGAACTCAAGACAGGTCGACCAAGATCGGAGGCCGTGCTCATCAGACATTTGCAAGGTAAAATAGGCATGTCTTGTCAGAAGGGTTGCGAATGATCTCCTCATACAGCTTGCTCTTGAGGTCAAGTCCGACATCTCGCTAACCAATATATGGATAGAAACAACGCGGGTTAGTTTAGTGATTTACTCGGCACCGGCGCTATCTGGGCTCGCAAAACGAACAAAACGATAACCTCACTCAAAACGACGCCTTGGTGGCTTCCATCAAGTAAAGGTGGAAAACCTTGAAGACCCATAACGAAGATTGTCGGCAAAGTCATAGCGGCAAGAGATCTGAATACCAAAGTCATCGAATGGAACATGGAGATGATCAACCGTAGTACGACATTCGAGCGCACGGAATATGAAGAGAGTATCGCCGATGTCACGCTCGTCTCTGGATCCTTGCTCGGAGAATCATGTAATGGCGTATCATTGAAGATTACATCGGATCACCAATCGGTTTTGCATTTCGTAACTGTTCCCAGGTGAACAAAAAATTGTAGATCAACAGAATGAAATGTTACGAAAATGGACGAAGAGACTCTTGTTTTAGCAATGATAGTGCGATCCAGGAGATAATGGATACCTTCCAAAATGAACAACTTCGAAACAGACATACTAGAAGTCTAGTAATGTCAATTACTCTGCGTGAGTGGAGCACAATTTTTGAAGCCTTACAAGAACGCTTCGACATCCCGCAGTATCTTATGCCAATACTTTAAAGCTACCTAAGAAACCGAGGGCTTAGATATGAGACGACCGAGGGTTGGTGTACGATGGATGTAACAGCCGGGGCAGCACAGGGCTCAACATTGCCTTTCTGGCGGAATAAAGGATTTCCTATGAGGATCGACTTGGAGGAAATAACCACGTCCAAGGCCTTCGAGTATCTAGAATCTAGAAGTCTATTTAAATAACAGAATGATGTTTTGAGACCTCATGTGTTTGCGGTCATAAAGCAGCTCAGATGGTGGCGTACCTTAGTCATATTTTGGCCAACGCCGACGGACCCTTAGCAAGTAAATGTCGACCTTTCTAAGGTACATATTCAGTAAATTTATCTATTCGTTGCGTTCCAGCATTGTACATGTAAGCATATTAATATATGTCTATTAGGAATGTGAAAATTCATTTTAGGGAAAAGAACTTGGTTAGCAAGACTATTTATTAACTTTATTCAATAGAGTTTCTATTCAGAAAACATACCATTAGATGGGACACGCATGAAACACCGGCGCGATATCAATAAATTTTATTTATTAAAAAGAAATTGTAATCAATTTCATCTTAATAAAACTAAATAAATTAATAAAACTGAATTCATCAGATAACCTAACTTACCAGAAAGAAATCTATTTTCAATTTTTTTTTTCGTCCGCCTGAATCACAGAATAACAAAATTCTAGATTTCTAGATTTTTATTATCGTAATCAAAAATCCCTATCCCTTTCGAGAACTGGTTTAACAGTTGAACTTCTGACAGTCGACAGCTTAGTATGAAATATTTGAATCAAGATATATTTCTTTTAAGGAAGAAAGCTTTTGTCTAAGTTCTTTCTTCTCAGTAATCTAAAGATATTTTTTATTTTATGAAATACACGTATTACTTACTTATCTCTCTCCGATTCTGGATTCTTCATATAGGACGATGGGCTCTGTTGATATTAGCGTTGAGTAGTGTGCCTGAGTTTAAATAAATCCTGCCTGACATTATGTTTTGATGAGCAATAACAACGGCCTAGGGCAATAGATAAATTATAAGAAGTGCGTTGGAACTTAGAAGCAAGCGTACTTATATAATTTATAATTATAATTATTAATTATGCACATAGTAATTTCCATATTGCGAATAGAGGATAGTTACCTACTACCCAAATTGTAGAAGTACCATTAAATCCTTGCATTTTAAATAAATGGACTGTTTTTTTGAGTTGAGAGTACACCGAATTTTTTTCTTGATTCTTCAGTCCTATTATATCATATAATTGTACCACAAGCCAAGCAACCCGAAGACTTTATTGTTTTATTTAAAATAGATCTTGTAACACTGGTAATTTTGTTACTACTCCACTCTACTATTTTCGGGATATAGCATTTTGCAAAATCCGTTGCTTAAAAAGACATCAAAACGGTACTTAAAGCATTATTAGCGGTTGCATATTTTTTTCACAAACACATAAACCGATCACTGCATCCGAACAAAGCGGCGGACTTCAAAAGGTTGGTTTGAAGTCCGCCGAATTTATCTTAATTGAAAGATCTTCTATCTTGTATTCTGTGCCTACACGAAGTCTCGAAAGCTTCAATATTGAGTTAGATAGATCAAAAACCTAGCTCACTATTGAAACTTTCGAGAATGTAAAAAAACAATAACAAATTACAAGCACAGTGCTTTACTGTTATTCCACTCTTTATATCAAGAAATATATTCGTAAATGAATTTGTAGCAGAAGAATTATTGATCTTGCTTATTTTTTGTGATTAGGAAGTATACCCTCTAAGATAAAAGTGTTATTAAATATATAAGGCTTATTCCGGATCTAGGACACATTTTATTAGACGTATTTGTCTATGAATAGCAAACAAAAACGGAAGTAAATATAAAATTTAGGTTGTCGCAAAAAGACATTATAATTTTGAATATATTAATATGGAACCATAAATAATAGTATATTAATACGAGCTTGTAATCAAACAAACCTGCGTAATTCCCTCGACAAGGCCGTCGAATGTTTCTTTAACATGACCCAAAGTTGTAACATCAAACATAAAATGTTCTAAAAATCCTCCAGGGCTACTGTGGGTATGTGTTCCACTAATAATTACATTTTCAATACGATACACATTTCCATATATTTTTTCTAAATTCTCTACTACCTAAAATAAAATAATAATAGAAGTTTATTGGTCCAAAACAAAATACAAAAAAAAAAGTAATACAATAAAAAAAAAAGAAAAGTAGATACATAATAAGTAAAATCAAATTGATGAGAATGTCAGTCTTCAGCGTGATGCTGTTGACTGGCTTTCAATTCTCTCCAAAATTGACTAAAACATGAGAAGAAGTTGAGAATACATTAACTAAAATCGTTAGTTACAAAAAACAAAACAAACAACAACAAAAATATTTGTGACCCTATAATAGAATGTTCGGATCACATATGACCTTCACTGCCGCCGCAGACGATCTATTTTAATTTTCTTTTTAAAGCTAAGAGGAGACAGAGGTATCGCATTATAGACATTGACTATATTATACAAAAAGGTATGACTCATTCCTTAACGGACATTACTTACAACAATAATATCTAAAATCAACAGTTTTAAATTTATACCGAAATCTATCGGATTATAATTTATTAACTTGATGATGGAATTAAACTGAAATACACATGCTAGAAAATTTTCGTTTAACTGCCGAGAAAATCTAATGCATCAAACCTATTTTCCGCAAAAAATAGGGAATGTTTCTGAAGAAGACAATAAAAAATCTCCACAAAAAAAAATAAAGTTAAAATATAAGCTGCTATTTTACGAAAGGAAAAAATAAAATAACTTTATTTACACATATTTTTTAATAAACTTGGGAATGTAGTATCGACAGAAAATTTGCAATTATTTATTCCATATTTTCATCACATCCGGTTTCAACGGGAATAGAAGTAAACCTGACATTTTAAGTGAAATATTCTGTACATTTAGATTATACGTAATTTTTTAGAGATATAGCTTATCCGTTTCCATGGTTACCGAAATTTTTACCTTTCATATTTCCATCTACTGTGCCGCGACTTCACTAAATATGTTCTTAAATGTCAACATAATATTAAGAAACTACAAATACACTATATTTTAAAACTTCTTTTCTTGACGATGTGTGTATATTTAATTTCTTCTTTTTCTTGATTTTTAGGTCGTAAAAATATGGAAATGTACATTAACAACAATGTTTCCCTTTGATTTTAAAAGTTTTTTCAAGTTCACATATAAACAATATAAATTGTAAAGTTAATTAACAATTAAATTTAATTTACAATTTATATTTTTTACATGTTACTTGAAAAAGCTTTTGAAATTAAAGCGAAACGTTGTTAATGTACATTTCTATATATATTATGGCCTAAAAACCAAGAAAAAGAAGAAATTAAAATAAATATACTATGTTTTCTATACATACAAAAATACAGGAAAGTACATTTTGACAGTTTTTTTTCAGGAAAATTGTTTATTTTTTTTAATTTTAAATAGAAAAGAACGTGGTGGGTTCTCTATGACAATTTTGGAAAGAAAAATTCTTCTCGATTTTAATGATACCAAACAACCTACATTCCCGTTAATAGTTTTTGCTCTTAACCAGAATATAATATATAGAAGTTATACCTATAATTGATTTTGTTGTATCGTGGTTGCAAATAGTATTAAATGCAATATATTGCATTAGAAAAAAAAGACCTTGCCAAATGTTAAAATTGAATACTTGCTTTAAATATCAATTCCTATTCAACTCCCAATGCCGTAGAGTAACCGAAACTAGATCGAATTATTATTATTATTATTCAAAAGAAAAATTGTCACGTTCTAGTAGGCGTAGAAAACAAAAGAGAGTGATATTTATAGTTTCGTAATTTTATATTGACATTAAAAATATTTTTCGCAAAATGCTAGCACTCTAGTCGCGGTTAAAGAGATTCGTTTTATAAATTTTATAATAAAAGATAATATTAAGATTTAATTTACAAAGAAGTCCCAAATTCATCCTTCTATTAAAATTGAGTTGAAATTATAGTAATAATACTGATATTCTCAATCAATTAAGAATGTTTTATGCATTGTTTAGTTCTCTCTATCATACTGTTCAAAGGGCTTTTGACAGCGCAGTGAAATTGTTAAGGATTCCCCACATTAGACTACCCATTTTTATATGCGATTTAAATCTAAACGAAGTATGTGATTATTTTCTCTTTTGTATATAGTTGAAATTTAGTAAGCTTCGGGTTACATTTTTTTCGAGTAGACGTCTGTCCCAAACCAATGGAATAATTGCTACATAAGTATATGTAAATATGCGTCACACGAATTGCACCACAAAACCGTTAATGACTTAATCCTATACACGAATTGCACTACGGAAATTTCAGGTAACCAAAATGATTTACCCGAACTGCACCACGTCAACAAATTAATTAATACTATCAATTGTAATCTGCTTTAGTGTAATACCTTAGTAATGTGGAAGTAGCAGACGCTTATGTGTTTGATTTCGAATGCATTCAGCCGAATGATACACGAGTACGTGAATTTGCAGATTACCTTGTCGAAAATTATATTCAGGAAGATGCTGCGTTTCCGCCACAAATTTGGGCTGAAAAATCTGCTTCTTTATCGCGAACCACAAACTGTTGCGAGTCGTTCCATTCGAGACTAAAAAAATATTGTAGTTCTCCGCATCCTAATTTGCATGTTCTCTTAAACCTTCTAAATGACGTACAGACAGATACATATATCAAATTAAATTCCATACGCACAAATCAAAAAAGGAATATCAGATGGGCAGTATTTCAAAAACAAAAATTTATTCAAATGAAAATTAACGAATATGCAGATGGTAAAATAAGTCGCAAGCACTTTATCCAGTGTGTTTCCTGTAAATTTTATTTCTGCAATATGTAAACTCATTTTTATATATAGGTATTATATATGGAATATGTTGCATAATAAATAAACTACATACACATTGAACATTATTTACACATTTAAAGCATATGTCTATATATTAGTGACGCTTTCCTTTAAATTCATTTATTTAGACATTATTTGTGATATTATTGGATAATATTCGATAATATAAAAACTTGTCCGTGATGACGCTCTTGGTGGTGCAGTTCAGGTAGAAATTTAGGAGATTATAATTGCTCGTGGTGCAGTTCAGACAGAGTATTATAGGCGCCTGGGTAAGATGCATATCTCCTATTAATTCGTGGTGCAATTCGAGTGCGCCCACATATTGTCACAGATAATCGATAAATTAATATTAAGAAAGTTAAATAATCATGGAACAATTTAATATTATTCATGTTTTACTAACATGAAGTACTTACTGCTTCTTTTACTCCAAAAACCAATCATTCCAACATCCACGTTGACAAAAGCAAATCTATTACTTCCATCGCTTATAATGTACGCTCTAGCCCATTGTCTCAAATGTAAACCATAACCTACTTGACTGGTTTTGGCGTAACCCATCTAGAATGGATTCTTACAATACGAGTTAGGTTTTTATATAAGAAGGCTCACAAAAATAATTTCCGCCGCTGGTCCAGTACAGTCAGCAATACCAACCCCAATCTCATATTCGGCATTTGTTAGTGCAAGCAAAGCTAAACAAATAGCAAGTAGTTTACTGAAGGTTACATCCCACCTTCGAGCCATGCTTGTATTAGCTGAATACTCTGAAACAAAAAGAAATTGCAACAATTAAGGTACATCAGAAATATTTCTAGACTGCGTTTCCGAGAGGCGCGGAGCTATTAAAGAGGTAGCAAAACCATAGTTTTTATTGAAGTTGATCGTCCACAGGAAAAGAAAATAAAGAAAAATATTAAGGTAAACGCGTAAAACAAAGTGATAACTATTCACTGTATGAATGTCAACTCAAATTTCACTTTCTATGTGTTAATCTTCGGTTTTTTTAAACATGTGCGCATCGTTATTGCAAACCTTCAACAAAAACTTTATAAAATTCTCCACCGGAACTGTCACATCGTCCAGTTTGAGAGTGACATTCCAACATCGGCATTATTTTTCGCAATATACAATAGCCCATATCATTTCTATGGGATTTAAATCACGGTGATATGGAGGTAATCTTAAAATGGTGCGCCCTTCAGCTTCAAGAAGACTAACCATAGGATAGAGTCCGTCGAGGATGTATACTTACTGTCCGATGACGAAATTCTATCAACAAGACTGTCGGATATATCAAAAGGGCAAAGTGCAGGGTGCTGTGGTGAACAGGGTCAAGATTACATTGAGGCTAGAATAGTCATAATCAGAGACGAGCACAAAAAGGCTGGGGAAACGTAACTAAAATACAACCAAAGATCCTAACACCCAAAAAGGCAATGCGAGCAGTAAAGCGATCTTTTACTGCTCGCATTGTGAAGTTCGAACACACACGACCACGGTAGGAAAGCAGTATCTAAAACAACTTACGATGATCAAAAACCTACTTAATCAACCACATAAATCTGGGCAAGCTAAAGTTATCTAAAATTTCATACTGGCAGCTTACAATAGTATTTGAAAACGTCGGCCTCAAGTTTGTTTTGAGGGGTGCACACATGGACCAGGTCTTCTTGTCGTAACATGTCCCGATAAAGATAGTGCGCAGAGATTTAAGAAAGTAGTCCCGACTCTTAGGCTGTGACAGAGTGCAACCCTCATGATTCTAGAAAGTAAAAATATTTCAAGGCCGATCACAACGATTCATATGCATGACTTTCTCACCAAATGATAATTGCCGAAATTTACCTGCGGAAAAGATACACGCTCGATTAAAGGTGAGGAATCGATCCTTTAAAAGTAGCCTTTAAACCGTTTGAGATTCAAGCAATGGAGGCAATGGTACTCCTCCGCTACTCTTCGGCAGACATAGAATCTGCAGAAAAATTAAAGAACTCGATTTGAACCATACTGGTGATTGAGATTGCTTAATTGAATTATTGCTTTAATCATCAACCCTGTTTCCTCTTCCAGCTGACTAATGGTATGCGGGCACCGGTCATAGACGCCTTTCAGCTTGTATGTCCACTAAAGACATCGCCAAAGAGTAAGACTCCATATTAGAGCCTTCGAGGTAAGAACCAAACTTAGAAAACTGTTGAATAAAATTAATCAAACAGATTTGTGGAGGACTGCAAAGCCTTCAAAATCCAATGCAGGCTATATAAGGCGATCTGTTGGGCTCAGAGACGCTCTGAGGTTTTTTGAATCAATTGCTAGGGCTACTCGCTTAAAGCAAGTCTTAAGTGTAAACAACAGCTATCGACTAGAACTCTTAAAGTGAGAAAGGTGACACTTTTTCGTCGACCTTCCTAAAACTACCTTAACATCAATAATTACGTAAGAAGATCCTTACGGGCCGTCTCTAGCAGGGAAGAACTAGGTGCTTGCGGTAGTAAAGGAACCCCGTATTCTCTAGTCTCTAGACAATCAAAAGTTTCCCATCATACAAGTTATCACTGTCAGAATTGTGTGTTTTTGTGTCCGTCCTATTGCAGTGGAGCATAGATGCCCAACCCAGTCATTCATCATTTGCTACAAAATATGTCTGCCTGCTCCCAACAGTTTCCAATGTATTGGTAGGCAGTATTATGCGTGCGATAGACACGCTAGGAATTAAAACAATAAATGGGAGAAAACAATTCCTCTTTTTTTTTACAAAACTGTCCAGTGTGCTCAAACAGCGTGAAAGAATTATACAGATGTTTATTAACTGTAAGAAGTGTTCCAATCCATAACTTGAACCAGGATTCGCTGCTGGAGAATTTTTGCTTCATGAATCAGAGAAGTGTATGAAACATGACACCAGCGATATTATGTTTTCAAATGATTTGTTATAACAGCGAAAATAATTTAACCCTACAATACTTAGAAATACAAAACGTCTCGGCTATAAATTTTAGTAAAATAACGCAATTAGCCGCGAGCTATGTTAATTGTTTTGCTTATAAGAAGCTCCAAGGTACTTCAAGCATTGTAGCTAACAGTGCCTAAAATACAGTGGACCTGTGAAATATTTTGTGTTTTTGTAAGTTTTTTCTTAAATTTCTTGTGTGTGTTGTGTTTAGAATTGTATATCAATAAAAATTAAAATAATCAACACAAAACTATAAAAGCAATTAGATGTTATACAGTTCCTTACCAATTGCTCCCAATACTTAAACTGGATACTTTTTAACAAAAACAGTTAACAATATAGAATTTCAAGTTTAGTCAACGGTTTTGGATAATCCTTATTGATTAGTAATGCAAAACTTTATAGATGATTCTGAAACACGCATTAACAGAATTGTGCGATACCTATCCGTCTTTTTGAATTTATTTGTATATGCATGGCTTTTTTGCAATGTGGTCGTATTCTGGCTTAGGAAGCTCTTCATGGGGTTGGAATTACCTTATGGGTGATGACTGAATGTCGCCACAACTAGGGCCATGCAAGCCGCAAGCCACATGACAGCCAGGAACGAGCTAAGACGTATTCAGTGCAATGCACGCGTCAGTACGACAGGAGCAATTTGTATAATGACGGCAGCTGTGGTAGCACTCCTGTTCTTCATGTTCTTCCTACGTTCGTGATGGAGAAGGCGGTTGCGTCAAATATATAACTTACAATTCCGAGGTCTTTTGAACGCAGTGAAAAGGCCACGAGACTCTTATTTTAAAGATTTTAAAGATATTGATAAAACGCCCCTTCTTGGTGCCGCAAAGAACTGTGGCCCTCTCGTATTTGCCTAACAAGCATTCAGCAAATAGTAATGGTATAGCTTTTCTACAAATGGTAAACACTCTCAAAATTAAATAAAAGTTATTTCTATAGCGTACAAATAAAATTGCACACATATTTAGGTACTTCATAAAAATATTCTCCTCAAGTTTAAAATAGGAGGTGTAAGTAACATTTATACCTAGGACATAAAGTAAGTGAGTAAACCGGTGCAGATAGTAACATAATCAAGATCTAAATTAATTATAAAACTATAATAATGACACGGTGGAATATACGCACTCCGTTTTTTAATCTTTAGTGCATGTGTCCTTGACCAAGCCATGACATGGCAAACAATATAGAACTTAAACCAATGTGATAAGATCTCTGGTTATGGCAATTAATGGCATTTTGTACTTATTTCTCGTGATTAAATATGAGTAGGTACATTTATAAAAACATACAATTCAGATATACTATAGATAAGAAGTACATGCACTTGTTTTGAAATTAATGAAGCTGTTAAACTTTAATCAAATGACGCCCGTAAAAAGTTGTTAGCTTCGGCGTCGAATAGAGCCTTTTCTTTCACAGCCGATACAGCAATCAAACGCCACGCATCGAAATTACAAAACGAAAAGACATGTAGACAGGAAGGTTGAAATTGGTTAATCTCAATGTAGAATTAGAGAGAGGGGAGTAAATTTGTAGGAAGACAACATTCGCTGGTGACAAATAAATTGGAGTTTATCTCATCTCTACCATTGTTAATTTTAATATACTTTATTTTTGACAAATATAAAAAAAATAATTATAAAAATAGAGGATTGTTTTTGAGACTATGTAATATAGATATTTTATTTCTGATAAATAAAAAAAAATTGCAGGTTACAAGTTACTCAGCCTTCTATTATTATATCTTCAAAAATTACAATATTCTTAAGATTACGTAACATATTTGTTATTGTTATAGTTTTTGAGGTATTTGAAAAACTTTAAAAATCCTGCACTTGGAGGTAGTTCTCCCTGAAACACGTTCTATTCCGTGCAATACTAATAAGATTGTACACAGTTGATCGAAGTCCATTGAATGCGCATGCGCTATTTGTATTGCACGCAATACAAAAAATTGCGAACTGTAAAGCGGCCTTTAGTTGTGGCATTGTAGTTGCGAATTGCTAAAGGTTTTGCAATTGCATGCAATATCCAAAGGCATTTTTACAGTAGGTGCTTTCTATTTACCGTTTGACTTACCTCGCCTCAGTTTTATGTGTTAAGCTGCGAGTTACGTATTACACAGCGGCGACACCAGGCGGTCAAATGACTTCGACTTCAGTAGTTCTTAGCTCAACGCCCACAATTGCAGTGAGGTGCGCCAGTCGGTAAATGGAAAGCACTCAATGTCCACGTATGACCTTTGCTTATAGTCCTTGCACATTTTTGTATAAATAAAATTGCTCTTTATATAAAAAATAAGCAAGCACACGAAATACCCAAGTAGAAATGCGTGCGTGTTCTGTCTTACTAAAGGTGGATTCACACCCACAGTTATCGGCAGATCAGAATCTGAACAGAAAAGATTGCTTCTATGATTTTCTAGTGAGGGCATTCACACTCACGGACAGGGTAAAATGTTCATCGAATCACTGACCGCGAAGTCGTTTTCCATGACATACTCTTGACTGTGCCGTTACTGCCTGAGAGTGTGAATTATTCACAGTTAATCAATCACTGTTTTCACAAAGTGTTGTGATTAGTTTTGCAAGATACAGCAGTGACTGCTTGACAAATGGCGATGCATGATGAAAAATGAATGGAATGTGTCAGCGAACAGAAGCTTCTGTATGATTTTTCTAATCGTTACTATTTTCTTTTATGAGGTTCACAAATTCATAAAATCGCAATGCATCATACGAAAGTACTGATAGAACTTGGTGTCAGCGTCTGCCAGTTCCGGGTATAATTTTTCAAACAACTCTTCCCTACTGTCGATAAAAATATACTGTGTACCCATTCCCTTCTTTAAAATCAAAGCGTCATTTCTTCCTCTTCTAAAATGAAGGCCGTTTTGTACAATGTTAATTGTTTTTAGGCATTGTGTTGAAAAATATGACTTGTAGAAAAGGGGAAATTCATTGAAACTGCCTGTGATCTGCCCATGCTGTGTGAGCGGGTTGCCCTTGAATAAATCGAAGTTCTTAACGTCTGCTTTTGGTATAATTTTCGGAAAATTGATGAATTTAATTAATACTTAATAAATTACTCATTATAAAGATTATTGTTATCAGTATTATTGTCGCAGAATAATCTACACCACAGAGGAATTGCCCGAACTTTGGAACAACAGGAATTTAAGGAGCGGAAAGGAGAATAGAAGTGGCGCGAACAAGAATCCAAAGGCCGAAATCATAAGGTATTTACTATCGCGAGCGGTTATAACGCAAATTTTATTTTGTTTCAATAAAACACTATAACGTGCTTTAGTACAAATTTTTCTCATTTTTCTGAATCATGAAGAAAAACAGTAAAGTATAAATAATTTTAGAGAAATTTGCTCGTAAGGGGTTTAACTCTAACAAGTTTAGAGCAATTAGCTTAGCGGCCGTAGATCATGTCGGTAACGGGTAGGGCACATGTTTGCTGACTTCGATGATTTGGGGGTTTTTTCTTTCCGAAATTGGTATGGTTGACAAATATTTAATTCACAGATAGATATACAATATACTCAGTAAGATCTATCATATCATGGCAAAAATTGTTAAAATAATGAATATCAATAAAAAAAATATAAATTTTTATTTGTATTAAAACGAAATACATAATAATTCATGACAAGGAAATTGAAATAGCGATCGCTTATTTCGAAGATTCGAATGGCTTCTTTTGATGAATTCTAATTTATTTGTAAGTATATATATACGTATTGCTGTAGACTGGCACCCCGGGTTTCGGAAATTCAAATGTGTATTTTTATTTATTCCTTATCAGCCTTGTCAAAATAATGTTAGAGTTTCCGCTGTTCTAAATTTTATTAAGAATATTTATTTAATTGTTTGTTTAATTCTTTTTGGCCAGTTGTATATATTTAAAATCATTTATTTGTACATTTTGCGTACTCCCGTATTGGTTAGTTTATTTGTTAGGGTTTTTCTTAGAGTTGCGCTCTGCGTTCAACGCACGAATTGTATTTTTCATGTATATGCGGGAGGCCTATTTAGGTTAAAAGCAGTTCGTTGAAAGTTGCCCGTAAGTAGAGATGTTGTTTTTATTTTTCTTATTGCCGTTGAGGTAAATTCATTTTTATTTTAATTGTTGCTCGGTTTATTTGATTGTATAGCTTTCAAGGAACTCCTAATTAATTATTGCTGTATTGTTTAATTGTGTACACATTTTGGATGTAGATCAGTAATTATTGTAAAAACGTTCTAGAGGATTCCGCGAAAGTGTGTTAAATTATCCGTTTTCTTATTAATTGTTTTGTATTTTTGTTAATCACCTCGGGGAAGGTGAAGTGAAGCTTTGTGCTATTAAATTTTAAATTTCAATGTAAATTGTATCTATTTCTCCACGTGTAAATTATAGTTTGGATTTCATGACCGCGTGGATGATTTTTTTTTATGAAATTCCTTCTAGAACGAATCTTCCATTTTGTTTGTTAAAGGATTTTAATCGTCCTTTGTCATATTAATTTCTATGCAGGTTTGTTTTATGCCAGAATCTATATTCAAGGTTTTTATTATCCTGCAAATTTGTATCAAATGTTTTTTTTTCTTTTTTTTTTTAAAATAAAGTTAATGATTGTAAATATCATTTTAAAAATCAATAGTTCTTTTATTTTTGATTTTGCCAGTTCTATTTTTGGGGAGTTAAAAGAAAGTCTAATTTTACAATCGCCCACTTTAACTTTTTTAGAAGCTACCTTGAGATTAAAGTATCTCTGGCACCCTTTTGAATTCATTTTTGCTGAGCTAGCTAAATTAATTTTGTCATTTTTTAATTTCTCTTAAATTTTATGCTTGGACCTTCAGTTCACAGCATAAATTTATGGCGACCAACGTGCGAGGCACGACATTATTGCATTATTGTTTTTTTTTAATTGTAAATTCTCATGCAGTTTTTGAGCATATATTTATGGCAATCCCAATGTGCGAAGCACGATATGATTGTAATTGTAATTAGTAAGGTTAGGATCCCGTGTATGGAATTTGTGAGAATTTCTCGTTGCGTTGACAAGGCTGACCGGTTGCGTTTTACAAACTTTTTATGTACACCGCTGCGAGTATGAAGATGGACAGGACCACGAGGGATCAGGAAGTGGACGTTCCTGGAGACCAGAGTTGGCGGAGCCAAGGAACTCATGGCAGGAAGGAGTCGGTTGTGGCAGGACAAAAGGGAAGGATCGACGAAAAGGAAATTGTGGCAGGACAAAAGGGAAGGATGGACGAAAAGGAGATCCAGAGAGATGGAGGAAGCAGGACTAGCAATAAGGAAAGTATTAAGAGTATGAATGATATGATGGCACTGATAAAAGGGTTATTGAATGATACAAAAAAAGAATTGATTGCTCAGAATAAAGAATTGCTACAGAAGCAAAATGATTGTGTAAAAAGATTAGAGGAAGTAGTATTTGGTAATAAACTCGAGGTTGACAGAATTGATAAGAAAGTTGATGAAGTTGTTGATGATTTAGATAAAGAAAGGGAAGATAAAATTGATGAAAATGTTGTTGTTTTGAATAGAGAAAGGGAAAATAATATTAATAGTTTAGGTAGAGAAGAGGAAAATGTTGATGATGATGAAATGTTGATGATGAAAATGATGATGTTGAGATAATGAAAATGATGATGAAAAGGATGATGAAAAATGAAATATTGTGATGATAGTTTTAAGTTTGAATACAAGGTTGCGGAAAAGTTAGAGGTGATGATATACAAGGTAGCGAAAAAGTTGTTGGAGATGTTGGATCCGAAGAGGATGTCGAGGTTGAGGTTTTTGGTGAGTTAGAGGTAGAGAAAGAAGAAGTCAACAATTCCCAAGCAGAATTCCAGAAGTAATCACAATTCCCAAGAAGAATTCCAGAAGTAATCAACAATTCCAAGAAGAATTCCAGAAGTAGTCAACTATTCTGAAGAAGAATTCCAGAAGAATTTATCAATTCCCACATCGAATCCCCAAATGTCGAAAATCAAATTGAAAGCAATCATAATGAGAAGAATGAAGTTGAAATCAATTCGAATGAGAAGTTTGAAGTTGAAATCAAGGAAGTTATCAACCAAAATGTATCCTTACAAAATAAGTTGCCCATTATTGTCGTTGATGCCGAACACTCTCTGCAGATCAAGTCAAACCCTGTCAAATTTAAGAATCCCGTTCCTGAAGCCATGTTGGAGCACAATTTAAAAGAATGTTTCTATTTTTCGAGTTATCCTTCTGGAGTTACAAGCGAGAGGTACATCCATGGAGTGGAGAAGTTCTTCATGATGCAGACCCACCACTGCCACACCGACTGCCACATCGTCTGCCATACCGACTGCTATGCCGATTGCTGTTGGACACTGTATCAACCGGATGGTATGTTGGACACTCCCACCACGACCCCGGGTAGTTTTCATCACCCGGAAGTGACGTTTTCACCCCTGTGTGCGGAGATACGGTATTGTTCGTTTGGTGCGGGAAACTTTAGAATATTAATTTTTTGTGTGCAGACAATTTCTAAGCGGAAAAACTCAATTTTCGTTGACACTTTCGTTTTCCCGTTAACAATTGGGAGATGTGCTGTAGACTGGCACCCCGGGTTTCGGAAATTCAAAATGTGTATTTTTATTTATTCCTATCAGCTTGTCAAAATAATGTTAGAGTTTCCGCTGTTCTAAATTTTATTAAGAATATTTATTTAATTGTTGTTTAATTCTTTTTGGCCAGTTGTATATATTTAAAATCATTTATTTGTACATTTTGCGTACTCCCGTATTGGTTAGTTTATTTGTTAGGGTTTTTCTTAGAGTTGCGCTCTGCGTTCAACGCACGAATTGTATTTTTCATGTATATGCGGGAGGCCTATTTAGGTTAAAAGCAGTTCGTTGAAAGTTGCCCGTAAGTAGAGATGTTGTTTTTATTTTTCTTATTGCCGTTGAGGTAAATTCATTTTTATTTTAATTGTTGCTCGGTTTATTTGATTGTATAGCTTTCAAGGAACTCCTAATTAATTATTGCTGTATTGTTTAATTGTGTACACATTTTGGATGTTAGATCAGTAATTATTGTAAAAACGTTCTAGAGGATTCCGCGAAAGTGTGTTAAATTATCCGTTTTCTTATTAATTGTTTTGTATTTTTGTTAATCACCTCGGGGAAGGTGAAGTGAAGCTTTGTGCTATTAAATTTTAAATTTCAATGTAAATTGTATCTATTTCTCCACGTGTAAATTATAGTTTGGATTTCATGACCCGTGGATGATTTTTTTTATGAAATCCTTCTAGAACGAATCTTCCATTTTGTTTGTTAAAGGATTTTAAATCGTCCTTTGTCATATTAAATTCTTATGCAGGTTTGTTTTATGCCAGAATCCTATATTCAAGGTTTTTATTATCCTGCAAATTTGTATCAAATGTTTTTTTTTTCTTTTTTTTTTAAAAATAAAGTTAATGATTGTAAATATCATTTTAAAATCAATAGTTTTTTATTTTTGATTTTGCCAGTTTATTTTTGGGGAGTTAAAAGAAAGTCTAATTTTACAATCGCCCACTTTAACTTTTTTAGAAGCTACTTGAGATTAAAGTATCTCTGGCACCTTTGAATTCATTTTTGCTGAGCTAGCTAAATTAATTTTGTCATTTTTTAATTTCTCTTAAATTTTATGCTTGGACCTTCAGTTCACAGCAGTATGTAATATTGTATCGGATCAAATATTTTATTATTTTATTTTATTTATTTTAGAGCGAGGCGGTGGGGATTTGCGGTTTGTTGATATTCATTGTCAATTTATTTATTTATTACTACTATCATCATTACACAGACTGTGATAACCGAGCTCCTTAGGGCCCCACTTAGGATCTCGACTATTGTCAGGTTACCGCAGGTTCAAATCTCGTTCCGGCCATTGTGGTGACTGGATTCTTCCGGGCTCATGATGATGATTAGGGGGGAGATTTGATTCAGCTGGGGGCGCATCTGACACGCATTAAATTGCTTAGATAAACCTCTGTTTTACTATATTCTACCAGCGGCTGTAGCGACGACTGGCGGTTAGACGATCCCAGGTCGTATCTAGTCAATCGGGGTCTGGACTGCATGGTTTCTCGGTGGCGACTTGGCGGATGTGCGGAAGGCCCCTTTACGAAGGGGAGGTGCGTGGGCAGGGTATTGGTAATGCCACTCTGCAAAGGTGGTTGACACCCGCAGCGAACTGCCCCGTATGGCTCTTCAATTCACGTTAGCATAGTTTCCCCGAGTCGACAACACTCTTTTCTTGCCCGTGCGACTTTGCCAGGGGTTAATAACCACCCCATCTCCATGGATTCTTCTTCTGACTTCTACCGACCAATTTTTTATTTCATTTTTGAATTTATAAGAATTGCAATACAAGTTTAAGGGGGTTTTGATTATTTTCAAGTGTCTATTTTTAGTATTTATCTTAGAATAATATTCAGGGGATTTCCAAAATAAGTATTACTAAGAAACACATATACATATATACACACAAAATCGCTGAAATTATATTAGTATCTGAGGTTATTTTTTAAATGAATTATTATATCTAAAAACATGTATGTGTTTTATCTGATTTAGAAATAAATACATGTTTTGTAACTCAAAACGTTTACTTATTGAATAAAACCTATCTGCCCTTATATAATGTAATTCCATTATTTACTTGCTTGATACAAAATTAATTAACAACAAATTAATTAATTACATCACATCATCACTGATTTGTCTTACGGCTTGAAACAGAAAAGTCAATCACCATTCCTTTGCTAGAAATCCAAAATTGTTAGATAAGTATAATATGTTATAAATAATAATATTTATAAGAAATCTTATCGCAGTTGAAAATAAAATAAATTAAAAACAAAATTATTTATTTGAAAACATAAATAAATGAAAACAATAAGTTTTGGTTCTTTTTCACTGTATTTTTACATAATACTTTTAGACTACATATTTCGGCAACACCTTGCCACACTCAGGTCTAAAAAAACGTCACAGGAAGAAAATAAAATAAAAACAAGTCATGATTTTATCTTCATCATCATTATCAAGCCTAGCAACCTAGGATCATGGCTAATACAAAAATCCATATATTGAGGTGAATTAATCCTCGTTTCCCTATTACTCATACACATCTACATTTTGTCATTTGTTTTTGCCAATTCGCTTACTTTTCTCCATTTTATCCTGTTGTGGCACTTTTCCTTCCAATCCGGTATTCCCAGTGCTCGCGCATCTTCCTCTATCTTTTCTCTCCAGGTCTTTCTCGGTCTAGCTTTCCTTCTTCACCACCATCTCCGTTTGTCTTCTCCTCATTATGTGACCTGCCTAATTCAGTCTTATTGCCTGCCTATATCTGACTATATTCTCGTTCCCCAACTCCTGCTCTAGCTCTTTTTTCTATTTGCTCTTTTTACTCCTTCTTTTGTTGTATCTAGACCTAATATTATACTTAATAGCTTCCTTTCAATTATTTTCAAGTCCCCCTATTTGGTCTTTTCTTCATTGATTTCCAATACATAATTCTTTGCTTCCTTCTCTAATTTGTTAATTGCATTTATCAAATCTTTTCGTTTCTTCGCTATTATAGTTATATCATCAGCGTACGCTACTATTTGCAGATCATCGGCAATGATGTTTTTCTTGTGTAATTTGGCTCTTCTTATGATACCTTCTAACGTTAAATTGAATAGGGTTGGAGAGATTGCGTCCCCTTGTTTCACTCCCTTATTTATATTTGCTTCTTCTGGTGTTATTCCTTGGAATTTTACTTTGGTGTTTGTGTTTCCAGTAGTGCTCCGATTAACTTTATATATATATTGTTACGCTACACAGTAGCATACAGCCCGGATTAAAAAAATAAATTTTAAAAGAAATACATTAATTAAATTTGAAAAAAATCAAATTTTATACATCCCAGTGTCCTCTATCTTTAATAATTTTGATTTAGAAGTGTTCTCTCTCACCAGCCAGATGGCATGCAGGGCGAGAAATTTCCGATCGAGGGGCGGTGACATAAAAAAAATATTGAATAGCTCGTTACTTTCTTATATCTTTCAGTAAGAGCAGAGATTCTGAGCAATGATGTAGTCAATTGGCCTCTCCTTCTAATTCCCTGTCAATGACCAGTTTAAATGATATCCTAGGCATGATAATGTCGTGCCTTAGTAGATTCAATCTCTTATGTAAAATTAAAACATTTAATTGTGTGGATAAAAGTGATTTTATTTAATTAAAAAAAATTCAAAGTGTGAACTTGTTTAATATCAGACATAAATCTATGGATAATTATCTCAGGTACGTCCGTGAGTCCGTTTAATTAATAACACTAAAACTTTATTTAGTAATTCCACCTTTTGCAATTCAAATTCATAGTTACGAACGTAAATACGTTTAAGTTAAATTTTAAAAGTCCCGCGTTTTCTGACTGTTCAAACGGAGTTATTTAGGCTTAAAGAGACGTGTGACACAGAGTAGCCAACCTTGATGGTAAATCACTGGATATTGGTTCGTAACGTAAATACATATTAAATACATATTAAAGCTAGCCAACTTATACAAATTTCCCCAAGTAACTGGAGACCGCTTTAGCTATGTTACAAACAATTTTCTAGCCTCAAATTTGCAGAACGATTAAAATAAATTTTTATAAAGTATAATTAAATTTAGAGTAGAATTGAAATAATACGTTTCTTTTTAGGTAGATTTGACGAGGAGTACCTTTTTTTACAGGGCCGAATTCTGCGATCATCGGTGGTCAGGACTGTTCAGGTCGGAAATGGACTCTGGTTCGGGTACATCGAAGGTAGGTACTTCAGATCAGAGAGGATGGGTCGCTCAGGACAGGAACATATCACAGGAAACTCGGAAAAATCGTCGTTGAAGAAAATTACCCAAAAGGTTGCAGATAATTTGGATAATATTTATGTGAAAAACTTTGTTTAACCAACTTAACAATTATTTTTTAGGTTGTGACTTGAAAGTAAAAATTGGATTTTATCGAAATAGCCGTTAAAATTTTCGAGCCCCGCTTTGGTGGTATTTTATCGGTTTATTGTATTTAGGCATTTTTCTCTTGATGTTTCAAATTAAAACTTTTTTACATCTTTAGGAAAACGAGCTAGATCCCTCACCATATTTTGATCTGTATACAGAGGTCCCACCGAATTAGCTCATTGGATTTTTTCGAATTTCTACACTTAAGTTAACTAAATATTGAGTGTAATATGGGCAAACAAATATTTGGTTAATTCAACCAAATTATTTATTCATTTAACCCTTTGTTTATTTGAAATAACGAAATATATTGTTGTCCTGAATAAATTGGTTTTTCCGTGTAGCAGAAATTTGCAAAGTAGTCATAACCGTTTATAAATATTTTGAGCCTTAAAGCACACCTAGTACGGAAGGTGTATACGTATGATCTAGTAAATATATTGAATCCTTTGTAGCCTATTAGTATTAGGATTCCTTAACCCTAAACACAATCGCTTTTGAGATATTTGCATTTTTGTTCAATCTTTTACGTTTACACTCTTTGAATAAAATCAAATATTTCATAAGGCGCTAGACATCAAAATGTTTTACAATACGAGTAAGTAGGTATTCGTAAAACATAAGCACATAGGTATTCACAGTTGCGGCATTCTTCGCCAAATCATATATACGTAGTAGTGTTGTGATGAAATTAATTTCATTCGGATATATAGCTATACATAAATATTGCAGTGCAAAGCCAGAGAATGAATGAAGCAGATGCTCAAGATTACCTTCACGACGTGAACGGATACATTTCGTGAAAGGTAGAAGTAAGCAGGTCCGTTCATAGCATGGATTTTATAATAGGTTATATTTAAATTTTTAGACAAATAGCCTATTGGTTCTGTTTTTCCCCTAAATATCAAATTGTTTACATACAATAATATTGCTATCTGGTTATTTTGGTGAAGGCAATCTGAAAAAGTTACTTCGTGCACAAGCGTTTCATTCATGCAGTATTTGAAGCCGTATTATGAAGCTAATGAACTACCCTGAATGATAATGATTAAGAAGAGATTTAAGACTTCGTTTTCAATACTAATACATATGTAGGCTGTTTAAAAACTCTTTTCCAATATAGGTAAACTTGAAGAAAAAAGTAAGCTAACGATGCGAGTCCAAGCGAGCGAGAAAGAAGATATCGGACTCCTTTCACTACTAGAAACCCATATTTTCTCTTTTGCTTGCTCTTACATCATTCGGATATTTTCTTCTTCGAGTATACTTTTATATTAATAAAACTTTTTTTTTCCAATGGCACATAATATTCTCTATTATCTCTATACAGAGTTGAATGCATCGAAAAGTATTACATCGATTACAAGGATAGCTACCTTTGTTAATTTCTAAAATATTAATACTTTTACCCAAAATATTATATTATATAAAAAAAAATAAGCTAGTAATAATTATTTTTCTCATAGGGAATGCTCTGTATATTATTTGTCCGACCTATCTAAGTATTTATACGTCAAATATTTAATCTTATTGGTTTTCTGTTTATTAGGTAGTAAATGTCGCTTAATTAATGAGAATAAATACATATATAAACAACAAACAAAAGATTTCTATTAGTGATAACTACACTAATAGAAATCATAGATTAATCATTAGATAAACTGCATAGCGATAAGCCTACGCAATGATAATAATTTATATCTTTTATATTAAGTGTTAATGTAAACAACAGTTTAGAAAATGGATTTATATTTTTCAAGTAAAGTTTTTTTTTACCTAAAACTTCACATTCTTCAAAACTGATAAAATTTCACTTTAAATGTATGTGACATTTTCTAAGTTACTCTAAAATGCAAGTGGATTCTTACTATGTTGTACATATGTGCAATTGTTTTTATGAAGGTTAAGTAAAAAATTATTTTTAAATATGTTTGTGGATGTTTGAAAATAAAATTTTAGGATGATATTAAAATTGAAAAGTATATGTTTAATGACTGTGAGATATCTTGACGGTCATTAATAGGGTTTTTATTATTTTTAATTTGAATAATTTCTAAAATTGTTCTTGCTGTGTAATGTATGCTTGAATGGTTCAAGTTGTTCATATGTTTTGTAATGCAACTTTTTTAAAGCAGTAATGTTAGCGGAAGGTCTATGTCCTTTAGGTCAATCTATTAAATGCTGTCTGGTCTATCCAATATACATATATGCCATCCCAGTTTTTACAAGGAATTTTATAAACAACAAGGATCTGTTTGGATTTGGGTATACAAAAATTTAAGATTATTATAATTTTTATAACCAACTTTGATGTTATATGGGAATAACATTTTCTTTATTTTTTTCTGACAATGTAAGAACCTACGGTAAGGCTAAGTAGTTCGCTGTAGAAGAATTTCTTTGGATTGGAAGTTTTTACATGAAGTATTATAAAACTTATTTAATTGTTTTTTGTAAATTTTTTGTATAAAAGATTTGGAATAATTACTTAATTTGAGAATTTGTTTTATTTGTGAAAGTACTGCAGGTCTATATATTGGACTTATTAACTGAATAGCTCTGTCAAAGAACGAAGTGATAATTTTTTTTAATTATGTTGACAAGAGTCATAATTAAATACCTATCAGATGCTGTAGGTTTTTGATATATTTTGGTTAGAATTTTGTTTTTACTACGTATTAAAGTTAGATCCAAAAAGTTTATTTGATAATTATTTTCAACAGTAAAGTTTAAGTTTTGGTGATAATTGTTAAACGTTTTTACAATATATTCAATTTTGTCTTTTGGAATACAAATGACACAATCGTCAACATATCTCTTGTAAATTTAATTTAGATATAATTTCTATTTCCTTATCTTCCAAAACAAGCTCTGCAACTACACTGTAAAAAAAATCTAGTAAAATTACATGTAAAAAATCGTGGTTAACAAAGTTGCCTACAATTTTACAGGTAAATTTGCTTCATAAGGTAAAATGTCTACCATCTAGTAAATTTCACATGCTGATGTATTTTTCAAAGATTGTACTGTAAAATTCGTATGTAATATTTATACGAACTGTATATTTACCGAACACTGAAGTAATTTTCAGATGTATTTTTATAAAAAAGCAAGTAAAAATACTAAGAATGGAAATCGCATGTATTAAATATACATTGTACGGTAAATTGTTATATTATATTTAATATTACTGCCAAAGGCTTAATATTAAATTACAACATGTAAAAGAATTCACGTGTAATTTCTTTTACAGGTATAATTTAATATTATAGCTCTATTATTTTTTGCAGCGTACTATACCTTAATTAAATTTCTATTTAAACTAGCCAACGATTCCAATATACATTTGGTAACATGGAAATCACAGCTTACTTTAAATAACAATCCATTTTAAAGCATTTCGCACAATATGCAAAACGTTCAATAATATGAATAAAACTACAAATGTGTGAACAGGTATTTTATTAAACTAAACACTCAGAAGATACAAATGTATAAACTTAACGCAATAATTTTTTTCATTAAACAATTTTAAAGGAGAAAAGATCATTTGAAATTGTCTTTTGAAAGGTTCAAAAGCCTAGTCTGTGTAACTATTATATTATTAGTAGGAATTTCATTTCTGTTATAATCTAAAGCAAATTTTGTTCCTAAGATAATGCATTGATAACATTATTAGGTATTATTGTATTTAAAATATTGGTTACCCAATATTGTTTGTATACTTTCGGTATTTTTGAGTTTATTGGATTGTGTTTGTTTTATTTTCTTTCGATGTTTGAGTTTTATAGTTTGTAAAATCTTCACACATAAAATCTAGATATTCTAAAACGTGTGTTTGTATGTGTAATTTGTCAAACTGAAAACCATAAATATTTAGAAAATAGAATAAAAGAATATAAATATAACAAAATCTTACAACCTTAAAACATGGAATAATTAAAATCATACATTTGATTTTAATGATATAACATGTTAAATAAGGAAAAAATTTAAAAACACGTATATACTTGAAATGATTCAAATCATAAACAAAAACGCAGTTGATCATAAATGGACATACAATACTTCACAAAACTATATATAACTTAATTTTATAACTAAATACAGTAATATTTTTAGAAGTCTATTTAATTACAAAATTCAATAATACTTACATATTTAACAATAAATAATCAAAACATGTTACATTGAAACACAATCTTTAAATAAAACAGATATATTGAAAATTAAAGTAAAGTAAGCAAAACAATTATGATTTTGTCATTTATTAGACAACAAATTTATTCATTATTTTCATTACCACTTTATGATTTATATTTTTTATATATTTTTAGTTGAAAAAGCTTTTGCAATAAAAGCGAAAGGTCGTTGAACTTTTCCATGTTTTTCTGAAGACCTAAAAACCGAGGAAACGAAAAGAAATTAATAAATTGTTATATACAATACATATAGTTAAAATAAAAAAAAATTAACATATGTATGACTAAATAGTCATTTACAATAGATATTAAGAATTATTATTTATACATTGTTCAAGTGATTCGAGTTGACAATACGATTTCAGGCTGACGTAACCTCCTAAACTTCTTTATTTTAAAATGGTTATGTCTAAAAAAAAACTCAAAGTCGGGCTTCTACATCAAATTTCAGAAAAAGAAAAAAATTACTAAAATTGGTAAGATCATTCTTGAATTTATCCAAAATGGGCACAAATATTAATCTTTTACCCTACAATTTATATGTACGTAATTTCATCTGTGACAAATATTAACTTCTAAATATGAAGTTGCAATAGATATTACATACTACATCAGAATTCCGATATCCTTACTCTCTTGGTTAGAATCTATTTGTTTTTATATTTGGGAAATATAATGTATACCTACTTCTGAAAACACGTTACGGTTACGCTGCACTATCGTTATTAGTTAGTATGTCCTTCAAAGTACTATGTTAAATTTTAATAACAATTGATAACTACATATACAAATATCTGTAAATGCGTATTTATGAAACTAACTTACCTAATTCTTTTATAGCACCTAATAAGTCACATTGAATCGCTCAACCAGACATCAAGAATGAACACCCTTACGCGAAACCTACGATTGTTTGTGACACATCACTATTACATTACCACGTGATATCATTGAGCCAAAATAAATTCACAAACGATGAATTACTACGCGCAAGATAAAAATAACCCCAATAACCATCACATTGCGGCGTATGAATTTCGTATTTTTCCTGTGATATCTATATAGTTTTACCCGAAAATTCAAGTAAAAACAAATAAATATAAAAGATCCTCATATTTTGTACAGTAAAATTATTAGTTTACTAGTAAAATTACTTTTAAAGTACGCTAAATACCCAAACAATTGTCAATTTTACACTTTTAAGTAAATTTTGATAGTAAACACAAAATTGTGCTTTTTCCTGTATTTTCCTTTTGAATTTTTGTTACATCTTAAACTTATACGAAAAACCTATAAATTTTACCGAAATTTCTTTTCCATATTAAATATCCTAGAAAAAACATATAAAACAAAATTTACATGGTTTATTGTGGTAAATTCACAACGTTATTACATGTAATATTCCTGATTTACCATGGCAAAATTACTGTAATTTTTTACAGTGTACCTGGAAATTGGTGCACCCATAGTGCAACCATATATTTGTTGAAAGAAATTGGTGTTGTTGTATTGAAAGTTTGTTTTATTTAATGTAGTTATAAAGCTTTAATGAACTCTTCTTGGCGAACGGGTGTAAAATTTTCTAATGATTCTAACCAGATTGAATAGCTAATCTTCATGTTGTTTATAAAATCCCCTGTAAAAACTGTTATGGCATATATTTATATATTGTACAGACCGAACAGCATTTAACCGATCGACTTAAAGGACACAAATCTTCCACTAACATTTGCTGCTTTGGCTTTGAAAGGAGACAAATAAATGAAAGAAAAAAACTACAATACAAGAACAATTTTAGAAATGATTCAAATTAAAAATAATAAAAACTCTATCAATGACTGTCAAGATATCTTTCTATTTCTACTATCAAACACATAATTTTCAATTTTATAATCATCCTAATAAATTTCTTTATTAGCTACCCCTGTATACCTCAAAATTTTATTTTCAAACATCCACAAATCCATTCACAATATATAAAAACAACTTTTTACTTAATTTTTATGAAAACAATTGCACATATGTACAACACAGTAAGATTCCACTTGAATTTTACAATAACTTTAATAATAATTTTCTATTACGTTTATTTCTTAAATAATTAAAACTAATTTTATCAATTTTGAAGAATGTGAAGTTTCAGGTAAAAAAAACTATTTGAAAAATATAAATTCGTTCTCTAAACTATTTGTATATTTTCAGTTGTATGTGTGTTTTTAATAATTAATCCGCTAATACCACAAACATACACTTCCAATTCTTGGAGCAACCCACGGATAAGAAACAAACAGACATACAAATAACATTTCGCATTTAGTTTGTTATTGTGTATTGTAACAATGACAATAGTTAATCGGGTTACTTATTTAATAGTAGATAACCTACACCTACTATACCTACGATGCAAAAGAACTTCGAAAAAAGAAAAGAAAATACAAAAGAAAATTAAAGAGGATGTACCAAATACAACCATAATATTACAAACAATGATCAGTTAATATACAAGAGAGAAAGAGGAAGAAGACTTACAATTAAATCAATAACAAATTGTTCAAACTATAACTAACAGCTTCTTGCGGGTTTCGCCGTGTGTCAAAACTTTCGCTCGACGTTTCGCTGTTCATACTGATAGCTTCTTCAGGACAACTGAACTGATTCTCCATGGTCCGACATTCTCTTATATACACCCCTGGTGCATCCAACGTGTTAGTTTCCGCTCCATTGACCGTGGAGCGTAGTAGGCTCTTCCACGTGTTGCTAAGGTGTGTACCCTTCTTCTCTGTTAACGGTTATTCTTTCTCTATTTTATGGCTTCCTGCTGAGTTCTTTTCCGTAGTTCTTGGCGGTAGTTATTACTTTTACATTCTTGAAATTGGTAAACTTGATGGCTTATTACTGGAATATCAGTAATAGCCAACTTGTTATGGAAGCATTTGAAGAAGAAGCCCTAAGTTCCAGCGATATGAAACCCAAGTGTTGGCTGCGATATGTCGACGATACTTTTGTAATATGGCAAACACGGAGAAGAAAAACTACAACAATTCTTGGAACACATAAACTCACAGCACCCAGCCATGGAGAGACAACACCATGGAGAAAGAACAAAATGGAAGTCTCCCTTTCCTGGATGTTATGGTTAAGAAAACAAAAGAGGGAATGCTACAGCACGCAGTATTTAAGAAAGAAGACGCACACCGATGATATCTGCATGCAAGATCTCACCATCATCCGATGCAGAAGAATACATTAATACAAACATTGCTATCCAGAGCCGAAACCATCAGTGACGAACAACATCTTACCAGTGAAAAGATACATTTGGAGAAAGCACTAAAGAAGAATGGTTACACTGACATCGACATTAAGGAGAGCCACTAAGAAGAAGACGACACTGGAGACAACTACAGAACCACGAAGAGGGATGGCGTGTTTACCTTAGATAGCAGGAGTCACCAAAAAGTAGGCCGAATTTGAAGAAACGTAACGTACAAATACGCTTCGGGACTGCAACGTCGATCCAGCAGTATCTACCGACCGCAAAGGATAAGATACCCAAGGGGCGCACAGAAGGTCTCTACAAGATGGCATGCCAATGCGGACAGTGCTACTCGACAAACAGGAAGAGCCATCGACATAAGAATTAAAAGAACACGAGAGGGACGCAAGATTAAGAAGGACCGAGCAATCAGCGTTGGCAGACACATGCACGACACGGGCACAAAATGGATTTCAAGAATGTAAAAGTAATAACTACCACCAGAAGAACTACGGAAAAGACTCATCAGGGAAGCCATAGAAATAGAGAAGAATAAAACCATTACAGAGAAGAAGGGTACCACCTTAGCAACACGTGGAAGAGCCTACTACGAACCGTCATGGTCAATGGAGCGGAAACTATACGGTTGGTTGCACCAGGGGCGTATATAAGAAGAATGTCGGACCATGGGGAATCAGTTCAGTTATCCTGAAGAAGCTGTCAGTATGAACAACGAAACGTCGAGCGAAAGTTTTGACACACGGCGAAACCCGCAAGAAGTTGTTAGTTATAGTTACACCGGCCGTGAAAGCCTACACAGTGTTACATTGTTCAAACTTTTCTATAATGTATTTCAGAGGCATTACCAATTTAATACTTTGGTTTAACTTTTTTTACTTTATTTTCAAACAGGTTAATAAAGGAGTGAAAATATTAACAGTTGAATTCATTAACGTATAATGATTTTCTAAAATTAAATAAAATTTATTATCTACTAATTGGAAGCTTGTTAATAATAATAATAATAATAATAATAATAGTAATAATAATTCATGTCTTAGCATCCCCCGACAGCTTTCGCCAATTATAATAAAATAAAATTGCTAATGAGACAAGACTCTAAGCTATAAAAACCAAAAATTGAAAAAAAGATTGTGCGTCGTGCTAAAAAATAGCATACAGAGTATTTTGCAGAAAAAAGATAGTTTTATTTGCTTGAAACTGGCAATTTTGGCAAATCTAAGTAATTCTTTGCAAGTGTTAATATTTTCAGAATCATTTAAAATAGGTTTACCAAACCCTTACTGCAATGCGTAAAAAAATTACCACGTTCCGTCTAAAAAAGAACGAATTTAGTTAGTTTAAAGATGTCGTATAGAAGATTTATTTTTGAACACCCTGTATGTGATTTAGTGATTACTGATATAATTCTTGATACCTACCCGCTTGTACTTGCATCGAACATTAGTACAACAACCAAATAGGGAACCGTAACACAAAAACCTTAACATTGCATACGATATGTGTGAGTGTTTGAATAACAACCACCCGATTTATACTATCCACTGCGTTTATAAACAAACTGATTCTTTTACTTATTTTACATACATATAACATTTTCATACGATAAATATTTAACAATTTTGCACAAACGCGCCTCTTATCTATGGAGTAGCTCTAGCTACGAGTATCATACTCTCAGGTAACTACACTGATAGATACTCTAGTATTAGTCGTGTTGCCTTCAAGTTAGGTAATGTTACACGCCACTTATTCTTTAATTCCAAACAACTTAATTTTTCTTGTACAACATTTTTTATAACATTATTTAAAAACGACTTTTTCTCTTAAATTCAGATTTAATTATCGACCAAACGTTGATTTCTTCTGAGTTGTAGTTGCTATGCACAACACGGTTTTCCTTGATAGGTAATAACATGCAAGTATTTTCAAGTGAAATGTTAATGAATGCAATAACACTCTTTGTTTAGCTGAATGAAAGAGTGCAGATTTTTTTATTTGAGTTTGTAGAAAATCGGAAATTATATTAATATTTTTACAAGAATTACATTGAAATTTGACGATGTGGTCAAGATGCGCTATGTGCTGCAGCTGCAATAATTTTGTACAGTTTGCATTTCTAGGGCAATTCTGATGTTTGTAAAGCTAGCGATTTATTATACATACTAAGATATTAATATATGTATGTATACCTACATATGTGCATAGTATTATATTATTATGTCCTTTTGGTTATTTTTCTAGAGCTTCAAGAACGTTATTAACCATACAAATAAAACAAAAATTTCGTTTGGATAAAATACGCGCTTTATTCTGATTTAAGGAATAAAGCGTTTCCTTAAAAGTATATAGTAAGATTCAGAAAAGAATAGTACAACCTATCGTCTTATTAGTTTTAGTTTTAATAATAAATGCCAATAGATATTTACATACCTGTTTATTGTACCTATAAATCACCGATCACTACAATGTAAACAGTGCACTTCATTCACATATTTATATAGCAATCCACGAACACTTGACATGTATTTAAGTAGTTATCTCCCTAATTTTTCTAGTATTAATTGTATGATAAAACGAATAAATAAAAGCGATAAAAATATTTATAATTCTCTACGGTTAAAAATCTAAAAGCGTTCAATGATAACTTCAGGTATCATTGAACGCCAATAATTTATCACTTCCACATTTAGCTATTTAACTATTGAACAATGAAAAAGTAACACGCGAATTAGCAATGACATAATGCTCGGCTGTCGTATGAACCATGAAAAGTAAAATAATTAGTTCGATGATATTTCATGTATATTCTTATAGATATAAACGCCGCCGCGACTACTTTCATTGTCACGGTTTGTTTACATTTTCATTGACTCACTTAAATAAATCCTTGTTCCCATTGTGACGTTTATCGGGGTATTCTGAACAAAGAGCGTGTGCTATCTTTATTTCTAGCGGTGATGAGTATGCAGTAAGGTTCAGCACTCTTTGTGTCACATCTGCTCCTCGTTTTGTCATTTCGCATACAATTTGTATTTGCTGCATAGTACATACGGAAACAAACCAAATTCGGTCTAGGACGTTTCGACGCGGCCGTTTCGACACGAGGACGTTTCGACGCCGGTACGTTTTGACGCCACATGCAATATCAGTTGAATTTGATTTAAACAGATGATGCACAGATTTCTTTTTTTTTAACATCGGGAGAGAGAACACATTAAAAATGTCTACATATATTTTTTTTAGAATTGGAGGGGGTGAGAGTGGGAAGAGAATGACTTTTTTAAATGATGTTTTTTTTTCTTTTTTCAGGAGAAAGGATGAATCAGAAATGTTTTAGATCAATTTTTTTTTAATATTGGAAGGCGGCAGGGTGATTTTTTAATGATACTTTTTTTCCTTTTTTAAACATTGGGAAGGGACGCATTAAAAATGTTTCAAATCGTATTTTTTTAACATTGGACGGGGTGAGACGGGGAGGGAATCAGATTTTTTACATAACGTTTTTTTTTTCTTTTTTTGAAACATTGGAAAAAGGATACATTAGAACCGTTTCAAACATTTTTTTTTAACATTGGAAGGGGGTGAGAAAAGGAGGGGCATGATTTTTAGAATTGTATTTTTTTGCTGTTTTCCAAACATTTGGATAAAGATGTCCTTAAAAATGTTTCAAATACTTCTTTTAACATCAGAAAGGGTAAGAGGGGAGGGAAACGATTTTTTGAAAGATATTTTTCTTTCTTTTTTTCTAAACATCGGAAGGGAGGATGGATCAGAAATATTCCAAATCATTTTTTTAACATTAGAAGGGGGAGAGAAGGAAATGTTTTTTGAACGCAAATTGTTTTCTTTTTTTAGAAACATCGGGGGAGAGGATGCATTAGAAATGTTTCATATATTTTTTTTATTGGAAGAGGTGGGGGAAGGGGTATTAGTTTCCTTAAATGATGATTTTTATCATTTAAAACATTTGTAACGCATCTTCTCTCTCTCGATGCTTCGAAAAAAAGAGAAAAAAAAGAAAATACTAATACCTGTCCCCCTCCACCTCTCTAATATTAAAGAACATATAATTTGAAACATTTTAAATCAGCGCTCGGCAAAGTTGCCCGTAGGAATGTTTACATTCTCCCGCCCAACTAATTCAAGCGTCTTTGTAAGTTTATCGAGGAGAATATAACATACGACACAGAGCCCATTGAGTCATTGAAGTGTAGAGCATTGTGTCGAGTATAAAGGCGGAATCCCACGGCGCGTGACTCGGCGAACATGGCTCGTGGCTTGCGTTCGTCGAAGCTTGCCCATGCTTGGCTCGCGACAGAGTGTGGGAAGTAGATAGACATTCCCACGAGGTGTGTGAGTTCATAGTGTGGATTCGTGTTGGTGGGCAATCAATGGTTTTAGTTTCTCCAGTGACAGCGGAAGAGTTTGGTTAAAAAGTAATTAATGAACGTCCGGCGAAGACGTGTTGCGTTTCTGTTTTTGTGACTTGGATTCGCGGATTTCAAATCGCCGCTCTCTTTCGTATGCCTAATTCAAGAACTATGATTTGACCATTCACTTTTAAATAAATAGCTCTTAACTCCACAGCTACAAGCGCTACTGACTTAATTGCACCATAACACGCGATGCCCGTTGGATCGGTCGAAATTATACGAGCCGATCCCGGGGATGCGCGCGTTCCTTGAACTCGCGTCAAAATTTACCACAAGAATCGGAAAACACAAACTCTCAAGCGAGCTATAATGACAACCGGAATTCCCATGGCTCGTGATCGGCGAATCTACTCGTAATTCGCCGAGTCACGCGCCGTGGGATTCCGCTTAATGGATATGCCGACGCAAATGATCAGTGTTATTTAAAAGAATGGGAAAACGCAATTTTATTTGTCAAGGACATATATGGGACATATACATGCGTTATGTGGGGCCAAGATAAACAAGTCTATAAAAGTTAAATTAAAGCGACATTATGATCGTGTTCCATGAGGCAAAATATAGGCGTACTCGTGAAAACGGGAAACATTAATATCCCATATTTAAGATCGATTGCAATCTTGGAAGCTTTACCTAAAACCAATGCAATATTTTGCTTCGTTCATGTTAGCAGATTATTAGGTAAATATCTAAAGCCTTCACAGATGAGAAGTTGTTAAACAATGTACCATTGAAATGGAAAATGTTTAAAATACTGCGGCGGTAAAACAATTTGAGTAGTACACATTGCGCTCGTACTGTAGCCAGAGAATAAAGTATTACACAATATTTAGAATCGAAATTGCGAATATTATCACATAATTTTAAATGGTTTTCAATTTGTCTAGACGAAAGTACAGATGTGACTGAGCCAATTGCTCATCTTTATCAGAATAGTAGACCATCATTATAACGCTCATAATGAACTTCTAGGGCTAGGTTCATTATATGGCACTACAAAAGGTACCGATATATTATATCACACGAAGAAAATTATGACCTTACATGACATCGACTTTTCCAAATGTTCTGCAATTGTCACAGATGGTGCTAGGACAATGACAGGGCACGAAAACTGCTTTATCGGACTATTGCGAAAAGAAGGTGTAAGAACTCTTGCACTTCATTGCATTATCCATCAGGAAAATTTGTGTGTAAAATCATTATATCATTCAGACATAATGGTATTTATTTCACAAGTCTTAAATAAACTAAAAGGTGGAAATAGAGCACTTTCATATCGGAAACTTAAATATTTCTAAAAGAGCATAAAGCTGCTTATGAGATATCCTTGTGTTATATAAAGATGGTATAGCGCTGGTAAAACGCTGAGCAGATATTTGAGCTGAGACACCACATTATTGACTTCTTAAAATTAATAATTCTTCGAACACTGACATAATTGCGCGTTTGGCAGGACATAGAATTCTGAAGAAGTTCGCTTTCTTGTAGACATCACATTCATGTACAGAATTGAACCTCAAGTTACAGGGAAAAAATATGTTAATTCTGATATATAGGACATATAATGGCTTTAGAAATCGTCTAAATTTATTTATAACACAACTTGGAAAAAACAATTATGCCATTTTCTGATGTGCTCAGATTGCTGCCCGATTTTCAATAGCTGCGTTTAAAATGTATCGAAGTAATACGGGAACTTCAGCTAGAATTCAATAAACGCTTTATTGACTTTGACACTTTCAATTCTGCAATTTTATTATTTTGTAATCACCTTCATTGTGATGTAGAAAATGTTGATGCGTACTATGAATTGGAGCTCTGTGATCTGAAAGCTGATCCGTTTTTCCATAATAATACAGCAACAGGTATACAATTTTATAAATTACTTGACGTTGAAAATATCTCGCAATTATGATTTTGGTTTAAAATTTACTCTAATGTTTGGATCAACTATTTATGTGAATCTGCCTTTCCCCCGAAATGAAACGCATTAAATCACAACGAGAATTCATTATCCGACGAATCTTTAACACATTTAATAAGATTGGCCACTACCCATCTAGAAGTGGATTTCGATGTTATTATTAACAAAGATAACAATTTGTGCTGATATAGTTGCTTTTAAAAGAATTTGTTTTTTTTTTTCATCTTCTCCCTATTTATATATTTAAATTAGCCCCTTTAGAATGTATATATTAGTTATTTCCTAGAATGTACATATTTTTAGAAAATCATGTATATTAGAACAAGATTGTTCCTTTAGTTATGTACGAAAACTTCTTTTTTATTTGCGTTTGTTTTGTAGTGAATCGTAATCGTTTCCTAAAAAAAAAAAAAACGATTGTTAACTGATTAGAAATATATTTTTTATTTGGCTTGTTTACCTTAAGCGAATTTTTTACTACACTTTATTACTATAATAATAAATATTAAATATTCTTAAAACAAATTTTAAATACGCTGAAGGTCTAATATGCAACGGCTATCTAAACATGTTTTAAATTCAACTAAGTGATCTTACTGGCTACCTGACTCACACGCTTGTTTTCAATTTCCCTACAGCGATAGTAGGAGAGTCGCTTCCCCTATAGTGCTGAGCACTGTTTTAAATGCATCCTCTTACGATGTTAAAAAAAGAAAAAACCATTAAAAAATGATTTTCCCCTTCCTTTCCTCCTTTCAATGTTAAAAAAAATATGACATTGGAAACATTCTAAATGCATCCTCTCTCTCTCTCAATGTTTCTAAAAAAAGAAAAAAAATATTCTAAACAACTAATCTCACTTCCCTCCCCTTCCCCCCTCCAATGTCAAAAAAAATACTTGAACATTTTAGCATCTCTCCCCGATGTTTCTAAGGAACGTGCAGACAGACACCCAGGGAATAGGAGCTCGTCACCCTGATGTGAAGAACGCTCCAATAGCGCTAGACGGACGTTATCCTGACGCCTTGGAAACCGATCCCCCCACCATTACTTCTACAGATGTTGCACGGGTACTGACGACAGAGTGTAGATACGAAACGACGGATGAATTGCGGCGACGGTGGGATCAGATCTGTGGAAATCTCTTACGACGGCACTCTCCATATGCAAAAACCTGCTGACACCGACTGGGCACTAAGCGGATGAATCACGCGGGATGCTCACTACCGACACGAGGACGCTCAGAGGCAAAAAAAAAACCCACGGAGAATCCGGACCGACGTAGAATTCCTCTGCGAAGGTCGATACGAGACGATCACAGCATTCGAGTCGGTGAGGTACCTAGGAGTACACCTGGACAGTCGTAGACTACTGGACCATATTGCTTCGCGCAAAGAAGGTCACCCACTCAGCCGACTGGTGGCCAACGTCGGTGGGCCATCACAAGTATACCGACTTCTGATGTCGGTATCGGACTCCATTCTCCTGTACGGCAGGAGATTGGGCAGACGCGCTCCGAAAGAGAAGTACCGACAAAGGATGACCGCAGTCAAAGAAGGGGTGCTCCCGAATAGCAAGTTCTACAGGACGATTCGGAGGCACCGGTCTAGTTTATAGGCAGAAGTAACCCTAGACGACCTTCTAGCCAAGGAAGAAGAGCAAATCTACCTGGATAAGCTGGAAGGCGGATAACAGGCAGCGCGATATGAGAGAGCGTACCATGCGACTCGGCAGGAGCGATGAAACACGGACACAGAGGGCAGATGGACGGCCGAATTGATTAGGGTCTCTCAGTCTGGATGGATAGAGATCACGGAGAGGTTGACTATTACGTCACTCAGATGCTGACGGAAACAGGGAACTTCAACGATACTTACACAAGATAAGGAAAGTGGATAGTGCCTCCTGTCGGTAGCGACCGTGACGATGTTCGCCATTACATTCTTCGTGCGTAAGGTGAAGTTGCACAGAATGAGCTGGAACGAGATGTCGAAGTACTACGCCCGGCAAATGTAACTCGGAACGATGATCCGAAGCCGGACGCATGCACAGGCTTCCGCTTTCGCCAAGACGATTTTGCATGATCAAGAAGCAGAGATGGACGGATCTTAAATACGGGGCACCACCTCGACGGAATGTGATAAACGATACCGAGGTGGAATCTTGCTCGACGGGGACGTTTTTTAGTGGGTGAGAGTCCCACGCACCAGGCTAACAGCCTGAAGGTGCATAAAACATTTTTCCTACTACCAAAAAAAAAAAAATTATTATTATTATTATTCAAATTCTAATATTCGATTTCGATGTGCAGGTATATCACTGCCGATGATCTTTATTCCTGAAGGAACATTCTGAAGGAAAATGCCTAACACCCTTGAAAAAGGGAAATTGAATTTAAGCTCCCGTGAATTTAAACAAGATCCAGGACAATTTCAGTGTTTCTGAGAATGAACAGTAAACTTTCACCAAGTGTTTAACTTTAATTGAGAACGCAATATCAAAAGAAGATACTTTTTAAAAGTGCAATACCTGCAAAACAAAATTAATTGTCACTTGAGATTCCAAATTTATACCATTTATACCATTTATATCACAGGTTACACCAATACAGGTGGGTATGTGTATCTCTGATCAAGAAATCCACCATAAATCCACAAAGAAATCTTCGAGACAGAGAATGCTTAACCTCAAACCTTTACCCGCCTTTGTTTTAAGTATGCAACATCACTCCAAGAAACAATAATATCCCTGTTGTGCCAGAGCGCTACCACCCCGAACCTTACAAAAGAAACTAACCGATTCTAATATTAAATAAATAAATAAATTGTTATAGTAATGTAATTTGTGTTGCCTATACATTGTATATATGACGTGTACCTGTATATGTATGTATGTAGCTGTTAAGAGAATAAACACTTTAAATCCAGACTCGGTCATATTAAGACATGGCGCTGTGACACAAGTATTATAAAGTGTAAAGCACGTGTAAAATAAAAGTAAAAACAGTTAAAATAGTGTTAAATGAGAAATTAAGTGAAAAATGGAAACAAAATTACTTGCATTGAATTTACAAGGAAATGTAAAAGAAAATTGGCGTATTTGGAAGCAAAAATTTGAAATTTATTCCACCGCTACAGAGTTGAACAAAAAAGACGAAAAAATACAATGTGCACAACTATTATACCATACGGGTGAAGATGCAATTGAAATATATAATTGATTTACTTTCGCAAAAGAAAACTTAAACAAGATTGAGCCATTAAAGAAAAAAATTGAAGAATATTTTATCCCAAAGAAAAATCTAACGTACGAAAGATACTAATTTTTTACGGAACGCCAAGGATCATGTACGATATAGAACAATTCATTACATCTTTAAAAAATCAAGCGAATAACTGTGAATTTGGACAGGAAGAATTGAAGAATGAATTAATTAAAACAATGGTAATTATTGGAATTAATGATGACTCCGTTCGTGAAAAACTTCTACAACGCGAATCCGACACCTTAGAAAAAGCTATCGAATGCTATATATTAACAGAAGCTGCTCATCATCAACTTGAAGATATGAAAACGAAGAAAGAAATAGATGCCATTGGAAAGAACAGGATGGACACAGACAAATATTCCACAAGGTCAGCAGTACCAGAGTGCACTACATCCCAAAAGAAAACCATAAAAAACTGTACAAAATGCGGAGGTAACCATATGTTAAATAGATGTCCAGCTTTTGGCAAAATATGTTTAATGTAGCTTAAGATAATTTAGTGATAGATTCGATAAACACAGAATTCCTAAATTCTGTGTTTAGGAACAATTTATATTTTAAATACTTGCTTGATGAAAATAAAATTGTAAAGGAAGATGGTAAGCATATAATTAAAAATAAAATTTACATTAAATCAACCAAATAATCTCATACTAGCTTTCCAACTTCTTCTAAATATGTTTACGATTGTGAAGATGTAGAACATATAATAAACCATCTAAAACTACTAGATATGGACGTATTATAAAATCATCTGAACGACTAAAATATTATATAATTTCAAATATTAAAATTAGTATATAAGTAGTATTAAAATTATGTAGAATTTGAAATTATTATTTACAAACAAATTTATTGTTTTATGGTATTTTATTTTATTTGAAAAAGAAGGGAAGATGTTATAGTAATGTAATTTGTGTTACCTATACATTGTATATATGACGTGTACCTGTATATGTATGTATGTGCCTGTTAAGAGAATAAACACTTTAAATCCGGACTCGATGATATTAAGACATAAATAAATAGATACCTTGGGATGTACCTGGACAGCAGGATGTCGTTTTGGGAGCACATCTGCTACGCTTCCAACAGGGCGTCGTAGATGGTGACTTCCCTCAGTCGCCTGATGGCGAACGTCGACGAACCTTCCGCGGCTTCTCATGTCGGTGTCCGAATCCATCCTAATACTCTATGGATGTGAGATCTGGGCGGATGGACTAGACAAGAAGAAGTATCGCCAAAAAATGGCTGGGGTACAGAGGAGAAGGGCGCTACGGATCGCCAACTCATATAGGACTGTTTCCGAAGCTGCTGTCCTGGTGGTCACTGGTGTAGTACCCATCGACCTATTGGCCAAGGAGAGGAAGCGCAAATGGGAAAAGAAAATTACAACCAAAGAAGCGCGGAACCACACCCTTCGCCTTTGGCAGGAGCGATGGGACACCGATACTAAGGGCAAATGGACATCGAGATTAGTCAGAAACCTGTCAGCCTGGATAAATAGAGAGCGAACGGACAAACTAGTTACTACCTTATCCAGTTCCTGATCGGGCACGGGTATTTCCAGGATTACCTGTTTAAAATGGGGAAAGTGGACAGCGCCCGTTGCCTGTACCAGAACTCCGAGAAGGATGACGCCCACCACACTTTTTTCGAGTGTTCGAGGTGGCAAACTGAAAGACAAGCTTTAGAGAACGAGCTGGGAGCGTTGTCACCTCACAACGTCGTAAACAGAATGCTGGGAAGCCGAGGAGCCTGGCAGAAGGTCTCTTCGTACGTCGAAGTTGTAACAACGAAAAAAAGAGAGACAGATCCCTAAATACGGAACACCGCCCTGAAGAAATGTGCATTACGATACCGAGGTGGAATCATGTCTGAAAGACGAGGTTTTTTAGTGGGTGAGAATACCACACACCGGGCTAATAGCCTGAAGATGCATTTTTCCTCCTACAAAAAAAACTATTATTATTATTATTAAAAAAAACGAAATTTTCCAGTATTGCGTATATCGAGTATGTGTATACGCTATGTATAGTGTACGATGAGTTGATGTTTGTGCTGTTTCCATTGTCTATTGAATTTTTTAAATCTGACGTTTCGACAGTGTTTCTATTACTGGTATCGGCGGTTTGCAAATTCCATTGTTTGCAATTGAAATATATTTGCTTTCGGATATGAATGACCTCTACGCGTTTGTTCTGTATTGGACAGTGTATGCACTACTGTACAACACGGTACTGAGTAGTACTGACTTCTCCGAGATAGGAATGCATCATGTGGAACTTATATTTATACATGTTGAAATTGACGAACATAAGAAGTTATGTTGTGGTTTTCTTTTTTCTAAAAGTGAACTGTTGATACTTTCTAAATCTGTTCTACAGAAAGTTCGTCCTATGTTTATTGATTTTTAAGATTTTTTTTGCACTTTTGCAACACTGATAGCGTCCGATGTCGTCACTATGTATGCGGCTTCTTTTAGTTTCGTCTTTCTTTGTTAATTGTCTTTAGGATGGAAGCATTTTCCCAATCTATTCTATGGTCTGTTTCTCAAGCATGCTGCGCCAATTTTGGTTTTTCGGTTTCACCCCTCCTGCAGATTTTTTTGTATTCTTCTATTCTTATTTTAAGCGGCCTACTTGTTTCACGAATGTATAAGCGTCCACATTTACATGTAATGGTGTGCACACAAGTTTTAGTTCGTTGGTTGATGTTACCCGGTTTCGTTCTAGTTAAGTATGACCTTGTTGTGTTGAAAGTTCTTGGGTTCTTTACGTATGGAATTGCTGCTGTGATCTGGACTTCGGTTTCTTGTCTGGTCGCGTTTGTTTTCCGACTTCTTGATTTGGACAACATATCTGCCGAACGTCCATTCATTCTAAGATATGGATGGCATTAGTACGTAGCTGCATACAACAAAGATCCCATCGGCACTTAGATGGGTTAATAAGGTATTATCACAATTCTATTCTATTCTAGAACCACAGTAACAGTAAAAGAAAAATATCTTAAAAATCGCCAAACATAGGACGAAACTTTCTGTAGAAACAGATTTCAAAAATCTCAACTCGTTAATTTCAGCATATTATGTATAGGCTCCAAATGACGTATACCTACCCCGAAAAAGCCGGTACATGACCGTATCGTACAGTAGTGTGTACACTGTATAATTGAAATTTATGAATTGGAATTTATATTTGGGAAATAAATTCTGCTCAGTCTAAAAGTTATTTAGAGTAGTTATTTTCTTTTGGAACTGAGTCAACTGTTTTAAAGTACCTTTCCCGTTCGCAGTACGCCAATATGTTACTAAGAAAAAATGCTAAGCGCAAAAAGTAATGGATTTATACAAATTTTAAGATTGATTGGCCTACTTTGGTAACAGTGATAGAGTTGATCATAGGGAAAAAAATCTTTATTATTATTTTACAACCAACATATGATTACCATATGAACCATTAGATCGGGGTGTTATAAAATTAAAAAATTAGGTATTTAGTATTGTAAGCTTATCCCTCGAAAATAACGAAACTGCTATACGATTTTATTACTACTAATCTCTTATACATGACTCAATGTTATTGATTACGTCACTGTCAAACGAAGGGACCATCGGGTTACCCGCTTCCTCCTTACCACTTGACCCTTCGCTATTATCTCGGCTCGACATGATGCGCGCCACAAACTTTTTATGGCATGCTAAGGAGAAAATAAGTTTTATTTGGGAAGATGAGATAGTGAGCAACTTTAAAATGTGAGCTTCAAGAAAAGGTAGGAGACGAGAATCGTCTTCTAATATCCATAGTCAAAACAAAACATACGGCACGAAAATACAATTCCTGATCATTCTCTCACATCCATAGTCAAAACAATACATATGGTACGAGAATGCAATATCTGATCATTCTCTAACATCCATAGACAAAACAAAGTGTATGGTACGAGAATGCAATTTCTGATCATTCTCTAACACCCATACGGAAAACAAAATATATGAGACGAAAACGTAACTTCTGGTCATTCTCTAACACTCATAGATAAAACAAAACATATGATACGAGAATGGTAACAAAATTTATTTTCTTCTTATAAATAAATAGAAATAGTACAAGTATAACGCAACTGGTTCAGGGCGTATCTTACATAACAGAAAACTACAAAACAAGACTGTTATTCCTGAATGATAACAAAAATAAAATTTAACATCCGAACAGCAACAATTTGCTTCTTACACATAGTTTTTAACATGACATACCAGGTTTGTCATGTTAAGGTATAAAAAATAACAATATAAAATGATGAAAATGTTTTGTATCTGTACTTAATCCACCAATTCCCATCGCTTGATATGCTGAATGGCATGCATCCATGTATATGGTACTCATTATCGTAATGAGCCCGGAATACCACGAACCTCATATCGATCGCAATCTAATACTTTCGAAATTTGACAGGGACCTTTCCATTTGGGCAGTAGTTTGCGACTATTACCGGTACTGACAATGGACGAAATTGGACAAGAACTAAATCTCCCTCTACAATTTTTTTTGCACTGCATCTTTTTTTGTCAAAATATGCTTTTTGTTTTTCTTATTGTTCTTGCGTATTTACAACAACTTTGCGTCTAATTTCTGAGACATCCGCGACATATAATTCATCTAAAGAATTTACAGGCTCTGCTCTGTAGCCGAACTTTTAATAAATCCTAATTGCAGATTATGCAGATTATGGTGCGATTGTATCGTTCAACTTACCCGTTTCCCAAAAATTGCCTCACATGGTGAACATTCTTAGGTGTAGAAAAATGTACTATCGCGTCATTTTTTTTTTGCTGGGACTACTGTTCCATTTTCTATTTCATAACCTAAATACTCGAATTTTGTCAGCATAAAAGTACATTTATTTAAATTAAATGTTATATTATTCTTTTCACATACCGATAAGACATCTATAGATTGGAAAGTATAAGGATGTCATCGAGATATAGTAAAATTTTGTCAAATCGGAAAGAATGAAGAATGGTATCAACAGCACGTTGAAATATATACGGAGCATTCATAACTCCAAATGGTACCCTCAAGTACTTACACTTGTCTTCAGGTGTGATGAATGCAGTATACTTAACCGATTGCTCTGCCGTCTTAATTTGGTGATAACCGCTTACGAGATCAAGAGTGGTGAAGAAGTTATATCCGGATAGTCTATCAATAAGATCTTCAATAATTGGTAAGGGGAATGAGTCTTTAACTGTTATTTTATTTATTTGTCTACAGTCCACAACGAGACGTACTTCGTTATTTTTTTTTTTGAACAAGCAGGACAGGACTAGCGTATGATGAATTTGATAGACGAATAATGTTTTTCTCTAATAAATCATTTACTATTGTTCTTACAGTTTGTTTTTCATGTTGTGAAAGTCTGTAGGGTCTTTGTGATATTGTTAGCTGAATTTTAATATTTAAAATAGAATAATTCACTTCTTCAACAATTTTTATTTTATAACTGCTCTCTACAATATCAACTTACAGGCTAAATTCTTTCTCATATCAATTCTTAAAAAAATATTGGTCTTAGGGACGGTTTTGAAGCTTTTGTTTAAAATTTTCACTCACGGGATATTGGAAAGCAAAATTTGGTAACGGTGGTAGGGGTTTATATCTATTTCTATAAAATACATTTTTTGTTAGTGTTATGTTATCGTTGTTTGTTACGTGTTGAAAACACCTTTTCTTATTTCTCCAACTGTACCCTATCTTTTCTGAATTTATCCAAGTTCCTTGAACCTTTCCTAGTTACCGTCGCTATTTACGTATTTTGTATAACGTCACGTTTAACCTTGAATTTGTTTTTTTGTAATGTACCGCTTTATTTGTGACCTTTTTCAAAATTCTTAAATTGTCAAATTTTAACATATATTTAGATGCTTTGATAACGTAAATTTCATTAAACTCCGTTCTAAATTAGCTCCGAAATTATTCATTTTTGTTAATGTTGCAACCTTTTTTGGTGCGTGCTGTACTTGAAACGTTAGAATTTCGCATAATCTCGCACACCCTGCATGTTGTTTATCTTCGATACTCGAATCCTATTGGCCACTTAATGGCATAGCGCGGGAACTAGTACCTCTACCCTTCGATTTTTCACTTACACTCTAGCCCGCTAAGAGTGCCGACCTAAGAGTCTAATAGGCGTCGCCCTGCTGCAATCTTTTCGACCTAATTTACCCGTTTGGTAACCCCGTGGGGGGATCTCTGGTCGTAAAGAATCTACTCCTTGGAAGCCGTTTGAGTCCCTGTGTTTTGACTACGAAGCCTTCTTTTTTGGAGCCCGCCGACGCGGATTTTGCAAGCCACGCCGCTCTACGTCGTCCCTGGACCGGGCTCTCTTTCGTCATCTTTCTACGCTTCTATTTCTTCTATTTCTACCCGCCCTGGTGGTGACTATCAACCCCTCGTGCATTGTTTGTGTTACATGTAAGTTAATTTTAAGAGTTATTTGCTTGTATATTGTAGTAACGAACTACCATTGATATATTATAATTTAACGTAATTTTTTTGTTATTATATATTTCGGTCTTTGATATCATAATTCAATTTAACTTAATTCTTTTTTTTTAATCTAGTCTTTGCGGTCATTGTCAAAATTTAATGTAACTTGTGAAATCATTTTGTTTAATTGTTGCTTTCTTTATCTTTTCACCTTAAAACCAATGGTAGGTCGTAGTCATTTGCATGCTCGATCGAGTACGTAGATTTGATGTTATTGTTTCTTTATAATTTTACAATTTTTGAATAATAACCCGGCACTCCCACCAGTTCAGGTCATATATTTATACATTGTAACTTTGTAAGGCTTCACCGAATTAAGTGTCAATATAACAGTTAATATAGTCTCTTTGCGTTTTATTTAATTTACTTTGATTTAATCGACCTTGGCGCACTAGTTTTTTTTTTTTCTTGTCATTTAAATAACATTTTCATTTTAATTTAATTATTTAACAACATATTAAAAATTCCCAAGTACCAATCCTTGTTTCCCCGACTGGTAAATAGCCATTCTGGGCTGTGGTTAACTTACCGGCGACAGCGTCGGGTAGTGAAGGCAACAGCTGATAACCCAGTGGCGCTCACTCCGACATCTCTCCGGCGCCTCCCTGCCGAACCCGACTCCGATAGTCGCAGCGTGGGAAATAAATAAATAATAAACGTTGTTTTATTTATCCTTCTTTCCCATCCTGTGGTACTTTGCGATCATTTATTTTATTTTATATCAATAATCTTTTATAAACAATATTCACTTTTCATTATTATTTAACCTAGTCTCATGCTCTGGAAAATTGCTACTATTTATTACGCCCTGAGATTTTACCTGTAGCATGTTGAATGATTTTATATATGCGGCCAATTTTGAGGGACAGTTGATGGCACACACAAAAAAACTATTCTTTACTGAAGAGTAAATATTTATTTGGAAATATATATTTAGTTTAAATATGTTATCCTTCTTTTTAAGATAGCATTATCCAACAAAATACATATCTTTTCTTTACGTGAGACTTTGATATGTTCATCAAAAATACTTAAACGGAAACTGATCCTCTTAGAGTGATAGTAGTATGTTCATTTCAAGAACAATTTCGAGCTTATTTAGAAGTGAAGTAAATACTTTGAAGAACATGATAAATAACTTTAATATGAAGATAAATACATATTTAAAACGTAAGTATACGTGTAGCTTTAGTCTAAATGTTTATATTCTTCAGTGTAGTAACATCTATTTTTATATTAAGAATATCAAATTTTAAATTGAATTTATTCATTCCTATTGCCTATTGGTTGGCATCATAGGTCCAAATCGTTCCTGATTGGTAACTGATGACGAAGCAAACGCGTATGAATAAAGTATACCGTACCATCTAATGCAGCAGTACGAGTATAACAAACCCAACTAGCGAGGGAAACAGGTCTAGAGTGTGGAGTGCATCAACCAAACGCAAGTCAGGGCCATTTCGATACGAAAAAATGAATGAATTGTTAGCTTCGTGGGGTTGTAATGAAGCAACAATGAAGATATTTGTCGGTAAGTAGTGATGAGCGATATTTCACGAACTGTGATTCTTTCACAGTGATTGGAGAATCACGGATCACGACCGTGAGTGGAAAATTCTGAAAGCAGTGATTCGTGATTCGTGATTCGTGATTGCGGTAACGATCAATGGCGAGGCGCGACAACTGCGCACAGCAAATTAATGATAACCCGGATAGCCGGAGCTATTGCATCAGGCACCTGCTCCGCACCCGCACTCGTTCTATCTTAACCTGTTCATATAAGTTGTAATGAATCGATTTTTTTTTTTGATGACTTTTTTCCGACGACTTTTTTTTTTTTAGATATCACATAGCCTCGGATATTCAATTATTGAAAGGCTATGTGATATCTAAAAAAAAAAAAGGTCGTTTTTACAGTGCTAAGAAGAACTTCCTGCAAGTTTACGATAAGTATACATGAAACACGATTTGATATCGATGAGTCAATACAGTGATCCCAATCACCGTTTATAATCACCGTGATTTGTAAATCACTTTCACGACTCACAACGTGATTTAAGAATCACAGTTTCACTCATCACTATCGGTAAGTGCCGTAGTTTACATTAGACTATATATCTGGGGTTTGGTACACTAGGGGCGGATGTCACGAATTGATAATTTTATAGGAGGACCATTAATAGGCGTATCTTGATGACGTAAATTCAAACATATATGTGCAATTGTAAAAAAAAATGAACTTTAGTATGTATTTATGAAACATGTCATTTTAATAGAGTCGTAGACAAAATCAAACAAAGCCGGCGAACACACGGTCCACCTTGCGATGCATTCGCATTTTATATAACTACATCTTTTGCAGGTTTAAAAAAACAATTGAAAACATTTGTATGTGCACATTATACAAAGTATCAGTAACATTTGCAAGATAAAGGGAATCCGAATTGATACGTGATGTTTAAAATTCTTAAGATGAAGTGGTTTGGTATTTTAGTTAAATATCTAGAATTCTAAAAGAATTTTAAAATTATAGCGAGAACGAGCAAACAAAATAAACGTATTTATAGAATTCCCAAATAACGTCTCTACTTTGAACTTTTTTTTTTACTGAGATCGAATCACCGATAACACGCTGCTTATAAAGTGCACGTGTGCAGACATACAGATTAACCCAGTCAGAAGTCAAACGCCTCGGACTTCGACTGCTTTAACGAAGGAACATTTAACAGCACAGCAACTTTGGAAAACGACACAGATGCTTTGTGGCTTAAAATAAATAGCGAGCCATGGAGCGAAGTCATGGAAAAATGGGAGAAAACTTACATGTTGCGACGTAGTGATCAACAATCAACTGTTAGCGATTTCTTAGCTCACTGGCCTTTGTTAAGAAAAATACAAAATGACACTTTGGTAGAGTATTTCAAATACTGCTTCACTATTTCAAAGAATAGGATTTCTATAGGAAAACTATAAGCTGCCTATACATTCTGTGTGTGTATATCTGTAGTACAAAACACAAGTGAAATTATTTAGTTCACATGTCCACTACAACCCTTTTACGATTTATTGTATGCAATTTCCTTAAAATTTTGTTGTTTTAGATAAATTACGACTTTCTAGTAGAGTTTATAGCTCTACCCCATATCATTCCCCCAAAAGGGAGAGTTGTATTAAAGGATGTACTGAAAAAATCCCACTGGAAATTTTCTACTTTGGAGGCAGTAGAGGCTATTGTTATACAAGCTAAGGTAAACATTAAGCACATCCTGTGACGTTATGCACGATTTGTATGAAGGTATTCACAGATATGACATGGCTCTTATAATAAAAAAAATTAATGATTTTTTTTTAATCTTGACCTACTAAACAATAGAGTACAGTACTTGCTGTACGAAAATCATGGAAAAAAATGACCACCGAAGATTACTAAAGATCAGCTTAATAATGGTGCTATTGTTTTTTCAGCCTTTTTATTTTATTTTATTTTGATATACATGTTTGTATCTGGTTTATTATCCCAATAATTCTTTCGACAAATAAATATGTTTTGTCACTTTAGTATATCTTATATAGAACTTATTTCTAAACTTTCACACCTGTTGTTAATTGGTGTCTCGCTGTGTTACATGTGACCATTGCGATAGACGTTCTCTACTATAATTGTTAATTAATAAGTCTGGATTCACTTTAAACACTTTATTACAAAGCGTGGCTTAAATGTCGGTTAACCGATTTGCTTTTCAAATAATAAAAGCAAAGTAACATTTTCAAACTTATATTACAAACAACATCCATAAAACAACCTGTGGATTGTTATATGGATTACCTAAGAATTTAAAGTAGCAAATAAAATATATTGCTCTAATAAAGTGATAAACTGACTATTGGTCAACAGTGTACTGCTAATACCAATAACTTAACCTGGGTTGGCAACCATAATTTTGTTTTCTTCAAAATTAGTTTTAACAAAAACATTTATTACTTTTTGTTGAAATAAAGCATGATTAATATGATTAAAAATGGATTTTTGATCGTGATAAGTATGTAGCGTCATTCTATAAATATTCTCTTTCTAAGCAACCTACATCCTTGTCAACTAAAATTCATGTTTGAAATAAAGAATATTTCGAGGCGACAGATGTTGGAAGCTGAGCGACATTCTTTTGGTTTGTCGATTAATTGTTCCAGCACAAGATTACTAATTTAAACGGTAACGTTTAAACTAATCGAACAATCAAAACCATGTCGTTCGCCTCCTAACCCCTGTTGTCTCTCAGTTATAAAAAAAGGAAGCTTTGAGACAAGTAAACGGTAAGTATATCTATTTTCTAGGCAAATATACAATAAATTTAAACTAAAGCTTCCTTTAGTTTGTTTCAAGTAATACATACTACTCAACCATATTGAAATGGTTAATTTAAGCAGAATTTTTTTTTCCACATCTCAATTCAAGTAAAATAATTGTTGAAACAAGTGAATGCTACTTTTTTACAAGCAGAATATATTGCTAAATTAACTCGTTCTTAAGATCAACTCAAGCACTTTATTTTACATCCAAGAGTATCGAACTCTTTAACGTAAGAGTAATATATCGTATTCCAAGAATATGGCTGCCTTAAGATAAGATGTTGCATTTTACTTGTTACAAGTATGTACATCTTCTCTCTAAACTTACTTTTGCTTTAAATTACAAAAAAGAAATGTTTTTCTTATAACACAATATTTATTTGCGCATATAGGAACTTACCATATATTTCAGCTAAACCTTATATATTTGATTTAAGTTTAATTTTTTTTCTGTGCAGTTGCTTGTATTGATAATTTTAAACTAGTGTTTGAAAGGCCGTCTATAATTAAATTTACTTCGTCAACTCCGCAATTCATGCGACGTATCAAAGATAATTTTTCGAAACAATATTCGTACAAATCTTGATCATACATTAAGGAATGAAAGTACGTCAATCCGACGTATCAAATAACGTACTGAGTTCGTCTTAAAATGGCATCGGTGGAGTGTGACATTAACTCGTCGTTTGACGTCGTATGTATGTCATTTTCGACGTCGCAGTTCGTCGTGAACGACCATTAAACAACGTTATTATGATGATAATTTGCCACCTAGGTAAGTACTTACCTTGAGCGCTCATTTAAGGTTACAGTAACTAATAATAAACAAACGGGGCAAAAGTGGAAAACCTATTTATATCAAGAGTGAGTTAAAACATATCATAATATTGCCATTCGTAATTTCTAATTTGCAGAGAATTGTACGAAATTATATACTATGCCGACATGAAAATTAAGGGAAAATTCGTTGGATTTATTTAGAATCATTAATTATCTACAAATCCTGTTGAGGTATAATAAATGTTTACTATAATTTAAAAGAGTTTTGTGTAAGGGTTAATTAGCATAACGTAAACAAAGATATAGGGTGCTATTAAAAAATCAAGTTACCTTGGGCTAAAGTTAAGCAAATAATGTTCAAAACTATTGTGGATATCTGTATACAATTATATCGATTTAGAGTTACTGTTATATCAAACTAAGTATGTATGTATGGTATTTAAGGCATGAATATCTAAAACAAATACATATACAAAATACGCCGTCTTATCCGACAGCTTGCACAGAGTTATTTTTTACAAAGGCGTAAATAACAACGTTGTTATTACAGATAGATATATTATTATTGTATAGCACTTTTCAAAATAAAGGGGTGAAAGATATACATAAGTAATGCGTATATACAAAAAATTACGGTTTTATGTGCATGTTGTAATTTTCCAAATTTTAGGGCCCAAAATGTAGTTAAAGACGGCCCACATCTGTGTTTACCGTATGTATGCACATAAATCTGATAAGAAATGAATTTCAACCATCTGTAAGTAAACATCGAAAAAAATTAAATGCTAGGCATAGTGAATTCATTCAAAGCAGATGTTATTTACACAAGATTTAAACTGAGATAAGACGGAAGCACCGAAATGCAAACAAAGCAGTCAGGTGTTTTTTTTATGATGTGCTTTTGCCATGAACTCGTGTATCACGTAAAATAGTAGTACATTTTAAAGGTTAAATTTGTTTTAAAATAAACTTATTATGTTTGCAATAAAACTAATGTATGATTGTTAACTTTATGTAGCGTGTTTCAAATCTATACGCTGCCATTGCAAACGCATGCATCCACTGCGAATAGCAAGTGCACACAAAATGTAATCCCAACGTTCAAATTGTAGCGACGACCGATGGTTCACCGGTATGCTAAATGAGTCAGGGCCGGACTCAAATAAAGAAAAATAATTTTCTCGGTACTCCGTGTACTTAGAACCGTAATTTTTTGTATTTAGACGTTGCTCATGTATATCTTTAACCCCTTTATTTTGAAAAGTGCTATACAATAATAACCCTGTATAGTAGCTTTTATAAGGTCCTGTTATTTTTCTGCGTAGAATTTAAAAATGGACTAATATAGAAGATGTTTCGTTTAAAATAACGAAGTAAGAATGCGTTGTCCTACTTTTGGAACACCTTGCTTGTATAATCAAAAACATATTAATTATGCATCAATAAGTTGTACAACATTTTTGTAGACACATTTTTTGTCTTAAATGAGAAATAGACCTGCAATCAAAGAACCAGTCTTCGCGGGACACTGTACAATTTATATATTCATGTTAGGATCTGGGGGTAGAATCTTAATAGGAAAAATTCCGTCCAATTTCCCATTGGTTATTGTAATCACGTGGTAAATTAGTTATTGTGCTAGGAATGGTGCGCTGTATGTATTTAGAAACCTACATTATCGATGTGTCGTGATTTGTAAATAACTTACAACGCCTCATCCACCTGCGTTTAAACCATAGACAAGAATATAACTATTAGAAAGAGTTTAGACGATTGCGCATTCGCGAACTTTCAGATTGTGTAGAAACCACCATTTTGATGTATAGATCAGCTGTTGTTGTAGTAGTTTTGTTTGGGAGGTTTATAAAACGCATTGTTTTTAAGGTTATTCGTGTTTATATTTTAGTATTATTTAAGCATTTCATATTTATACTATTATTTCGATTAAAGTAGTTTACTAATTAGTAGTTTATTAAAGTGTAGTTGAATTATTGAATAATACGTTGTTAGTAAATAATTTATTATCATTTCGTTGGATCATTTTTTTAATATTTTAAGAGAGTTTAAGTGTTAAGTGAACCAAAAACATTTAGTGAGGTGTGTGGTATTATTACTGTGAATAATTAGATGTGAATTAGCGTTTATGTTGTAGAATGTCTTGCTGCGTACCGGGATGTAAAAGCATTCGTAAATTGATATCCCCTGATGACTATCAGTTTCCATCAGTAAGAGCCAACTATAATCTACTTGTTATGGGTATGTAGTATAACTTTATTGCATTCTCCTTTGTGAAGAGTGCTTGTTGCAGTTAACGTCTGCTGCAAAGAATCTGAGAGAAAATAAATATACACCTGTCGCAATGAAAGAATAAAGGTATTTCTGCACTGTTGACACAAAACATAGACATGACATGTATTCTATTTCAGATGGATTAATTGTCAGCTGATCCGAGAGATTAAGAATATGTATTGGTAATTTCAGCATATCGCAGACAGTTTCGTGAAGAACATCCAATCTTATTAACAAAGGTGATCATTGAGTGTTATTGTAAAATACGGCTTCATAGTTTGGTGAAATTAACGCAAGAACTGCAAGTCGAATTAGTAAGAAAAAAAATTAACGAACTATATTGTTTAGCCACCAATAAAGAAATGTCATATGACATAATGTGTATTTACTATAGCCCAGAAATATGAAATAACCTAAAAACTTCAAATTCCTAGTATTAGTGTATTAGAATGGTATTAGCTTATATGTTTGAATAAATAAAAATGAATTAAATGTTAATGTAATGTCTTTCTAGCAGTAAAAAATACAATTTCCTGTATGTATATAGTATAATACTAGTGTCAAAAGAAAGTATGAGCATTTTATTTATTTTAAAATATTACCATTACGTCCTTGTTTTATCTTTAAATTGTTTTTTCACGACCCTGTCATACATCAAAATGGCGGCCTCCATATTATCTGAACACTGCGCATCTCTAAGCTCTATCTATATATTTATCCTTGTCTATGGTTTAAACTGCGTTGAGCCAAACCAAAAACAACAAGATCTAATGTTGTTGAGAGATTTCGATGTGTTTCTTATCATAAACGGTCGGAAGGATATGGTTTGGTTAGACCAACATGTAAATATTTTAAAGCCTCAAAACTTTTTAAATATCTCCGGAACTTGACGTGCTCAGTTTTACTTTACGCATGTTTCTACACATGTGGACAAAGCTTAAGGCAGTGGGTGATGATGGTTGGAGTAGGTGTGTCCATGCCCTCGCGGCGTCCATGTTTTACGTTGAAAATTATTTTGTTGTTATAGTCCATGTCTTATAGTTATTATTGTGGTTATAGTTCGTTTTTGGTTTAACTTTGATGATGTCAAAGATCCATTAATTCGGCTGTATTCAACTACCCTAACACTGTGAAAGGCACGTCGTTGTGCATAACTTTGTTCAGATGCTGTAACTTTTATAAATAAAGTATCTTTATGTATTATTTCAGTGTTGTATTTATACATCCACATTTTATCATGTGTATATACCAAATATTTCATGACTGTAATAGTATAGTTATTACAAACTGTACTATTACAGTTATGAAATATTTGGTATATATCTAGCAAAAATTTTGATTATTACAAGTTACAAGTATATAAAATAACCCATTTGAATGTATCGTCAGATTAGTTGTAGTTCGGTGTGCTGAGCTCGGTGGCGCGCAAAGTAGAGCATTAGTTTCCTCTTCCAGGTTAGGATAACTACTTAGTCCTAATTTTGCTAGTGCTCGCTAGATCGCACACTGTACATCTCCTGTTTAGCAGTTGTCTGTCACTTCATGGAATCAGCGCCGGCTGGTTTGGTATCTTGTTCCCCTAACCAAATATTTTGTACCTCCAAAATGGAGCGGCTAATGTCTCCTAGTTCCGGGTATCTGTACAGCTCCTTCTCTCCTAGCTAGAAGTATGTATATATATACATCCTCCTAGCTCCTAGCTATGATTATATGCAAATCGAAGAGACCTACAGTTCCGCATTGACGCCCGACTTATTAGTTTCTCGGTTGCGGTGTAGATGGCGATGCATGCGTAAAGCCACTATCATCGTATCGTCTACTAATTATTTACGTATTGCTCGGATCGTTATCGATTGTATTTTGCTATTTTATTAAAAGATGTCACATGTATACGCATTCATTTAGAGATTTAAAGTGTAAACATGACGCGACGTGATAAATCAGCATCAGATAATGACACCAACATGTGCGATATAAGATGTTTCTTACACATCGTTATTCAGTAGTTCTTGCCGTTTCGATGTTAGTGCTTTAAGTGCGCTACAATTAAATTATTTTTAGTGTATTAGCATATCTAGTACAGTAAGTAATACGAATCTTGTTTATAACGTCTTAAAGAAAAGAAAATAATACATTAGCTACTGCAAAATGTACATAGTAATGCACTTCCTACTTCCTAACCACAAATTCACAACTCTGACACGCATCTTGTTCTGCACGTACACAGTATTTATTTTTAGATATGTAGCAATATTTCCGGCTATAATGTTTGTTTAAACTGTTTGCTATCACGAAAAAGATTTACACATTGATCTTAATTGTTAGCTAATTTCAATGTGTATATGCACAAATTTGTGTTTTTATATATTTCTTTTAAAGTCGGTAATTCTAGTGTAGCCTATAAGCCTATGTATTTATGTATTACACAAGTTTGCTTATCTAAATACGTGATCAATTGACCCATTAATGCAAGTAACATATGCAGCGTACACCATGTGTATGGTTCATTGATTAATGTAAATATAATAATAAGAAAGAAAAAAATGATCCATGGCGGATTTGTTTTTAACATATAAGTACATAACAAGCGTTTGCATTTTCATAAATTACTGCTAAATCCAAATGTTCTAACGGAGGCAGATAATGCAATGAAATCGCAAAAATGCGCAAAATTCTTGTAGTAAAATCAAAATAATGAAGTATTTTCTTTGAATAGACCGTAGTTGTCCAAGTTTTAAAATCACATTCCTATTAAAAGCTCAAAAAATTCTAAAAACAATTGGATAGGAGATTTGTCATGGTTCACTAAGTGTGCTAAATGGGATTTAATTTATTAGTTGGGCAATTGTAAAATAAATACTGCCAAACGGTGGTGCGAGCTTGACAACTAGACTGGATACACTTAGACTGTATTAAAGTCAATTAGCGTACAAGGCAAACAAGAAATATGATAATCTTATAAGCGTAAAGTACCCCTATTTACAGCAAACTGTTATTAAAATTAATTGTATAAAATTAAAAAATGAACCCAAATCACGGCCTGCTACTTAAAAAAAATCGTAAATTTTATATTAATCCCTGTATAATATCTGTTTTTTTTTTAATATTTAATATTATTACTTATTTAAATTAAGTACAAGAACAATTTATTTCATACAAATGAAATTAAACCGCAAATTGACATTTAGAGACACGTAGATAATTTTGTTCTATTTGTCTATCCTAATATCTTAATTCTAATATCTTATCGTGAATTTGAAATAATGCTTTGAAAGAGAATTTTTTAATATTAATTTTATTATTGCAAAAAATTTGCCTTATCAAAAATAATATTATCAAAATCTTAACGTTGAGTTACCTATCGCTGTAACAGGCATGAAATTTGTGATCACTTATGAAAAAGTATTGAAAGAAATTGTTCAAAAGAGATCTTCTTGCACTTAATTTAAATAGGTAATAATGTTAAATACTGAAGAAAAAAAAACTATATAGGGGTTAATACAAAATTTACGATTTTTTTAAGTAGTATCGCTTCATATTTGGGTTCATTTTTTAATTCTAAACTAATTTTAATAACATTTTGCTGTATTCTTCGAAATGAGGGTATCTTACTTTTATACGATTTTCATATATTTTGGTCTGCCCTGTAAGCTAAGTGACTTTAAGTGTGTCCAGTCTAGATGTCAAGTATGCACCAACGATTGGCAGTATTTATCATACAATTGCGGCACTAATAAAAAAAAAAACCTTTGTTGCACACTGTGAACCACACTGTTTGTTAATCATATCATTTTTTTTAACTTGAAAATATAACTGCTTGGTTTTAGTATTGTTAGTGAGATTAATTCTTCATAGAACAATAAATGTAAATTTTTGTGAACAGTAAATAAAAAATTAAAGAAAAATGCGCAGCGGTATGTCTTCCGCTGTGTTTTTTTTTTTTTGAAGTTTTATAGTATGATATCCATCTAAAACGCACTACGAATCCGTGTATTTCTTACAGTGAAAGTTGTGGAGATGTTATCTATGATGACACAATTTACATACTTGCATTAAATTGCACATTTCTGCACCCACACCATAACATTTTCATAATATTGCTGGTATTATAAAATTTAATGGAATTCCGCACCTGCACCAAGCAGTAAATGTTTGATAAATGAGTATAGTTAATTACATTTATTACCGCAACAAATGGTTACATTACTATTTAATAACAACACCATGCTTACCATACAAAACACGCAAGTTGCCAAAAGTAAAAGCACAATATTCACAACTTGGTTATTAAGGGATTTTTTTTTAAAATCGCAGAAATACATAATTTTATTGTTTATAATTGGCATTAGTCGACGGAAAATATATGTTTTTTATTTCTTGTTATTTAGCTAATGTGTTTACTCGATTATCTACACTAATTATTACAGGTCCACTGTTCGGTTAACCAATTTGTTCGTGTAATCAATTTTAAAATATCTTGATATCACACATTAATTTAATGTTAAGCTAAATGTATTCCCTCGTGTATACATTACACTTTTTAATAAATTCTGTACTTTTTAAGTTCGATAATATGTCATCATTCATAGTTTCCATTAGATTTTCATCTGCGTGTGCCTATTTCTCATTTTTTTTTTCAATCTGTCGGAACATCTAACAGTTAATAAAGTTGTAAAATTTATTATTTCATTCATTTCAGTTCCAGTCGTTATTGTTTTTATTGCTTATGCTAACGCAGAAAGAAGTATTAAATCTACGATCCAACATACCTGAGGGCAGTCAAGAACTTCTTAGCTAGTCTTCATGTGGTTTTTCTTTTAGTCTTTCCAGAGTATTTCCTTGAGTACTATCGTTTTGAAGAGATTCTTTCTATAGTGCAGTTTTCTAGTCTGAATCACGAGTTGATCCAGTGGCTGGATCAGCGGTGTGTAGTTGAGCACAAAAATACGACAAATTTAGGAATCGTCACTAGATGATTCTGCTGGATGACCAGATTATCTAGTGTCAAAATTATTCTTTGAGACAGGTTTAATTCCTTCACCTTACGGTATATACGACATTGGCATGAGCACATACTTTGGAGCTGTCGCGACTTTCAGACGCGGTATCTGAGATGGTAACAATACCAAATATTTCAGCACTATTTCTTTTTAAATCGCATATTCTGGTCATTGCAACCTGGTATTTTAAAGCAGCATTTGCTCTCTTACCAGTTTTTAAAGTTTTTATGATTTCCATCCTGTTACTTAATTTTAAATACGTGGGCTTGCTTTTCGATATAGCAAATCCAAATATGTTCAAATACATTTTTGACCTCGTCTACCGTAAACACCGCCCTAGTGCGATAAAGCGCACGGTAGTTTTCTCATCTCACAATACTTCCGAGGCAAAATATACATAATAATTTAATTAAAAAAAAAAAACTGTTATATTAACGATTACTGACGAAAAAACATGATAAGAAATTCACTTTGCCCTAAGACTGAGTTGAGTTGTCAAAAAGTAGTGGTACTAACCCACATCTACTGACTCACGTCGGCGTGTTTTTTTTTTCAAGAGATTTTCTAAATATTTTTCTCAGCCGAAAATCTAATACAAATGTCATGCATTAGGTCGCTCACCTTCGACTCGCACCTGAAACAGTTTTCGCGCTGTAAATGACACCTACCGCAATTTGATGTAAATAACCATTACAAGATATACACGAAGAACACTAAGGACAAACGTGTTTGTCCGACGACTAGCTAAATACTGGCGAATGAGGGATGAGCTAAGGAAGATCATAATTAGTGCTATCTATTTTATCCGAATAACCGGTTATAGACGCAAAACGGTTATAAATTTGATTAAATAGAACGACCGGTTAAAGGTGTGAATTTTGTGGTGCTTCTTGCGTCTACTATTGACTGCTTTTATGTATTTTATATCCGAACAATTTCGGTGAAGCGTTTCAGCACCGAGCACTTGCGATCGGGCTACAACGACTGCGACTCTACTGCTCGAGATTTATGCGACGATCGCTGAGGAAATGATGATGAAACTTTAAGAGGGACCTAAAAAGTATTCTCTAATTTTGAGGAACTCATGGAATTCATATATATCATACTAGTTCATTATTGTGTTTGTATTGCTTAGTTACCAACTACATAATCGCGTATCTTATGCTCACGCAGGCATAAAAGCACAAAAAACAGGTTTTGATTAACTTATTTATTAATTATCTGTATTAATAGACTTACAAAATATGGAATTTAACTATGATGTAAATTTACTTAACATTTAGTAAAATTGCTGTAGAACTGGCAATTCTGGGAGGATCCAATAATAGTTAGGAGGCCTCGAGCAAACGTTCATTCATGTTTCATTGTCTGGGTATCGAGTTTCTGCAAGGAAAAGTTAGATCCAGAAGGTATGTCTCTCAGCATTCTCGAAACGCTATTTTTGAAGAATGCAGTCCTACTGGCCTCTAAATAGCCTTTAGCAACCGACGTACCCATCCATCCACCATGACGCTTCAACATGGTCATACTGGTCCTAGTCTCAGCCAGAAGACTTGCCGATGTTCGACGCAGGCAGTGATCTGTATACTAGCCAAGATCGCCCAAATCCAAGTATCTGGCTATGATGAACGGGATTTCTGCGAATGTGCTTTTCCATGCGAGCATAAAGTCCGTTATCAGCTTCAAATTGTTCATTTCGCCTTCATCAGCAATGGTAAAAACGCTCTAGTATGTTTACTACGAAAACTTATTTTGTATCTTCTACGTGAGCAACTAGCCTATTCACAAAATCTTGCCGTCGACATCCACAATACAACAAATATTAATGCAATTTTATTCATTAAATTCGTCAGTAATTCCATTTTTTTTCTGCGTTTTGTCCTTTTCATTTTGACAGCACTTTCCAACAACTATTTTAGGTAGCAACAACTTAAAACATATTTTCAACATTTTTTTTTTGTTTGAACAACATTCAAACGCTTTGAACGAAACAACGTGATTGTTTTAGTGTCAGAGCAAGGAAATATTGATTTAAATAAAATATATTTGTTGGAAAACCCGGTTTGTTTCTATTCAAATATTTCAGATTTTAGATTTAATAGCAAATATTTTTTTTTAAATATAGGCGTGCGCATTGTGCCATTTGTTTAGAATCTGGTGGGGGTTAATAATGTTGGTTGATGAATGATGTTTGTCGTGTCATATTTTTGCCTACCGAAAACGTGTTTGTAATTTGCACCATATAACATAGCAGTAAGTATTATTATTATTAGGCATTTCAGTATTCAGTAACTACATTTTAGTATAATATGTATACCTGTATTAATTAAATATGCAAAATACATATTACAAATTTTTTAATAACACACGATAGATTTCGCTCTATCCGAGCATCCTCAGGCCAGTTAAAGAAATATCAATTAATGAGAGTGTGCAATAATTATTAGCAAAAGGGATTGTATAAAATTTATTTTTTTTATTTATAAATGAGGGAGTAAAGTAAAATGGTAAAAGAATTTAAAAAAGAAAAAAAATAAACAAAATTAGAGAGTGCAAAGTAGATAATCGAATGTAAAAACATACATTAAATAAAGAATAAAACACATAAGTCTAAACTAACAACACTTTAAAATTATTTGAAATAATTGTAACAACCACTTCGAACTTACGATATAAAATGATTCCGAAAAGGTCAAGACTAAAATTTAAATAAAGGTAGAAAATTCCAGAAAAATACAATAAACTTGTGCTATTTATTATGGAAAATCTAAACTAATGTAAAGTTGTGCTAAAGACGTAGTAGAATACTTGAAAACCGTAATGCAGAAGGTCGTCATCCATTTTCCGTATTTTCTTATATTCGACAGTTATTACTTGTTGCATCAACAGCCCATTTTCAATAGAGTCGCTGCGTCCAAAACGCACTACTGAAAACACATTGACACCGAACTCAGACCTAACCGGACATGACGGTCAACTGGTCAATTCAAGCTGGTTAAAAATATTACTTTTGTATTGTTGTATCTTTTATAGCTAACAGCTGGCAATATCACCTGTCTATAATGCTCCAAATCACAAATGTAAATTTGTTATAAAAACAATATTATGAATTATGGGTTTGGCGATTATCCTGTCACGACGGTTACCCGATTGCGTGCATATGATCAGCCGGTTACGAAATCTGTTCGGTTTATTACCATTAATGGCAGCAACAAGGCTTGTTCGATTAATCAAGTGCTTTTCGGATAATCTCTTTTGTCGTCTTCGGAGAAGGAAATATTCGGACAAAAGCGGAAAGGAAAATTTATATTAGCACGCCAAAATAGGCCTTTTGCAGGACACACACACAATATTAGAAAATCAAGACAACTATAATTTTATTTACGCCAGCGTACAACGTATGACAGAATAAGACAATGCACTAAAGAAAAAAATCGGTGGTAATAAATCCAAAATAATTTTGACAGGCATTTTCTTTTTTTACCGTGTGAATATTTTCATATTGTTCTGTACTATCTAAAAATAATGTTTTGCATCACCCACTTTATTCAATAGCTCTTATGTTTTTAGTTGAGATAGACATACCGTTTTGCAGGATATTGAAACGACGTAGACGTAAATAGGTATTATGAATACATTTAGTAATTATCTCTTCGCCAGAACCACAGGCTGGTAAAATGCATAAATACAAATGAATAATGTAAATATGCTTCAGATTCAATCTAATTTTAATGCATTCATAATTGGATGATGAATAATCATATAAATTAGTACAGTAGTATAAGTACATAGTTTATTAGGTAAAAAGTATTTAAATAAAAGTGGTAATATATATAGTTCCATAGAAGCTTCGAATTAATCGCATTAAATATTTCAGTTTGTCATTGCATTATAATTCGGTTAATAATACTTCTAGTTTGTAATGCGGCATGTACAGAAGGTGCAATTTACTTGTTACTGACGTCACCTTCTATTAGGGCGTAGAAATTTTACATGTCTTTTGCTTTTGTGTACTACCCGTGTATTATTTCTCATTCCGATTACATAAATGCATTCCATACTGATATTCAATTATTTTTTATGTTTACGCTCCGCTAGCCTTACTTTGAAAAACTAACTCTTTAAGAATAAAAATTTCAGTTTTACAAGAAAAAATGTGCAGTACTTTAAAAATGTATATGTAACATACATTATTTTCATGTACTAACATTGTATGTCTTATTGTGCTATAATGTAAATATATTTCATATTACGCTCCAATAATTTCTTTTTCGTTCTCTTAAGTTTCTAAACTACAAATAAGAACATAATATCTATTGCTCATGTACTAAACACAGCAGCAGGTGCCAGTGACGGCTCGTGACAATATTGAGTAGTGGGGTTAATCGCCCCCTCCCCTCACTTCTCCCCCTCAATTTTATTAATTTTACGAAGATTTAAATCAGTTTAGCTCAGCTTGCAGTAATTCATTACCTCATTTACTACTAAGGGCCATTATTACAATCGCGATTTAAGGATTAAATATGGCAAGGTCCAGTTTATTTTTTTATTTACATCTATTGTAAGTTTAAAGTGAAATTTAAACCGAAGATTATTGATCTACCGTTTAAACCGCGATTATAATATCGACACTTTTTGTGTTTAATGTTTACAAATTTAGAAGCCATTTTAAAATGAAAAATACGTTAAGTTCTTATCGGGAATACTTATCTATCTAAATAAATACTAAAGTATTTCCTCGGGAATTGCATATATTTAGTTTTTAAACTGCACGTACATACATGGGTCACTTGTTTACATTCCCCCAGCTAACTAACGCAAAATTATTCAGGTTTTTTGTGGTTTCATATTGATGAAAACAACACAACACAGAGCAGATGAGTTATTTAAGCGATGATCGTCGAGTAAAATATACTGGATATTCTAAGCATAAGCGGACGTATTTCTTACAAAGAAAGGGAAACACAATTTTTATTTTCTTTGTTTGTTTACCTAACCAAATGGCTTGTTTTTTTTTTTTTTTTACTTAAAACACTATTATGATATATTTTTCAGGAATAACTCCTTTATTATATTTATTATTTCATTTTCATAATTTTGATTTAAAATACTATACATAGTTATTAATTTGCTATGTTATCCTAGAATAACACTACACGCAACTTTTATTGCGGGGAAGTGTCTAAACAGAACTCCGTATGCCGCAGTCCTCAACATATGTTTCTATTTGCAATAGTCGATCTTCGACGGCCATCTGACTCACACGCTTGCCTACCGTGATAGTGGGACACTCTTCCTCCACAGTGCCGAGCACTGACGTATACTGATGACGCGTGACTCGATCAACCACCGAGCAGCGGGTGAAAATACCGCTGGCGCTACTTCAATGTAATTTTTGCGTATATTGCGACCACCCCCTCTTCCGCCAGCTCCGCTCGAAGACCTACAAAGGGCTGAAACGGGGGCCAATCTAGACGTAGCCCCAGTTCGCCGCTTGTCTGCATAAGTAACTACAGAGCGCGTTTCGTTGTATCAAATCATGGGAATCGCAACGTTCGTTCTGTACTTAAATGTGTGTGTGTGTAGGTACGTATATTTATCGGTATTTTTACAGAAACTAAAAGCTTTTTAATGATTAATTAGTTAGTTCGAGATTCTAAAAAGACGATTCAGTAGGTTTTATTGCTTTTCGATTCATTAGATATTTCATTAGCGTTTCAAACACTTTTTTTGTAGCTAGCCTTCTGTCGGGACAGTAAAGTTAGCCTAAAACATATTTATATTAGGATGGATTCTATCCGTGCATTGTGTTATTCTGTCGTGCATTGACTTATTTTGTCGTGCAATATAAACTTTTGTTGTGCAATAACATCTTTCAAACGGCAATGTCGTGTAAAATATTTTTATATCGTTCTGTACATTTTATCGGCGTTTCAAACATCTTTTCTCCCGCCATGTAACCTTTCCTGTCGGTACAATAAATCTAACTCGTTCAGAAAACCAAGGCTTCACTGTACTAATAGAATATTTATTGCCTTATTGTACATTGTTTGCATTATAAAATATATCTACAATCACTGGAACAACAGTTGCCCTAAAGGGATATTTATCCCAGTATGGGAAAATGAATCATAACATCTGTGCGGACAGTTTGCATGATCGGCAAATAATTTTGATTGACCATCTCAGCTAATTTATAAAATTAAGCAGTTATTTCTTAAAAAAATAGGAAAATGTTAAAATACGCAAGTACTTCATAAAGTAGTGAAAAAGTTGTTTAAATTAGAAGCAATTAATACTTGCAACCGTGAGTGTGTGATCTTTAATGACTTTAACGCTATACAGGATGATGATACGATCAAAAAGTCTTAATGCACAGGGGGTCTATCTGTAAGCATTAACGAGAAAAAAAAAGATTTTGTAAATGCCGTGGGCTAGAGCCCACCTGTGCCCAACCTAAATGCTGTGCCGAGTATACCCCACATACCACTATCATTCAGCCATTACCGCTGTTAGTTTTGTGTGGATCGCCGCTTGGAGTGCAAACCACTTCTAACATTTTATTTAAATTCTTCCCGTCTCGAAAAAACGATCCTTTTCAGAACCATCATGAGTTCATATCAGAAAATCTAAGCTTGTTGCATCGGCAAAAGCGCGGGAATGTATAGATTCATTTATACGCGACATCATAGTAAAAAAACGTGTTTGCAAATTTTCTGTATCTACATTTATTTCTGCGTAATTCGATTCAATTCATTTTGCGTTATGTGATTAAATAAATCCAAAAGAAATAACTCAGATTCATGTGGTACCGTTTATTAACAACTAACTCTCGATTCGACAAAGCAAAAGAAAAATATTTACAGTTTCTGTAACTACTGAAGTCGCGTCCTGTGAAACTCGAACGTCTTATCAGGATATTAAAAATAATGCTTTGTAGACTTACGTAGAATGCTCTTAACAAAAAAGGAATGTTTATTTTATAAAAAGAAGAAATTTAAAATGCCTCAGTTTTGCTATTTTTACAAGGGCACACTGGCCGATTGGCCTTTATTTATTCAGGATGACGTTAAATGAATTTACGGCATACCACTAAGAATAATACTAAATGAGTGCATGTATTTATACATAATACCACGTTTAGCGGGTCCTTAACATGACGTTTCCTTGAATCAGGCCCGGACTAAAGAATTTTTAGCTCTAAATTTTACTTTTTTTTTTATTTTTTAATGATGAAATCCGGTTTCGGCGGGTTTGTGCTTTATAGGTCCTGTAGTTAACACCCAAGCAAAATTTACTTTTTTATTTGATACACCTGTATATATAGAAATTTTCAAAATCAAGAAATGTCAATTATTAAAAATTGAATAAAGACAAATTGAGTTTAAGACATCATAATAAACTTGCACGTAGCCTTCCCTTCGTTGCCCATATTATACACTGCTTAACTGCCGAGTTTGAACCACGTCCTGGCCTAAGTTTCGTCCTCAATCGCAAGGAACATCTTCACGGCTGTTGTTTTTTTCACTAAAGATGCTTTTCGTTTTCACTCGCTGTTCTTGGGGAGTCACCATTTTTTAAGATTTTATACGCAAGCAAGCAGCATCAGATAGAAATGTGATACTCCAGTAGTAATATCATCGGCATTTCCGTAGTCAAATAAAAAATGATTTAATGCAGTATTTATGTTCGAAATTTTGTTACGACCTAATGCATTTCTTAAAGCATTTTTAATAGTTTTGACAGCATTTTCAGCAGCTCCATTTGATTGTGGAAAGAGTGGTGCACTAGTTACGTGTTTAATTTCATATTTTTTCTATAAAAATTTTAAATTCAGCACTGGTAAAACTTCTTGCATTATCGGATACAATAACTTTAGGCAAACCAAATCTAGCAAAAGTACTATGCAAAGCTGTTAAAGTGAAATTAGTTGTTATTGTAGAAGTAGGAAATACTTCTATCCATTTAGAATAACTGTCTAATATTATAAAAAGATATTTGTTAAGAAATGGACCCATGTAATCAATATGAATTCGAGAAAATACATTTTGAGGCCATTCCCCAGGATGTAATATTGTTTTAGGGGGATTTATTTTATTTAGCGTGCAATTTCCACAATTTAAAGCCATTTGCTTAATTTCTTTAATAATTTCCTGCCAAAATAAATTTGGCATTTTTGATTTGGCAATGTTTTTCATTTTAACAACCCCTAAATGTGACATATGTAATTGATTTAAAATACGATATCTAAGCTTTACCGGTATAACTATTCTGTTATTCCAAAATAATAGATTATCTTCAATGGTAAGTTCATTTCTAATCGCGTAATATTGTTTAAATTTTTCATCGCACTTAGCACGTTTTGGCCATTTAGTTCTAACAAATTTCATTATTGCTTTTAAAATTTGATCAGAATTAGTAAATTCTTGAATTGATTTAAAGTTAGTTGTAATGAAGTCATTATCAGAGAAAAACTTAACATATTCTACATCAACTGATTTCCAACTTTCTTCACTTTGAATCGGTAAACGGGAAAAAAATCAGCATTATTTCTTTCAGATTTAACATATTCAATATTATATCTATAATTTGATAATATTACTGCCCAACGACGCAATCTGTTTGCAGAATATTGAGGAATACCCTTTTTAGGATTAAAAATTGCAAGTAAAGGTTTATTATCGCTAACCAGAGTAAATTCTCTACCGTAGAGATATTGATTAAATTTACACAACCCAAATATAATGGATAAACATTCTCTTTCAACTTGTGCATAACCTTTTTCGGCCGATGAAAGTCGTCTCGATGCATACACTATCGACCGCTCTTGACCATTTGGGAAAATATGAGACAAAACGCATCCAAGACCATATGGGCTTGCATCTGTTGTTAAACGGAGTGAATATTCAAGATTATAATGTACTAAAATATCTGCAAATGTTAAAATACTCTTCACTCTCCTGAATGCATTACTGCAATCTTTAGTTCATCGCCATTTGACGTCTTTCTTCAATAATTGATAAAATGGATGCAATATTGATGCTAAATTGGGAACAAATTTGCCATAATAGTTAATCATTCCCAATACGGACTGTGGAAACTTCGAAATCGGCACACGGAGGTAAGCAAACCGCTGATCACCGCTTGGGGGCGCAGTTGCTCTCTTGGAAATCACATGATGGATACCTGGCTCCATCTTTACAGATGTGACGTTGGAGGTACTTCCGGATGATGCCTCGGTCGCCATTTCTGCTATAGCTACTTGAATTATTTCAGCGAAGGTGCTTGCAATAAGTTGCTTGAATAACTTCGACTGAACTGGTCCTTTGGTGAAACCAATAATGAATCGATCTCGTAACATCATATCAATAACAGTTTCCTCAAAATTACAATTTAACGCCAAACTTCTTATTCTAGCCGCCCACTCATTCATTGTTTCATGCGTGTTCTTGAAAGCGGCAAAAAAAATTCCTCGGAAAACTGATTCCGCCACCGCAAAATACTTGTTGAATAATTCAGCCAAATCTTTATATGTTTTATCTTCTGGTAATTTTGGTAGACACAGATTGTACATTAACTTCTAAGCCTCTTCATCCAGGGCATTTAGTAAGATAGCTTTTTTCTTATCGTCACTTGTTATTTCATTTACGAGAAAATAGTTATCAAGTCTTCTTTTATAAATTATCCAGTCACTATTTTGAGCACTAAATTCGCGGATTTTACCGTAATATGACGGATTTGAATCTGCCATTGTAACACTTATCCTCGTCGCCAGTGAAGGATATTTGACCGGTGGTGACAGAAACACTATATACGTCCGTATACTTTGCCGTTTAATGTGCGAATATATTAACCAAAGGTACAAACTCAGTATGAAAGTATACCATACAAAAACTATACGATACTACGACGTCTAGGTACTAAGAAATATACTACAGAATATAGTTTTACAAAAAAAAGTAAGAATAAAATTTATCTGCTTGAAACCCAGTTCGACTCCATATATCGAGATCAAGAAACCTCCACAAATATAAAATAAATTCTTAGACTCTAAAAGGTTCCAGGCTTTTATAAAACAATCCCGACTGCATGCTAACCTTTACGAAGACTCCTAGATCCATTCCGAACGAAACTGCCCAATTTTCAGAGAGTTCCAATAAAGACGCTTCAAGAGTCGTTCTGAGATATATTACGATCAAGACAGCGTAGATGTCCTAAAAGGCCTATATTTTTTTCGTAAGTTAGTCGATAAGTAATTTAATTTCTGTAAAATAGGTTCCAAACAACTCGAACATATCCGTAAATCGATCACGGAAAAATACGTTAATTCTGGTAGGGTCTATTACTTCTAACTGAATTGCAATTATTAATAATCTTATTTAGAACCGATATGCCTGAAAAAAAAAGAACCTCCTTTTACTTTAATGCTAAGAAAACATAAGGAAACCATTTTCTTACAAAAAATTATTTGAAAAGTTTACTTCGTTCTTACTCTTCATAACTCAGTTTTGTTATTCATCCGCCGTTATTGTTATTTCTTTGTGACAACCTTGTTTTTAACGTTGTTGTTCAGCGGATATCTTTAGTCATTTCAAAACTACCAAACCAAAATAAAATGTGTTGCAAGTTCTCTGTGCAAGTTGCTCATTGCAGTACCCACAGATCTAAAAAATGTAGTCCTTACGGTATGACCTTTCGTTTAGAAGATAAAATATCGGATGTAAAATATCGATATGCCAAAAATATGTCCAAAAATATATATATTGGAAACAAAATACCCATATTCTACAATTCTTTCACTCAACCATAATACAAAGTCGTTTCTAAACTCATATTTTAATGTTTGGGTTGCTGAAAGTAATGGTGGAAAATTTGAATTTTGCAGATTGAAACATATTTCTTAACAAAAGGAAAAATCAGTTACCAGTTTTTTTGCGGAACTATCCGAAAAATTATTGAATTCGAAAATTATCCGATAATAAACGTAATTATCCGAAAATTGAACAATTTATGCGCCTCCTTGAGGACACATGCCTAGACTTTCAGCCTACTAAATCACTGCAGCAAACATTTTTTTAAACTCCTCAACCGTCCACAGTGTAGAGTATAATTGAATTCAGAAAGGAGTAGTGCACTCATTCAATTGGAAAACCTATTGCAATTAAAAAAAAAGAACAAATTTCAACGTCATACCTAGAAATGGAGAAATGGAAAAGATATTTTTTTATTCATAGCAGAAATTAAAGCGTCCTTTGTTCTGCTCAAAATAATAGATCAATTTTATGCTCAAACATGAAGTAATACATTAACAACAAAGGAAAATAAAATAGTAATTTTCATGTAAAATAAACACATTGTGAATTACCATTTAACATTGACTTCTCCCACGACATAAATTCTTGAACTTTTCTTTCTCTCTTTAATCTAGCGATCACACACCAAGAATAGGTTTCGATAAAGTCATCTAACTTACTACAGATTATTTTATACAATATATCCCGTATCGTTTTATTCAAACTTTGCTAAACTAAATTTAATAATTAAGTAAAAGTAACAAACGTGCGTGGTGGATCAGTTTTGTGTTATTACGAAGATACAAGTTGTTTGCCAGCTAGATTATGCTACAAAAAATTTCGTAACAAAACCCCACCCCAATATTTTCAACTTCCGAACACGTTTGGTTATTCTGGAAATCGATAGCAACTTTCTTTATTTTAAATGAAACGGTGTTATATATCTTACTTTAGGTATTTTTACACATTATTTGAAGGGAATTTGTATTATTTTTTTTTATCTTTAAATTCAACAGTTTTTGAGATATTGGAGATTTTGGCAAAATTTTTAATATATTACTTCCTTCGAAACTGTTCCTAAAGATAATAACATGATTTCTCAATGGCGCGATTAAGAAAGTGCTATCTGGCCAATTTTGTGGAAACTGCAAGTATATTTTCCTAAAGTTGTCATCAAATTAGATGCATTTAACCTCACAACAGTAATGTAACAGACATTTATTGCATATATGACTTCTTTAAGGCAGTAGTAGTATAGTGAATTAATTATGATAATAAAACATTCAAGTACTTACGCAATAATAGGTTGATAAGTACAAAAATGAACTCAACAAATTGAAAATTACGATATTTTTTAACTGCATTTATGATTGTATTTAATATTCTCAGCTAAAAATGTTTGCTATGTGCTGTTGCAGTGCAAAAAAGTATTCTTTATGTGCTCTTTATACGCATAAAATGAAGTTTCTGAATCCTGTAGCTTAATTTTTTTGAGTATAAACTAGACTTGGTTCATAATTGAAAATAACAAAAATTGTAAACCAAGTTAATAGAAATATGTTGATTTAATATAAGACAAATAAATTGTTGTCAATTTCATATGCACTTTACTGCAAAAAATATATTTTAATTTTCATAGTAGACCAAATAATTGTCCAGACCTCGAAAATCACTGAAGTAAGTAGTAAGATGTCCTAATTGTCAAAAAGGACCATGTTTTTTTTTTTTCAATTTTATGCTGTTCTATAAAAATTACTAGTAGCTTTTATAAAAACATTGAAACGTTTCAGTACTTTTTTTTTTAATTACTTAACAAAAGCAAAGTTATAAATATTTTGCGCCTTACTTTATCGACACACTATATGTACACGAGAACCAACGAACCGTTGAACACTTCATTTACATTTATAATATTTGCATTTACATTCACAACATAAAGGATATGCATGCGTATTTACAAAACAAAAATAAATAAAAAAACGTATCATCGCGGAAACATCGTTCCGAGTTACCAATTATTTACCGTGAAGTAGCAAGCGCACTGGATCGATGGATAGGTCAGATAGAAAAAGAAAGGTTTTTGCGGTACATGTATTTAAATAAAGTACCGTACACTGGTCCGGTCACCAATCCGAATTTAGAGGCTCCACGCCCAGTTCTATATTGAGCCCCTTCTAAAGGCGGAATCCCACGGCGCTAGATTCGCCGATCCACGAGCCGTGGGAATTGCCAGGTTCGTCGTTTATAGCTCGGCTTGAAGAGGTTTGTGTTTTCCCGATTGTTGTCGGTAAATTTGACGCGAGCCAAAGGAACGCACGCATTTCCGGCCTCGGCTTGTATAATTTCGACCCGATCCAACGGCCATCGGCGAGTATGGTGCAATTAAATTTCAGTAGCGTCTCGTAGCTGTGGAGGTTAAGAGTTATTTATTTTAAAAATGGAATGGTCAAACGACATAGTTCTTGAAATTTTGTCAGCATACGAAGGAGAGCCGGCGATTTGGAATCCGCGAGATTCAAGTCACAAAAATAGAAACTGCAACACGTCTCCGCCGATCGTTCATGTTAATTACTTTTTAACAAAACTCTCCGCTGTCGCTGGAGAAACTAAAACCATGATTTGCCAAGCCAACACGAATCCACACTATGAACTCACACACCTCGTGGGAACGCCTATCTACTTGCCACACTTTGTCGCGAACCAAGCATGGGCAAGCCTCGACAAACCCAAGCCACAAGCCATATTCGCCGAGTCACGCGCCGTGGGATTCCGCCTTAAAATAGTTTTATTATCCCAACATCCTAAAGGGTTTATCCTACATACAAGCACGTTTTCTATTCTGATAGGCACTATGGCGAAAGCTTGAAAAGTGAGACAGAAGTACAACAGAAAATTAACTAATTAACCAATATAAAGCTGCAATGGTTGACTGTATTTAAAATGTTTCTGATATTGACAGATATTAATTCAGAAAATCGAAACTTTTTTTGTACAGTTTCAATAGGCGAAAGTGCTAAAAACAAGAACAATCCATGGATATAAAAATAAACTTGTTTTAGATTTACTTTCATAAAGTATGTTTAAAAAAGGTGCAAATATTCTGTAATTTTATTTTTAACAAAATATATTATTAATACTCAATACGAAAAAATCATAAATACCTTCAATTACAATTTCAAATTAGGTTTTTCCTAAATAAAAAAAGTAACGTACACATTATAAAAATAAATGGATTATGAGGAGGATACGTATCTCTGCATGCAGCCTGAAGGTCTTGTATAGGTTGAGTGCAAGTGGTGACTATCATCCAATCGAATACTATAAAAAATATAAAATAATTTACCAGAAAGTAAATAAAACCGCAAAATTGCTCCATAATAATAGAATGTTAAAAACTGCATCAACTGGTACCATTGGCTATATGAGAAATTGGTCGCGCCAGAAAAGGGCGCGTAGGAAAATGCAGGTGTGTTAGACGAAATGAATATTTCGCTGATTACTACTAATGCTTGTATTGATAATTAAAAAAAGCTACTGTTAAATTTAACAGAATAAGGAGCTCTTTATTGTCAATTGTTCTTGCCTTAGCTTAGTAGTAATGTTTCGGTGCGAACATACCAGAGTTGGGCAAAATTCAATCAAATTCATCAATCGAAACCGAAATAAAAAAAATTTCAGTTATTAATTGAAGTGATTAAAAATTGAACTTAATTTAATTTTTAATCTGGCCGGATTGATTTCATTCAATCGTTATTTTTTAATTATTCACACTCAGAGTCGATATTAATCGATGAAATTTTTAATCAATTAAATTTCGGATTAAAATTATCAATCGAGATTTAATCGAAATTAATTTAATTGTTAGTTGAGATGTAACATACTGAATATGCGCCTTAAAATTTAATTTATCATCTAAAATAACCCCGAGATGTTTGACAAATTCTTTGCAATAAATTCCACCCTCTCCTGATTTAAATGTAGACCTTCTTTGCCTCGATTTGCCTAAAGATACCGCCTCTGCTTTGTACGCATTCAAATTTAATTTACTATCTAAACTCCTGTTTAAAATATTTGTTAAAGCCTGATTAACCCAATTTTTTAACGTATTATATTGCCCTGCTTAACAGGCTTCCGAAAGTCCACGACTGTAAATGATACGTTCTACCATGTACGCAGTTTGTTGGCATTTGCCGCCTGCAACCGTCTTGCCGCGATCACCGTTTAATATTTAATTGTAACAGGAATACGATACGCCTTAGATTTAGTCCATTTCCGATTAAAAATTAACGTTTAACCAATTGATAATTACATCTTTACTTGTCAACTGACAATCATCATTATTATCAATCAAATTTATCAATCATTAAATCTCCGATTAATAATTTTAATACGGAATTAATTTAAAACACACCAGTCATTGCCCGCTAATCCTCCTAAGCCATAGAGTTGAATGCTATTTTAACAGATTTACAGTGTGACAGTCTGCATATTAGTAGCTCTTTGCTTTCAAGTATAAATAAGCTACAATTCTCCTTATTATTTTGGGAATTTACCGTGTATCAGTTACCCGCTTTTTTTTTGTACTGGAGTTTCGCTGTTAACACTAAAACAAAGGAACGAAGAATTAAATGTAATTTATAAAAAAACTACTGCTTGGACTATTAGCATCATATTGAACATTGTTAACTCGAGTTCTCTTTAACGTGCTGTGTCCAAAAAATAAATTGAAAATAATTTTTGCAATTTTATTTTTCTGTATTTAGTGGTACGTATACATGTTTCAATTGATTTAATCTTACACAATTTGATTACAATTTTGTTGGAGTAACGAAGAGAGTTGCTGCAACTGCGCCACTTTTAATGCGAGTTCCTTTAAATTGACAGTTGTTTATGTTTGTATTTCACTTAACCTCAATTAAGCAAAATGTTAGGTTATGCTGTCAAAACAAAGGTAACTTAAATAATATTCTGCGTTCCGTTATAAATTAAAAACAGGCGGCCTGTATTGTAATAGCGACACCCTTAAATTTTAGTTAAATGCGCAAGCGCACATGTCAAAATAATAGATTCTTTTAATAAAGGATCTCTAAAAGTAGTTTACAATGTATGTATATATGTATGTAGATAGAAGGGTGATGTTACACTGCGACCTAAAAGATCTGTTGTGTCCCCTATTCTTGCTGCTTTACAGCTGGCCTTCCAATCCTATTCCTCTCAGAAAGTGTAGGATGTCAGAGGGCCCCAGTCTAGGTAAGTCTCTTTCTTCGATTTCACATGCTCCCAGGTGCAACGCCCTCGAGTTGCACAGTGCTACGTAGTTCGAGAGGAGGTGTGTTTCATCCTGTTCCCCACAAAATCTACATTCAGATTCCTTTTCCAATCCAAGCTTACTCAGGTTATCCGTTATTTCGTTTCCTTCCACTCCTGTGTAACCCGAAACCCACAGGAGGGTTACTTTATTTCTTTTGCCTAGCTCATTTAATTTCCCTAGGCATTCCCAGACCATCTTGGAACTGATTTCATATGAGCTCAGCGCCTTGATGGCTGCTTGACTATCAGACATGATGATAATCTCCTGCTTCCGATAATTTCTATCCATATTGAACTGAATACATCTTTCAATAGCGTGTATTTCCGCCTGAAATATGCTTGGATATTTTCCCAAGCTTTCGAAATATGTGGTTCTAGGCCCATATATTCCTATTCTAGTTCCCTCTGCCGTTTTGGAGCCATCAATATACCATTTGATGACATTTCTATTCAAGTACAAGATGGTGTTATGATCCCACTCGCTCCTGTTACTAGCTTTGTGATGAATTCCTTCACAAAGCTGAATTTTTTTAACATATCATCCCGGGGCATATCGCAGATTTGATCACCGTCAGGAGATTGAGGCCTATGCCTAATCATTCCTTCCTTGACCATTCTGAGTGTGGTTCTTTTTGTCACGCCCTCTACTACAATATGGAGGGGGGTAAGATCCAATACTACTTCGATAGCTGCTGTTGGGCAGGTTCTCATAGCCCCCGTTACGCGTACACATGCTAATCTTGGCACTTTCAAGAGGTTAATTCTCGCGGTGGCCAGATTAGCTCTTTTGCTCCATGCTACTGATGCATAAGTGATGATCGGTCTCACTATCGCTGTATACATCCAAAGCAGTATTTTTGGATTGCATCCCCAATTTTTCCCTGCAAAGTTTCTGCACACCATCAGAGCGCTTTTGGCCTTGTTGGTTACTTCAAGTTCATGTTTGTTCCATATAAGTTTATTGTCTAGGGTAAGGCCTAGATATTTAACCTCCGTTCTCCTATCTATATTTTGCCCATCCAGTTTTATGGTTTTAAGATTTTCTTTTCCTAGTAAGGGTTGTCTTAATGGGGTTGACATTGAGTCCCATCTTCTCGTGAAGTTCAATCCTCTATGAACTATGTCACAGAGAGTATTCTCAAATTTGCCTCTTGCGTATATGACAATATCATCAGCATACCCTTCACAAGGTAATCCTCAAGGTAAAAAATCCGTCAGTCCGCATAAGAGTTCGTCTACTATTAGGCTCCACATAAGTGGGGATGTAACTCCCCCCTATGGGCATCCTCTGGTCATACTAACCGAGATGGTCTTATGTCCTACCTCCGCCTCCACCGACCTGGTAGACAGTAGTTGCCACGCCGTCTACCCCCCTATTAATTAATCCTTTTTTGACAGACTCGTGTGGAGTGCCCTCTATGTCTAGAAACGCGCATACTACGGTTTCTTTATTCGTCAGGGCATCTTGGATTTGGTCCGTCAGCTCCACTAATACAGTCTCAGTGGATTTGCCTGTTTGATAGGCGTGCTGACAGGGGTGCAATGGCACCCGCTCCAAGATGTTTGTTTGATATAGTTATCTACAGCCTTTTCCACCGTTTTAAAAAAGAATGATGTAAGGCTGATAGGTCTGTGGGATTTAGGGTGCGTAATGTCCTTTATCCCTGGTTTTGGTATGAAGGTGACTTTAGCCCTTCGCCAAGCTTCTGGAATGTACCTCAACTCCAGACTACTTCGGCTTATCCGAATCATATGAGGAAGGATTTCTTCCTGCCCTTCTCAAGTAAGACTGGGAAAATTCTGTCTACTCCCGGTGTTTTGAAGGGCTGAAGGGTGTTCATGGCTCATTTTAACCGTTCGCTGCTACATATGTGTCTGGCCATTGTAGTAGTTTCTTTATTTGGTCTTCTATATATCTCGGAAGGATTTTCCGAGGTTCCCACTTTGCTTTCGGGAAAGTGAGTCTCTAGAAGGAGGAGAGCTCTTTCTTCTTCACTTTCAGTAAAGCTTTCATCTGGCTTTCTTAGTGCCATTCCTGAATCGATTCTACCCTTCGCCATTACCTTGTGAAGTCACGAAGCGGTAGATGTTGAATCGATTTCCTCGCAGAACTTTCTGAAGCTTTCTCTTTTCGCTTTCCTAATAGCTTTATTGTAGGAAGTAAGCTTCTCGGTGTAACTCTGTCAATCCCCGTTACGCTTGGCCTTGTTAAAGAGCTTCCGCGTATCGGATCTTAATTTTTGACAGATGGTTATTCCACCAAGGTGCGTCCCTACATTCTTTAGTCTGCTGAACAGGACAGCTCGAATCATTTAGTTTACAATAGCTCTCTATTATATGTAGATAATGACTTCACACAGAGTCAACTCCGAATATTTAGGTAATAGTCGCCTTATTACCTAATGATGACTTCTCAATGTCCATGGATAACTTTTTTCAAAAACCACTTCTGGGAGCGATTTCATTATGCTTTTCCGACTGATCCTTTTGTTGCAGAATTAGAACATAACTTCCTAAAGCAGCTTCATTTTATATACACTCAGAATAAAAATGTTAAATTAAAATACATATGTAGGTACGCAAAATTTGGTTTGCTATATGAATGGACACAATACCAGTATTTGAAGTAGAACTATTCCCTCTAATCAGTACTATCCTACTCACCGTACTATTTGGAATTTTATATTACTTTTCATTTTAATGCATTGCAACAACAAAATATCTATGCTATTTTTCATATGCAGTGAATCGCAGGTTCGGTCAACACAATTAAAATTTATTTCAACCATATAACCTTTCTATCATTTGACCGTTATTTATGTGAACTACGCGACGCGCCTTGTCAAAAAATAGGTTACTTAAATAGAAGTACTTGATTGAATATGGAGATTTATTAACATCTGTGGCCTAATATTTAGTAATCTATTGTAAGTTAGAGCTGCATATATTTTTCAAGATATATTATATATTATCAACTGGATTTGAGCATGCAGTTACGTTAATGTTATTTTTACACTTTATTTACGAAAAGCTAAATAATTACAAATCATCCTAACCCGTACTTCACCTAAAGGTACTGCACGAGGCTACCTATCCTAAGTACTATACGGATTTTTAACAATTGAAATGTTCTTACTCTAACTAAATAATTTGCCTATAATTGCTAATAACAAAACTATAATACAGTTGCCTTGCAATTATGTGAATACTACTTTATGTGAAACGCTAAAATATGTGAAATGTCATTAGTTCACATAAACGCTAAATCCTTCTGAGTGCTGAAGAAGCAGCCTCCAGATTCCCTTAATTCCGACAGCCGTGCCATCTTCACGTATCTGCTCCCGTTCTCACACATGAATTTGAAGTTGAAAGAGGATAGAAATAATGATCTAAAAACAAACAAAACAACAGCAGTACCTATTGTAATACGTAACAATAACTTAATCCTAATTATTCTAACCAATGGTAATTAAATTTGTAAATATCCTTCAGACCGTTTATGATCGAAATCCCTCAACAACATTAGATCTTGTTGTTGTTGGTTTGGCTGAACGCAGTTTAAGCGCAGGTGGATGAGGTGTTAATGCGATAATGTAGCTTTCCAAATGCATACAGCGCACCATTCCTAGCACAATAACTAATTTACCACGTGATTACAATAACCAATGGGAAATTGGACGAAATTTTTCTATAAGATTCTACCCCCAGCCCTGTCATCCATAACTGTGTCCCCGGCAAAAAAAAAAACTTATTTAGTAATAAATCTGCAGTTTCCTCTGCGTTCTGCGTATATATAAATTTTGACCTAACTTTAATGCTACCGCGGTACTATGCGAATATTTTTTACGTATATACAAATCCTCATGGATCCTTTCCCGCTGACCTAGTACAAAATTCGCCTCATTTATTTTCTTTAGTGGTCTGAATTAGTGTTTTGTACTATCTATACTTTAACCTATATTACGGTTTTACGATCGTGCCTAACTTCCGCATCATTACATCTCTGATATCCCTGCCTTAATCTATTAACCTCTTTCCTTAGTCTAGTTAGTACAGATTGTAGTTGCTGGGTATTGGGGTATTGTCCTTAAATTTTATAACGGTTAATAAGCATGATTGCGGTCAGTCATTTTATAAAAAAATGGAGTATTACGCCCCCGAGAAAAAACTTTTTATGGTAAAACAATTTTACGGTGGCAATTCAGACACGATTTATTTGCAGCAAATTATTCCGAAATACCAATTTCTAGCGCAACTGCTATTCGTAATACGATCCGCCGTTTTGACAACTAGACAAATTACTCGCGAATGTAATATTAGTTTTAACAACTGTTTTAAACCTTTTACATAAGAATAAATATCGGTCGTACAAAATTAGCACATGTTGGATTTAATATTACTTTTACAAACTTCATAAATCGTATTTACAATAACTCGTTTAGAGGATTTGTTATTAATTTGTTATTCATACCAACAACAGTGATATAAGAATGATCTCTAGCGAGAAAAAGAATATCACGCTCATTTTATCACGGCTTACAATGAGATATGACGATTCGCTGAACTTTAATAAATCTCGTGCAGCCTCGTGCGTAGGTACGCCTACAACTGAAGTCCTCCCCATTTTCAGTCGCCCAGAATATAAACCACAGCTCGCAACTTTTCACCTGGTACAAGAGTGTGTTCAGCTCGCTCAAGTATATTATCATAAAGCGTCTGGTTCCATTTGTTACAGTTGAATTAGTTATCAAACACACATTGTTAAAGATAAATACGACGTATCCAGAATAGCCTTTTTGTGTTAAATATACTGAACATCTTCATAATATTAACAAGTTTAATAAATAACCAATATGTGGGTACACCATGGGGTACCATATTTTAAACTATTAATATCAAGTCCAATGCTTTAGTTAAAAAATAAATACAGTTTAAAATATCTAGCTTAAATATGCATGACAAGCATGCTTCTTAAATTTTGATCTACATTTTGAAGAATAGTTAATTATCGCGTAAACGAATTGAGTTAGGTACAAGAAACCAAATACCAATTTTCCTTTATTTAGTCTGTACTATCAAAATATGCCATAATATACAGGGGGTTCCATTTAATTTTTCACAACTTTGGTGTGTAACTTTTCTTTGAGTCAGCTTGTATACTTCAAAATAATTTGTAAATATGGCCCTTCTGAACCCGTAACAAAAACAATTTGAAAATATGTTACCACTTTTCGTATATAAATGCGAATGTGGTTGCCCGCCCTGTATACATATATATATTTTATATTGTCGTAAATATAAAGAAATAATACAATACAATATATACTAATATACAATAACATCTGTATGTTATCTTCTACTGTTAGAAGATATCATGTAGTGATATACGAAAGTTTATGTGTAAATCATAGCATACTTAATAGCTAGCAAAGAAAAAATAATTTAATATTTAATTGATTAATTCACTAAAACTCATTCAAATTATGAAGCACTTTACCCGCTAAATATGATTTAAGCTTTCTTTGAATTGACTTACGTGTATACAGCTTATAGGATTTGATGATAGGTGTTAAGTGATAATAATTTTGGACCTACCAAATTCAATGAAAACTGATAAATTTCTAAGTTGACAGAAGGAACGCATAATCATCAGCATTCTTAGTATGATATTAATAAACTTCAATATTTCTTTGGAACTTTTTTTTATTGGCAAAAACATATAGGCATACTTCAAAAATATTTAAACGCGTTAATGTTAGAATCTTAAAGTCGTTATATAAATGCCTACATGGATGAGTAATGTTTACATTAGCTATAATTCTTTATGTGCATTTTAGAGTTGTGAAAATGCTTTTAGCCATGGTAGATTCCCCCCAAGAAACAAGACCCTGTCCCTCAGTCTACTCTACACCAATGCAAAGTATTGATTAATGATCTAATATTAATCGCCATTAGGTCATTAAGGCTTAAAGCTTCATTAATCACTACAAGTAATTGTAGGCATTTATGGTTACCTTCAAACTGCTAGGATGGCTCGTTTGATAAAACGTTCCGTATCTTTCTTTTCTGCTCATAGTTAAAGAAAAGTGAAAGAAAAAAAATAAGAAAAACGTACTTATTCTGTTTCAAATTGCCAACACCTGCTTTCTTGAAACAATTAAAAATTGCTTCACTCTGAATACCTATCCAATGTGTACACAAAGTAGATGGCGTTCAAGATCGATTGTGAGATTTCTGGAAAGGTTTAGCTCTCTATCATTCCTAGAAGTTATTGGATTATCCTTCTTCCTGTAACTCTACTTTTATTATTCCTTGATCGAGAAATTGAAGTTCGCGTGTGACCAACTGAGCGTTTTTTTTTTTTATTATCTGTTTGGGTGCTCCCGAAGTAGTTGCAAATTACAGAATCCATTGTTACAAAATCGAACTGTTTATCAGAGTATCAGAACTCCCCAGCCCAAAACCAGTCCTTTAAAATGGTTTCAATTGTTGTGTTTCAATGGCATTTTTTACGGCTGGTTCTTTCATAAGCTGAAATAATTAATTCCATTGTAACAAAAATACAAAGTTTTCAAGTTCGTTAAAAATTATTTTCTGGCGAAAGTGAAGAAAAAAGAAAAACATTTTTGTGGTTTATTGTTCAAAAGCGAATAATAAAGAAGTTACAGGATATTTGAGTTTTTATCAATGATATATTTTTATACGATAGAAATCACGCCTCATTTTAGTGTTTATGTTATTATTGTTTGAAATTCCTTGTATTAGAGCTGATATCTAAATTCATGTTTAATCAAGTCACCAAATTAATAACAAAACTCTTCTCAATCTATTTGCCGTCACGATAAGAGAATTTAAATTAATATTCGTGGGTTCTTTCCAAATAAAGTGGCATAGAACAAAAGCTTCCAGGCAGTCCCCATATCTTTAAATGCAAAAATACAACGACATTTACGTATTTAGTACTTTACAATTAGAGGAATCCGAAATATTTAAGAAAAGACACAAACAGCTAACAAATGTGGACAAAATGAAACAAATAGCACTAACGAAACTATTTTCAAATAGAATTTTTTGAAAAAACTAGTAATAAACATGTAAATTCCAAAGGTATACTTGGATGTATTTGAATTCTGAACATTTATTTGGATATACGTCTTCGTGCCGAACAGACGTCTACCTTTGTTCCGATTAATTTCCATGTAAGTTGCTTTAATTAACAGATTTTGTATATGTTTTTACCCATATATTTGTTCCGATTAATTTCCATGTAAGTTGCTTTAATTAACAGATTTTGTATATGTTTTTACCCATATATAGATACAACGCTATGCAATTAGGCGTATTAACTTTACCATGTCTATATACGTATATACAGACTAATATTATTCTTTTACAAGCACAAACATCTGTACCCTTGCAATGGTGATTTATCACAGAGCACTGTGAAAACTAGGCATACTGGAGATCCTACAATACCAAGTCAATATCGGCGTACAGTGCTCTACCCCTCCACATAAAACAGATAAAAGAACAAAAAAAAAAATAAAAACAGAACTCTGGAAATTTTTAAATGAACATTTGTTTTATAATTTTCAAGACTTCTTGCGTAGTAACCCTAGTTAATGATTTAGTTAAGTATACAGGGTGTATCAGATATAGAGGTAAATATTATAATATGTAGCAGCTGTAGTCATATACAATCAAAAAATCTTAATGCACAGGGGGTATATCTATAAGCATTAACGAGAAAAAAATATTTTATAAATGCCGTGGGCTAGAGCCGCACCTGTGCCCAACCTAAATGCTGTCCCTAGTATACCACCACATACCACTATCATTCAGCTATTACCGCTGTTAGTTTTGTGTGGATCGCCGCTTGGAGTGCAAGCCGCTTCCAACATTTTATTTAAATTCTTCTCGTCTCGAAAAAACGATCCTCTTCAGGACCATCATGATTTCATATAAAGAAAATCGAAGCTCCATGCATAGGCAAAAGCGCGGGAATGTATACATTCATTTTCGCGCGACATCATAATAAAAGCCGTGTTTACAAATTTTCTGTATCTGCATTTATTTCTGTATAATTCGATTCAATTCATTTTGCGTTATATGATTAAATAAATCCAAAAGAAATAACTCAGATTCATGTGGCACCGTTTATTAATAACTAACTCTCGATTCGACAAAGGAAAAGAAAAATATTTACGTTTTTTGTAACTACTGAAGTCGCATATCCGGTGAAACTCGAACGCCTTATCAGGATATTAACAATAATACTTTGTAGACTTACGTAGAATACTCTTAACAAAAAAGGAATGTTTATTTTATAAAAAGAAGAAATGTAAAATGCCTGTCTTGCTATTTTTAGCAATTTTTTAAAATATTTTTTAGGGCACACTGGCCCATTGGCTTTTATTTATTCAGAATGACGTTAAACTAATTTACGGCATACCATTAAGAATAATACTAAATGAGTGCAATGTATTTATACATAATACCACGTTCAGCGGGTGCTTAACATGACGTTTCCTTGCATCAGGCCCGGACTAAAGAATTTTTGGCTCTAAATTTTACTTTTTTTTATTCTTTAATGATGAAATCCGGTTTCGGTGGGTTTGTGATTTATATGTCGTGTAGTCAACACCCAAGCAAAATTTACTTTTTTATTTGATACACCCTGCATATATGAATATTACATTGTAACCTTTGACGATATTTGAACTCTCAAATAAATTAGTATTATTATTATTATTATTATTATGTTAAATTGTTATTGTTAATTTATGAGTTTGTGTGGTTTTCTTGTATTGCTGTTTTTTATTCGTGACCTTTAGTTAAAAGCTTTTGGCTATATATTTCTTTTTTATTTCCGCGGGTTATAAGTTAAATTTATATTTAATTTTACCTAAGCTTTATTCGTTGGGGTTACGCCAATTACAGTGGTATAAAAAGCAATCTTCAACATTGAAAACAATATTTATAAGATTCGGGATCGTAAAAATATAGAATTTAATACTATTTTAGATACATGAAGAAAAGATGTAGTAAAAATTTACCATAATTGTGGTGTACGATATAACAAGCGATACTTTACTAATACATATTACGTCATCTGCGTTTTGGGCGCTACGTATCGTAGATATCTTTGAGAAATGTTACTTCACATAAGAAAACTTTATTTGAACTGAAAATATAGTAACTTAGCATACTACTGAGTTATTGCTTTTTTTGAAACGATCAAACTATTTGTTTAAAATATCTTTTATTTAAATAAACTAGGTTAACAGCAAAAGAAACTGTTTATTTCATACAAAGTCAGTATAGTTACAGGCAATGTTGTACTAGATTTACGCCAAAAGTGTATTACTTAAATCATCACATGATAATGTTCTAAACATTATAAAAGCAAAGTTTTCTACGCTTATAGTAGCAAATATCTTAAATATATTGTACGAGTACTGAAATTGCCGTGACGATGGCGGTTCTCCTATTTCACTACACTAACTTTCCATATTCGATATAAGTTTTCTATGTGGCAGACATGCTTAAAATATTTATGTGTTCCTTGCCAGATAAATATTTCATAGGAACTGTGATGAAAGCAAGTACCCCATTGCAGTACGGTAACCGTGTTGCAATGGTTTTTGACTGTCAATCAAAAAAAAATTTTTAGATCTGTAGTCTTCAATGGGTGGCAAATTTGTTCACTTATATACACTCAGAAAAGTTACTGTGTTAAATTAACAAAATGCTCCTCGTTGGTTTTTTTTTTTGTTATTGTGACCAAAATTTGAGTTTAACTAAAGCAATATTTCGAGCTTTATAAAGAAAGGATTTAGCATGAATCTGTTTTGTTAAATTAAAGTTTCAACTTGTTCTAATCTAATGAAAATGAAAATGGTTTCTTTAATATTACTTGAAAGTTAACACATTTTTTTTTCATTCAACTAAAAATACTGTGTCAAGCGTTAGATCAAATTACGTTTTGGGTTGTGCAAACTGTCGAATGGAAGTACAATAGTAGATATAATATAATAAGCACGTTAAGTACTTACATGTATTACTTGTCCCATAGATGGCGCTTCTCCTATTTCATTACAGTAACAGAACATATTTAGCAGAAATGGTAAAGTAAATACGATTATAAATTATTAATCTGGTATATTTACCACATAAATGACTAACAGCAGCCGAGATCGTCCCTTCATTGCAGATTACGGCGACGGAGTGATCGTTGTGATTAACCCCCAATATGCGGGAATTTGAATAAAATTTGGTTGACGCAACCAAATCGTTTTTTGGTGTACAGAGAGAGTTATGTTAACAAAATGCTACTTTAATTTTTCGTGGTATGCCTTTCAAAGGTTTCGATTGACCCCTTGCTAGAGTTACCGTAACAATATAAATTTGTTGTAGTAACAACAAATACCTAAAATTTGTTTTCGTTCCTAGAACAAAATAAATTAGTTCGCTATACGCAACCAATGAGTATTGTTAAATTAACTAAATTTTGGTTATCTCAATGCAGGTACTTTTTTGAGCGTACTTATTTTTCTGAGAAAAAGATATAAAAGATATATCTTCCGAGCTTTTGAAAATTTGCGAATCACGACACTCGGCACTAAAATCGTTACACAAAAACGAACCGGGCTCCTTAGTGGTATTTGTAAGGTTGGCGTACATTAACACTGGAATGCGTTGCCGGTCTCCAATCCTCCTCGTCCAACAATGAGTATGCCGTGCTGGGCCAGTCAAGTGAGTGCTGCATCGCCCGTCACTGGCAGGCGTCGAGCAGAATCAACTTGCCCGTATGTGCATGCTTCATTTGCAATATTTCGATGCGTGTTGTTGAACGAAATTTCCACTAGCCGAAACCTTGTATTTGGTACTATCATTAGTAGGATTTGTTGAACACCTATGTAATACAAAATGAATGTGCACATATCTAGTACGTGCACTTATATGGATAGCGGATCCGGATCTGAGAATCGGGTCGTGGATTTGGATTCGAGAACCAGATAGTAAATCCTAGGATCTGGATAATTTTGGATCCGGACATCTGGTCCTCAATTTTATCGGACTGTGACTACCTAAGACAATAAATGAAAAAAAGGTTTCGCAAACTTATAGAAAGTACTTATTGTTACGTTTTTCCGTTCTTAAAACGTTGTCGGGGTTTTAGAAAAACACACAGGCGATATATTTAGATTCACTTATTCTATTAACACAATTACGGTAATTAAAATCTATTAAAAATGCTATTAACTATATCACTTAACCACTAATGTCTTTATTTATGTAAACGATATTTATATTACATGTACTAGTTCAATCGCGACCGCACTATCGAACTCGTAATCGATTGACTGCCTCCTGGCCAACCCGAGCGTTATTTATAGCTGGCGCGAACGTCCAGATTGTTCGAGACCCTTCTAGAACGTCCTTCCAGATTCCTTCCAGAATATTCTCGATTCTTCGACCCGGTGCTGCCCTCTGTCATTCGTCGTAGGTAGTTCTTCTTCCGCTATGCTAGCACCATCTAGGGACGCCTATCGGAACCGCCAGTTGAAAAGTTGGCGCTCGTTACATTATATTAGCTTGAAAATAAGTTTCACCCTTATAAAGTCCAGTTCCATCAAGAACTGTTGCCAGTAAATTTTAATGGAAAGGTAGAGTTCTGTCGCAGAATTATAGAGACTGTACTGTGGACAGAACAAGCTCAGTTTCATAGTATGAAAATACACATAAAAGTCAAGAGTAACATCTCAACGGCCTCTCCTACACAGTAAATACTACCGTTATCATTATTACTATTTCAAATTATAGAAACTATTAGGCCCGTTTGCACCAACATGTTAAGCGTGGTTTAATTTTAAGCGGCACTTTGAAAGTGATATTTCATTTTTAATACGTATAGCGAATATTACATTCTAAGCGCCAGTTAAAGTTAAACCAAGCTTTACGCGTTGGTGCAAACGGCCCTTAGAATAACTAGAATTTAGTACAATAAAATTAATATGTAAGTAGAAACCTACTTTTCTACAAGCTTGGTAGTAAGAAGTAGGTTGTTATCTAAGTGTGTAATAAAACTGTGTTGTGTTACAAGAGTTTTATTCAATTAAGTCAGTAACAAACAGATATTCCGTACTGTAAACAAGAACAATATATTCACTAAACACCAAAACAGAAACTAGACTCTGTCTATTTTATGTTTTAACCTACGTCATTGATGTATCATACGAGTAAAGACAATCTACTAATTTGACTATTTTTCTCAAGTATTTCTTTTGGAAAGAAGAAGCAAAGTTTCCGCTTGTCTCACAGAAAAAGATACAAGGATTGAGTTCATGCATATTTCATGAATGTGATAGATAGAGATATTACTGCTTTATTTAATTACAATACTTAAAATAGTGCACAGTTTTCAGTTTCCATTATGGCAGCTGTCAGTTATTAAAACTAATCTATAGCATTGTTAATTTGTGTATTTCGTTTTTATTAGTTATTTCCCGCCCTTTTTTCGCTTTCTTTCTATATTTTGCAACAACAACATTTTCTTTTAAAACATAGAGCCTTCTGTAAAGTGTTCAATAAGTAAGTTATTTTGATTAAAGGGAATGTAAAATCGAATTTAATCTAATAGGAAAAACCGCGCATAAGGTATTCTGTTTATACGGTTTTTAATTTGACTCAGAAGTATCGATTTGATTCATATGGACAAAAAATGATGACGTAGGTTAAAACATAAAATAAGACAGAGAGTACTTAAATATATTTATAAATTGCTGATGGGACTTAAATTTAACTTCATATTATGATGATTCCGACACCATTTGTAAACCAATTAATTTTCCTACTTTTTTGCAGCCATACGATCATGACAAGAATACTCGCTGTGATTCTGTTTGGATTATTATTTGGTACCGCTTATTCGGAATTATACACTGCTTTAGCAGACTTGGAAGAACTCCTACAAACAGAAGCAGTATTAATCACAACCTTAGAAAATTACATCCGTGCCCAAGAGCAGAAGCTAGATCTACTTAAACAGTTATCGTCAGCGTAAACTAAATGTGAGCAAATATCTAATTAATTATTACTTATAGGTATGCTAACGTTTACAACAGTCAACACGAAAAAGCCGCGGAAGATATACAATCGTACCTCGCAAACCCCATTAATGCTTATTTGTTGGTAAAACGTTTAACTACAGATTGGAAACAAGTTGAAAGCCTCGCATATACAAATGTTGGACAAGGTATTATTTAATATTTAATCTTCGCGATTTTACGATTTTTTAATATTTTAGAATCTTTGGAAAATTTAACCCATTACCGTGATACACTCAAATTTCCTTCAGATGAAGATTTAAATGGCGCGGCTGTCGCGTTGACGCGTTTACAAGATACGTATCGCCTGGATACCACATCATTAGCAAGCGGAAAAATCAATGGCGTCAAATATACATCGGAATTAACAGCTGCTGATTGTTTCGAATTAGGAAGACAATCTTATAATAATGGCGACTTTCATCACACCCATTTATGGATGACCGAAGCTGATGAAAGGCTTCAAAGAGAGGCAAACGAAACTGTTGCTCGCAGTGAAATATTGGAATATTTAGCATTCTCCACTTTTAAACTAGGTAAGCGTATACACTGAACAGTTTCTTTCTGTAATATTCTTCAGAATTAAAGACTAGAAAGCCGGACGTTCACTTTCAACGCGCCACTTGGTAGAATGTGGAATACGCCTTTCCCCTTTGGGGTTTTTTCCCGGTTGAATTTTGTTCGTATTTCCCTTTTCCCTTACCCTCCCTTTTGCGTTACTCTTCTCCTTATTCATTTTTCCCTATTCCATTTCCCCTATTCCCTTTTCTTCTATATCTATATATTTCTTTTATCAATAAAGACGACAAACTGCCTAAGCTCAACTGAATAAAATCTATAGGTACTAATACTAATAGTTTAAAACAACCGCAGTAGTACATATTAGGTGTCTTCCATTTGCAGGTTGTATCAAAAAGATCTCCCTGAAGTGATAATTTCATATCAAATAATATCACTAAAATATCATCTGTAAAGAGAATGCGTTTTAGCAACTGAACTGATCACGCATCAGATGTCATGTCATCTGTCATTTTTGTTTATTACGAAATTGAAGTTACCGGCACATTATACTAGTATATTATTATTTAAATACTATTTTCTTAAATAAAATTGCATTACCAAGTGTGTAAGTTTTGTTTTATGTTTTATTTATTATACTGTGAGCAAATAAGTTATATTTATGATCCTTTAAAATGTATATCATAATAAAAAACGGATTAAAAAATAAACATTTTACTTTAAAACTAAATACACTTATTTTGACCTTAAGTAAAAAATTAATCAAATCAAATAAGTATTTTCCCACTTGTTCTTCTTGGAGCTGCAGTAAGTGCATCTGGTGTGACTTGCGCTGCACAAGTCACACCAAAATTATTGTCTCTCTGAGCCACATAGTTTTCCAATTGACCTACATCAATTGTGTGTGGACTGCTGTTATTTGGTTTGTCACCCAACAATTGATCAAGTCTTATCAAAGAATTGAAAACGAGTTGGACATCTTCCACTTTTCTTTTTATTGTCTTTACTGACTTTATATGTTCTAATTAAATTTTGCCATTTTCAATAACAATTATTTGCTGAAAACTAGAATATATAATTAAAATAAGAGGTACTACAGTCATAAATAGTGAGCAATCAATATTCTATATGCTTAAATTTATGTTTTGGCTGTAAACATTGTTGTTTTTTTTTCTTTTTCTGTGAATGATATAATTCGTCTTATCTATTCAATTGCCGTTATTAAACCTAATGTATCATTGTATAACCAAGCTTGCCTATTTTGTTCATTGTCAACTATATCCTCGACTATAACAGCATTATCCACCTTAGTCTCTCCATTACTGACTTCCGTCTCTCCACTACTTACGTACGCAACATTTTCACTATTGTATTTTATATGACATTAAGGTATCCACAATAAATCATTAGTATCTGTTTAAGTAAAACAAATAAATTGAATGAGAAAAAATAGCATATAGGTTGCTTACTCATATCTTTTATTAGCACATTTCCTTCCTCATTTAAAACAAGATGATTATTACTGTCATAAACAATTTCGTACATAATTGATGGTTATTAAAAAATCAAACAGAAATGTCAGAGTGACAGAACGCACACACGCTTACCCTTTCTCTCGTTCTGATACAAAAATATCAAAAATTACTAGTTCCCTAGGTTGTGCTGGATCGGTGCAGGGGGTGCAGAAAATATCACTTCCTTTCCGAGTGATCTTGGAAATGGAATATGCTAAGGTGACGTAATAACTGAAATGATATGATACGATCTGATATTTCTTGTAAATGGAAGACACTTATTGTGTGGCTATAATTTTCTTATACTAAATGAACTAGCACTCACAGTTGTGGTTTGAATTTTAATTATTTAATTGGTAATTTTAGATCATGATATAGAAAAATTGTTTTTTCTACAAAGTATGTCTATTTGTTCACGACCTTTCGTCAACTGGTATTAATATTTTCAAGTAACTAATTCACCAAATTGACGAAACGTCTTATTACCCTCTAGATAGAGGATCGCGGAACTGTTGTAGGTTTCGTGTCAATGACAGACAGGAACGTCAAAATGTTTTTTACTCGATTAACGCGCTCCTATATGAAACCGCCAATTTAGACTGCAGCGAACATTTTATTGATTTTAACTATTAAACAAAATAAAGAGGGCTTTAATGTAGATCAAGCGTAGAGAAAATACACCAAAAATATACTTTACTGCTGGATATTGAACAGCGATATCAAATGTGTTTACTCAAAGAAGGTTCAGTTCGCACTTTTTGGATCGATGTGCCTGCATCGATAAATTGATTATGATATTTTATTCATTCTAGCTATTAAAAAAAGACTAATGCAATCATAAAGGAGTATTGACAGTTAGCTAAAACCACCACAAGTGCCTCTTCGTTTTGTGTCTGTTTTTTACCCAATCAACAAATCCATGTAAAAGCAATAATAACACACGCATTGCCACTTGCCCTTCAGGATTCTTGAAGCCGGTAGCAACCACCAAAAATGCCACGTGATCGATTCTTAACAGAAACTTCCTGCTGTAAAGGTACTTATGGAAGTGTTCCACGGACTTGTGCACGGCTCTCCTCTCGTGTTAAATAAAGAACAATACCGCTATATAAAATTAATTATATTTTATATTAAGGCGTCATGGCATGAAATTCAGTTGTTTTTCAACATATTTTTTTTACAGTTAATGTAAATGTAATATTTTTGCTTTCTTTGTTTCCAATAAAACGTTACTGCGTCGAATTATCACCCATAACAGGTTATGGAACCAAATTCCCGAGTGTACAACAAAAGTATATGTATTGCTATGGAAATAGGTGTATTGAAAATAATTTAGAGTCACTTAAAGCTGGTTTCAAATCTTAATAAACGAGTAATTGAATATGTCAAAAATGACTATAAAAATAGATCATATTAGCTGGAGATGCTCATTATAGCATTAGGTATATATAATGTGAACTTTATTTTATGTGTTAATTCAAGCTTACCTGGTATTTTCAAATTCTTTATTATATTTTGCTCTGGGAGATTTATCATTCTTCGGGATGTTTATTCGGTAACAATTCCCCTAAATCTAGAGTAAATAACTGTATCTTAATGTCAATTACTGGTTGTCCATTTGAATTCTATGTTGGTTTACCTGACAGCGATAACAATCGAAGGCAGATTACTGGTAATTTGAGTTTAAATGATCGTTCTTCCTGTGGCCACGAGAGACGACGGTTGTTCGTGAGCTCCTATAACCATTTATACACCACACACCCAGAAATATCAAAGTTCCACAAAGTGTTTACTTAAAAAGTATCGATATATTACCTGAATAATATAAATCCATATCTTTACCTGCATAACCTTCGGGAATCTCCTATGAAATTTCCTGAGAAGAATCCTGGGTAGAATAACATTCCAAGATTTGACCGTTACTGAAGCCCCTCGAATCGAACGTCCAACTTGACCGAGAGAATTACTTGCCCACACCTGTATTTTGAGCCGTCCATATTTGCATCCAAGGTTTTTCATCAAGTATACCCCACCTAACAGAGGAAATAATTATTCTCTATTCAATTTTAACCAGTAAATTAGATTTTCTCATTTATGTTAACGATACGTTAATTTTGGGGTTTGTATAAACCGCCATTATTTCTAGTTATATTAGGAATTTTAATATTTACACGTTGTCATAAAAATTGACGCACAGATGGTCTATTTATTATAGAGATTTTTACATTTATCGATAAACGGATAGTTGATTATTATAGTTTTTTTTTACAAGTTTAGTTTAGCCATCTACTGATAGATGACTCTGATTTTTAAATATTTACCGAAAATTTTTGACGTTCCTGTAACCTTATTTATTTAAAGTGCCAGGCAAGTTTGTTTGGATACGTATTTTGATTTAAATAGTTTGTTTATGTAGTATATGTGATTCCAACATACGTACCTGTGATCTGAGAGTCTCTAAATTGATAAAACATGGCATTATTTGGTATTTAAATAAAGAGTCGCGCTTGTATTGTTTTAAAACATTCCTTTAATTGCATGTTTAGTGTATTTTTACAACGCTATATGATTTAGATTTTTTTCAATTTTTAAACAATCAGAGAAGGGGCTTTGGGGGCGCGCTCTTTAGGTAAGAACTGCCTATTCATTAGGAAGTGCCTGGAAAGTTAATTTGACATGTAATTTGGTGCTCCTACAAGTCTCCCGTGCCACCTAGCAGGGATTCACTTTATCAGAGAGGTCGCTAGGTGAATTGAAGCCACTAAATTGTTGTATTTATTTTCTTACTGAAAAAAAAAAGAAAAAAGTATTTATATAAATAAAGAAATTATATGTTAATTGAAATTTTGAATTTTGAATCGAATTTATTGAAAATAGTTATAATATTGTATTTTACTAAAGTTAAAATTTGAAAATTTTGAATTCTGGGCGATTGTTCTGAAAAACCGAGCAGTATATAAAATCCGAAGCTATTTGGACAGTAGTAGGAAAAGGACGGAGGGCGTTAGTAATGCGGGGAATAAGGCACGGAAATAGAAGTTGTTGCAGAAATAAAAATTAAACCCGGTGTTGGGGAACGTTAAACGTTGAAAGAAAATTTAACGGGGAAAATTGGGAACTTGAAAATTCCAAACCCAGATTGTATTGAAGACAAAAAGCTGTTATGAGATAGTGATGGGAAAGGTACCCAAACCAAAGACACACAAAAATGCAATAGCAAAATGGGGGCGGAAGGATACAAAAGCGCAAGAGCAAGTGGTATGTAAGATAGAAGACAAATATTTAACACAAATTTTAGCGTGCAACCACATCGGAGCAAATTTGAAAGAAGTTAGCTGCGATATACAGTAATTTTTTTTTAACATAGAGTACAAAGAAGGATGTATTGCAGAAATCAATCAAAATTCAATTTCGAAAATTGAAGAAATTCAAGCAAACTCCTAACTTCAAGGGAAAATATAAACGAAAGGATGGTAATAACGAAGATTTTGATGTCGTTGCTATAGAATGTAAACTATTTTGTTACAGCATAGGAGTCATCCCTTGTGACAAACATACTTTGTCGGAGTTAATGTGTTGATTACTAGTAGAGAAAGAAAGAACTAAGAAGCAGAAAGATACGACTTTAGTTAGAAAAATAGTACCTAAGCAGTTTAAACATCAAGGAAAAGAAAAATATTTTAAGTATAACAAGAGAGGGCACATAAAAAGGAATTGTCCAAACTAGATAAAAGAAGCCAAGAAGACGTGTAATTACTGTAAAAAGCAGAGACATTGGATTAAAGATTGTAAAAATCAAAGAGAAAGAAACAAACAAAAAAACAGCTGCAAGTGATACAAAACCACAGTCTCTATAGGAATATCAAGTCTATTAAATTGTCAACTGAGCATATGTGTTTTACGAGGGATAGTTTCAAAGAGTTGAAGAAAACAGAAGAACAAAGGCAAGTAAAAGTAGAAGTAAGTACGTGGTATACGAAAAGTTGAAGTTCAAGCGTATGTGGTAAAGAATGGTTAAAAAGAGATTTATGGTAACCTTTTATTTGTGCCTGAACTTGATAATTTATTTTGTTTGAGTCCTGTATTAGACAAACGTCTGGTCATGCAGGCACACAAGAACAAGTGTGAATTGTTAAATAACAATAGAAATAAGAGCAGTAGCGTATAGAAAAGGAAAGTTACATAAAATGAATTTTATAACTACAGAAAATGACATATCAGCACATATGTGAAAAGTTTGGTAAGTTGACATCGTTAGTTATCACATATTAATTTTGGTTAGGTCGAGAAGATTTTAATGCTGAATGGCATAAAATATGAAGATCATGCAATATTTGCCTGAAAAACAACTTATAGATTACCATTTTCCTAGATGTGAATCAAACGCTAAGAAGATAGGCGATCTAATTCATGCAGATCTAGAACATCCCATGATAGTACCATCATTGCGTGAGTCAAGATATTTTTTATTACTAAAAGATGATTTCTCAAATAATCACTTTGTATATTTTCTCAAAAATAAATCCGAAACCGTGGAAAATATTGATAAATTCTTAAGTATGATTGAAACTCGGACAGAAAATAAAGTAAAAAGGTTAAGAGTAGATATTGGATTATAGTCCATAAACAGTACATTGAAGAATATTACTGGAAAATAGAGGAACAATACTACGATGCGATGAGTCTGTGATTCTTAGACTCGAGTAACTCGTACTCGGTTGGCAAAAGAATCGAGTGCATACTCGAGTATGTAGACTCGATTCTAGTACTCGAGTAGACAGGTTCTAGTATGTAAATTCTCTCACTAATTCGAGTCTGTGTAATGGAATGACCGGTATTTGATTTTTTGATTTCAGTTTTATTTTTTTATTCTACATTCTGTCTGCGAATATTTTATAATCAAATAAAACAAAACCGAACATTTTGATGGCGACTATAACTTATATACGGCATACGTAGTAGATTTAAGTATTTGAATTCGAGCCTGAAATCGGGTTCAAGAATTTGAGTCTGAAAAGTAGAAGTCGAGTATACGATTTAGAGTCTGGAATCGATTCTATATATTAGATTTTAAAATCAATTCTACATATTCGAGTACTGAAGACTAAGAACTCATTACGTATCGCTACGTACTCGAGTTCTCGGTAGACTGAGAATATAACCTTTGGCTTTATATATATGGAGACAATACAAGAATATTCATTTTATTGTATAATCGACGACTTGATAATTGCAAGCAACGAACGAAGTGAAATACTTACCACTAAAACAACAGTTAACCGAAGAGTTTGATATGAAAAACTTGGAAAATTGACCTATTTTTTGAGAATGAAGTTACGTTGTTGCCAGACAGAAGCTTATTGTATCAGACAGCCTCCTTACTAAGAGTGTTGGAACGTTTTGGAATGAAGAACTGCAAGCTGGCAAAAACCTCTTGTACTACTAACATAGAGGCATGCTAGACGAAAGTTCGCCAATATTTGAATGTGTGAGTTGATGGATATAATAATGCGGACCGGGCCAGATCTAAGTGCTAGTCTAAACTATTTCAATCGTTATCAAAGCCAATTTTCGCTCTAAAGATGTGTCACCGTCTCACATGTTAAACTACACTGTAGGGGAAAGGCGTCTCCCACTACCACGTTAGGATAACTTAAGCAAGCGTGTGAGTCAAACATCCATCGAAGATTGGCTATTGAAAGTAGAAACATATGTAGATGGCCGTCGCATATGGACTTTGGTTTAGACACTCCCCCGCAATAAAAATGGTGTTTAAGAATATTTAATATTTATTAATTATAGTAATAAAGTATAGTATTATTCTAGGATGACAGCGCACGCAAATTACTAACTATTGTATTTCAAAATGAACTATCATTCATATCTTTCTTACGGTAAAAAAATATGAAAATGAAATAATAAATGTAATAAAGAAATTATTCCTGAAAAATACATTATAATAGTGTTTTAAGTAAAAAAGAAGGCATTTACTTAAGTAAAAGACAAAGAAAATAAAAATTGTGTTTTCCATTCTTTGTGAGAAATACGTCAGTTTACGCTAAGAATGTCAATTATATTTTACTCGACGATCTACGCTAAACATTATTTTATACTTAATATAATAAACAAAACAATATAAAATATCTGCTTAAAACTTTGAAGTGCAGTTTATCACATAGCAGTTCTTGATATTTAATAAATTGTATTTTGGCGAAAGATTTATAAACCAACATAAAACATTTATTAAACGTTTCTGGTCTTGCTTATGTTCGATATAAGTTTAAAACTACTTTTACTTTCATATACTTATTTTGTTCAACAATCTCTTCAAAGTTATTCTTCTTTATGTATTAAGTATTACTTAATTGCCAAATTACCGATCACATTTTTATTTTAGGTAATACAATGTTAGCATTAGATCTGACCAATAAATTGCTGGAACTAATCCCTACACATCAAAGAGCATTGGGAAACAAAAGTTTTCTACGAGGATGAAATTTCCAAATCCGAGTCTATTAAAAGAAAAGGGGAGGACGGTGAACTAGAAGCAGTAATTGCGACATATCAGGATGAGGTAAACTCTGATTTTTGCTATTCACATTCTCTACATTTAATATCAAAATTTACAGGCAAAAGAATTGTATGAACAACTTTGTAGGGGCGATGTTACGGTTTCAGAAGCTGTAAAATCCAAATTGAAATGCAAATATGTTGACAATGGAAATCTTTTTTTAAAAATTGCTCCGTTTAAGGTAGAGGAAGCATACACTCAACCTAGAATTGTGGTATTTCACGATGTAATGTCTGATGATGAAATTGCTACCATAAAACGGTTGGCACATCCACGTGTAAGTATCTCAAAAATATTTTATGTTTGCTTTGTACTAACAACGGTGGTCGAATCAATACACTGATGTCTCAAGAAAGTAAAATTGTAAATTTAGATAAAAAATATTCCTTGTTGGATAGATTTTTTTTTGTTATTGTAACAGTGTTCTATCGTTTATATAGTTCAGTGTTTGTGAACCTTATTTTTTTACTAAACCACTAGTCTTTATCAAACAAATGTTTTTCATATATTTTAAATTTCTATAAAAATAATAATCGTGGATACAAATTTTCTCAAGTTCCTAATACACTTAATTTTAAATTTGCATACACAAAATTGCTTATGACTTTTTACATAACTTCTAGTTCAAAAGGGCTACAGTGCAAAATTCCAAAACCGGAGAACTGGAGACAGCTCAATACAGAATAAGCAAATCGGCTTGGTTGAAAGACGGAGAACACAAACATATTTCCGATGTCGTACAAAGAGTAGAAGACATGACAGGTCTAACCATGGAGACTGCAGAGGAATTACAAGTAGTTAATTATGGAATTGGAGGACATTATGAGCCGCATTTTGATTTCGCTAGAGTAAGAAATTGCGAGCCACATTGTATGGTATCATTTCTTAATCACTCTTCCAATCTTACAGAGAGATGAGAAAAATGCCTTTAAAAGCTTAGGAACGGGAAATAGGATAGCAACTGTTTTATTTTATGTAAGTATTCGTCTAAATTTGATCGAAGTGAATGTACAGTAAAGGTAAGTTTACATGCAATTAAGAACAAATTTAGATTTTTTTTAAAACATCTCAAAAACTTCACTTTTTATTTTTAATTAGATATGCGTGTTTATATGTATCAGGCGCATATACAAGGAGGGGCGGTCGATGAGGGTAATTATCCTCCCCCTCCCCTCCCCCCTATAAACTCAAGTTGGATACACGCCTGGTATGTATCGCCTGAAATTATACAAATCTTACGAAATTCAGTTTTAGAAATCTAACTTTTTATTAGTTGCGTTATACGCGGTCATACATGTAAAAATTTTGAATAGCAGCAAATAATAATCTGCTATGAAGAGGCATATAGGACATAATACATACAATATACATTTTGTCCTGTGCTGATTTTTTTAAAAAAACCCTTTGTTTCGAAGATACAGGGCGAACAAGATTTGTGACAGTAACGACATTTTATTATCAAAAAGTACAAGTTACTCAATCTACAATAAATGTTCAAAATGGCTTCCCCCAGCCTGGATACAATCATTTAATCTTCTCGTCATTAACTGTCGAACTCTTTCAAACACACCAGGGTCGTTTCTAATTGTGTTACACCAAGCAATTATCCGATTTCGCAAAACATCCAAATTCTCCACTGGAGTAGCGTAAACTATTGATTTAAGAGATCCCCAGAAGAAATAATCTAGGAGGTTTAAGTCTGGGAATCGAACAGGCCATGCGTGTGGCCCACCTCGACCAATCCAGCGATCTCCGTATGCTGCTGTTAAAAAATTACGAGCAACCAAACTAAAACGTGGTGGTGCACCATCGTGCATAAACCACACTGCAATTCTTGTCGCGTATGGTACATCCTCCAGAAACTCAAGCAGCGTTGCTTCCAAAAAGTTGCGGTACACCCCGCCAGTAAGTCTTCCTGGTAGAAATACCGGTCCAATTAGGTAGTCACCCACAATTCCAACCCAAACATTCAACGAGAACTGATGTTAAAAACGATCCTCAAATACTTCATGCGGATTTTCATCTGCCCACGCATGGTTATTATGAAAATTCCTTATTGCATTTCTTGAGAAACTGGCTTCATCGGTAAAAAGAATCAGTGCGAGGAATAGAGGGATGCGAACTAATGTTTGCAATATCCATCGACATAAAAGCAACATGTGGAGGAAAATCAGCAGGTAGTAGTGCCTGAACGCGTTGAATGTGGTATCGATACAACAAATTGTCCTTAAGAATTTTCCAAACTGTCCAATGACTTACATTCAAAGTATTTGCAATTTTTTGCGTAGAACTACCAGGATCTTCCTGTATCATCTCCAGCACATTCTGCTCCAATTGTACTATTCTTGCAGTCATTCATCTTCCTGGCCCTCCACTTCATTTCATTGAGCCTGTTTCACGAAGACGTCGATGAATGTTTTCGAAGATTTTTCGATCGGGGACATTACCGGCAGGAAATCGGTCAATGTCTAGCTTCTAGTGAGCTGCCATCAGCAAGTCCATACATGAAATACATGTCATTCATTTCGGCGTTCGTATACATTATGATAGAGCATTTTCAAAAGATACGTCAAACAGCTAAACGTCACTCAGTCTAAACAAATGCGACCGAGGAAACGTATTCAAATGAAATCCACTATTAGATAAAAGAGCGGTTTCATGTGATCGGGATCGAAAAAATAACAACGCATTGTAAACATTTTTTTGTACTTGAATGGTGCACGCCAGTGAATAAACTCATTGGCGTACACCATACTTTTATTTACACTAATAATTTCAACGAATATCGAATATGGTTGTCACAAATTTTGTTCGCCCTGTATCTTCGAAACAAAGGGCTTTTTCAAAAATCATCATACGACAAAATATTCTTAGAATAAGCCAAGGAATAACCCCTTGAATTTTTGTCGCATGTTTTCCTAACACTCTGTATACACAAGAAAAAAATAACTAAAAAAAATACGTATATTAAAAGGTGGATAGATAAAACACCTACCTTGCAATTGAAAGATTCAATCCAGTCGACCTGCCATGTCAGATAATATAAAAAGTTCATAAAAAAATCTAAAGTCTTCATGATATTTTATGTAACATTAGCATTATGTGAAACAAATGTTTAAATGTAATAACAAATTTCACTTTATTGATCTTATATATTTATCTAGGCAATCCCCATAAATTGTCCGACAACTTTAAGTTTTACAACTTTGGAAATTTTTGTAAAGATGGTGAAGATTATCTCAAAAAAAAGAATTGTTTTAAAACAGGCAGCTGTTATAAAACTTGTCCATTTGCTTAAAGTTCATTACTTCGGAAAAATTATCAAAGTCCAAAAATTTAAACAGAAAACTAAAACATTGTATTAACATTGCATACATTGTAGTAACATATTGTAATACAAAGCCGTGTTAAATTGAGAACCATACGGTCTTTCTATTACACAGTCAACAGAAATACGCGACCAGGCGTTGCTGTTTTTTTATGTAAATTTAAAAGCCTGCATTTTAAAGTAATACTGTTAATTTGTTTGTGTACGTCCTAAAAAAATTTCTTATTTTTAGATGAGTGACGTGTCTCAAGGTGGTGCGACCGTTTTTCCTTATATCAAAACAGCACTTTGGCCAAAGAAAGGAACAGCAGCATTTTGGTATAACTTACACCCCAGTGGTGAGGGTGATAAGAATACGCGACATGCTGCTTGTCCGGTTTTAGCGGGATCAAAATGGGGTAAATAAAATTATGACTCATTTTTGATTTATAGAATACTAACTGACAGTTGTTTATTCACAATTTACAATATGAATAAAAAATCGCTTCCTTCTTCTAGTGTCGAACAAATGGATTCACGAACGGGGACAAGAGTTTCGAAAGCCCTGCGATTTATTCAGACCACCATCAGAATTAACCGCGTGATAACTAGTAATTAGTTTTTTAATGTTATATATCATTGTTCCTTACACCATTATGTTTTCACTGAGTTTCCTTAAATTAATTTTGTTGTAGCTTAAGATTTTATACTCGTGTGCATGGGTACCCGCCAAGTAACCGTGCTAAATTTTTTAATACGTAACATATCAGATGATTTCGCAATGATGTAAATACTGGTAATAATATACGATATTAGACTATTTGAGAGGAGTATGCTTATGAACATACCGACTTGAAACAAATATTTCTTTGGTGCTGACTAAAATCTATTCTACACATTTCATCAAGCGTAGCTATCGTGCCAGCGAATATAAACTTATGACCGATCAAATATTTGTTGCAAATGGGTATGCACATTATATTAATAAGCTTTCCTTCTGCTATATAGCGATATATAATAAATATCAAGTAATCAATTTATATACTAATGAAGTGTAATTATTTTTTTTTTGCTTTTTTCCCTTTCCATTAATAAGACAGTTACTTTTATAATGCTATTAAATAGTAGTATACCAGTCATAGGCAAGATAGGGGAAGTAAATTTGGATATCTATCGCGTCAAGCCGAACATAATCAAATCACTTTGAAGAAAGGAGTCCTACATAAGTATTGAGGCCTATTATCACAAGTTTACCTGACTGACCACATGTGACCACACTTTCATCTGACTACTGAGCAGAGATAATATAACTGACATGCTGATATCTGTATCACCAAATTAGTAACTGGTAACTATGATTTATGTGTGATTTTTCAGGAGCACCAACCTACGGATTGCAAAAATTATAAATAAAAACACTAACTCATCGTGGCGCCCTCTGACTGTGCCGTCTCGCTTTAAAAACAAGGTTATAGCAATATAGCGTTGATACTTTTACACTTTTATGTGCCAGTTCCTATATATTACCACTCCGAAGCTTGTACAGCGTTGCCAAGTCGCCTCTAAAACAAAACTTGCGGTCACCTACAATTACAAGACCCTATCGACAACAGAGCAAAGGTGCGTCCACACTATCGAAGTTCGCCGAATTCTTCGTCGTGTGGATGAGTAGTTCGGAGCGTTCATAGTTCGGCAAACTGTTCGCCTATTCCCGATATGCATTGGAAAATGGCACATGTCAACGTGTATGATACGAATGTTCGGCTCGACGCAGTTCGTGCACCCGTCCACACATTTGGGAAGGTATTTAGAGTGAGAGAGAAAACTGTTGACAGCTGTCTATCCAGACTCGTATAAGTTTTAAATGACAATTATCGTGACAGCAGGTAACAGGTATAAATCCATTTTAATACACGTACTTTTAGCATTGTTATTGCAGCATGTCGTGGTCGTATATGTCAAAACAGACGGCAGATAGATAGTTTTTCAGAACGCTCATTTTTTGACATATGATCTTTTGCGATATTATTAAAAAATTTAGCACACTTTGATATAAGTGTTAATGATCATCATTACGTTAAAATTCGTTCATTTCAAATAAATTAAAGAACTGTATTTGCATTACTTTAAAAATATGTAATACTGAAATAAATTAAATCAATAATTATAATTTTGTTAATCAATCTGATGAATAGGTTACCAATCAAATTACTTTGAGTTTATCGCTATTGTAGGATAGGATTTGGTTTAAATGTGTATAATATTCTTCCTATAAATAGAAAAATTAAAAAGTTAGATGATATTTATGTATTAACAAATACCTATTTGCGAATTAATAGGTACAGTCCAACAAATATCTCGTGACAGTAGTGAGGCATTGTGCGCACATTGTACTGGAGTGGGGAGCGTATACGATGGCCGGTTTACAGTACATATGCTTCAGCTCCGCCGTTTTTGCCACTGCGCAACTGTCACGAACGATTTGTCGAGCTGTACATGTCCACACAAATTTTTGAAAAAATCGATTAATCGGTTTTTGATATGTCAATTTCCGCAGTACTAGCATAAGCCAGGTATAAACAACAATAAAAAATAAAGCCGTAACCATAGGGAATAACGTGGGAGTGAAATTTCTGGTTAGGGATTCTCTATTCTGTAGCACGAGGCCGCAGCGCAGATTTATTCATCTTCGGCGAATCATCATAGCTCAGCCAAAGTAAAATGAGCGTAATATTCTTTTCGCTAGAGCTTACTCTTATATCATTAATGATGGTATGAATAACAGATTAATAACCAATCTTCTAAGCAAGTTATTATGAACACGACTTACTAAGTTTGTACAATTAATATTGAACCCAACGTTACATTTGTATTGGTGAAAAGGGAAAAGAAAATACTTATTTGATAATTAAAATATATTCATGCTTCTTTTCTATTCATACTTATTTTTATCTCGAAGTATCATATAATGTAAACTATAAAGTTTTATTTTTTTTATTTATTAATGTGAACATTTCAAAAAACATTTGTAAACATTTGTTGGATCGTATTACGAATACTACCCGCGCTAGGAATCGATCTCTCGGGATAATTCACTGAACATACAGCGCGCCTAACTTCTGCTGAATTGCCACCGCAAAATTGTTTTACTATAAAGTCTTTCCTAGGACTTATAACTCCACTTCTATAAAATTACTGACCACGATTAAAAGTACTAACCATTGTAAATAAGACTTGGAGACCATACCCTAATACCCAGTGACGCCATATTAAAAAATGAATCGAACACCGGCTTCGCTTGAAGTGAATTATGCATGTCTAGCGATTTGTTCCCTTCGCCTCGCAGTAGTACGATATGAAGGCTTCACTGAATTGATTCAAATTGAAAATATTGATGTGATGATAGCATTTTGTAGTAGTTAGACAAGGGTAGAAAATAGCGGTGAGTGCTTACCGTTAAGGTGCGTCTACACGATCGGAGTTCGCCGAAATCCGAATGTTCGCCAACTATGGAACTCTACACAAATCGTCACGGCGAACTCCGAGCACAGCGTTCGGCATGAAAGTTGAGTGTGGTAGCATTGAATATGCATGAATAAGATAGGTTAGTGTTGGTACAGAAATCATGACGGTTAGGTAACTGTCATCGAATAACTTTTTTCGGTTTCACTCAAAATCTTAACCGCAATTTATGAATATTTGTATTTCTGTCATTCCGATTGCGGTTGAAAGCATTTTGGCGGAAACGCAATATATGAATCAGATATGAATTATGAACATGGACACGAGTACTTCGCAATTATCTCTAGGGTATTAAAATATTGACAATTACAACTACCTATAGTGAAACTGAATTCCTTGAATTTTTATTAGTTTACTTTATGCTGTTAGTTGGGTATATATATTGGACCGCTTAAGATTGATGTTATTGGTTACGTATACAATACGTATAATACGTACATACGTACAATCCTTAGAAGGATTGGAAACATTTTAAGCGATTTTTTTTTTTTTGAAACACAAGCCTTGATAGTGAGGGATGATTTCTTTGAAATGATTTATTTTTTTCACATCAAGGACAGAATATTGTGGGGGTAAACATGTATGTACCTATTAACAATTTATTTGTTAATACATAAATATTATCTAACTTTTTAATTTTTCTATTTATAAGAAAAATATTATACACATCTAAGCCAAATCGTATTGTAACAATACACATAAGCATTTTATTGGAAACCTCCTCATCATATTTAAAACTATATTATAATTAATTTATTTCAGCATTAACTGCACACTTTTAAAGTAATGAAAATCCAGCTTTTTAATTGATTTGAAAAGAACCAATTTAATATAATGATGATTATTAACACTTACATATATCAAAGCATTTATATAAGATTACAAAAAATCATATGTCAAAAAATTATCTTTCTGAAAAACTGTCTGTTTTGACATATACGACCATGACCATACCACGACATGCTGCAATAACAAAGATAAAAGTATGTAGTATATTAAAATGAATTTGTACCTGTCACCTGCTGTCATAATGATTGTCATTAAAAATAGTTTAAAAACAATGCGAGCTAGATAGACAGCTGTCAACAGCTTTCCCTCTCACTCTAAATCAGGAAAAGGCAAACTGTTTGCCGACTAGTTCGCCAAACTCCGAACTGTTCATCCACACGACTAGGAGTTTGCAAAACTAGCGCTCGGAGTTTGGCGAACTCCGATCATGTGGGCGCATCTTTAGACAGCGATAGCATGCCTATTTCCCAACTTTGTTACCTGATAGAAATCACGTTTTTATTCTTTTATTCATATTATGGGAATCGTCAAGTTAAAAGTGCACTTCAGTATATTAAACAACATTACCAAATAATATTTATCCGAATACTCCAAACTCTTCTGTAGACCCACTTGCATATCTCGTACCTCGTATTGTCTCTGGTTGTCGCACATAGGCATAACTCCTGGTGCGATGATCTTCCAGATCGCTGTACAGCTCACGATTCAACAGCTCAATTTAACACGAATATTTTTAATTCAGTTCCATATCCGAATAATAAGATCGTAGTAGTAAGAATTACACCAAACTAAGTCCTATTGTGATTTCAAACGTTATAACATACAACATAATGTAATAAAATTCACAAAAAGATGCTTGTTCTTTTCTTCTCGTTGATGATTTTTTCAATTTTGAATGTATTAACATGGTGACGAAACTAAATTCTTTACCTAAAAGAATAACATTACTTGGTAAAACTGCTGTTTACGGCTCCCATTTTCAGCTGTTCGCGGGAATGTAATACGCATGCGCATAACAGAGCAACGTTGTCGGATTTCGTTTAATACTTGTAGATCTATTTGGCGGCACTAATTTAAATTTATATGGAACTTTTAATATATTTCTATATTACACGTAGAAAAATACATACAAATGTCGCTATTGACAGACATCAATGTTTCGCCTTTTCAAGGCTCGTCAGTGCCAATTTTGCGACATTTGTATGTACCGCACAAGGCGTATATATAGCTACTAGATGTAATTAATACTGAATGAGTGTGAGATGTTACGAGCTCATTATTTTTAAAGATATTTTGCTAATTTTCCAATATAATATCTACAAATATGTTCTGATTAGAACACAAATTCGTAATATTGGCACTAACGAGCCTTGAAAAGGCGAAACATTGATGTCTGTCAATAGCGACATTTGTATGTATTTTTCTACGTTTAATCCATTTATTAGCGCATAACGAAAAATTTAGTGCTTACTCCAAATAATATTACGAATTTGTGTTCTAATCAGAACATATTTGTAGATATTATATTTGAAAATTAGCAAAATATCTTTAAAAATAATGAGCTCGTAACATCTCACACTCATTCAGTATTAATTTCTATATTACTATAGATACTGCTTCAAGTACACAAGTACTGTGATATTTTCTTTTTCTTTCAGTGGTTCAGTGGTTTTCAGTGGTATAAATATGTTTTATAATCAATTGCAATATAAGTTAATAGTTTACACTTTATATTTTTGATGAGAGGAACCTATGAATAATAAGTAATAAATTTGTAATAAAGAACAACTACTAATACTTTTTTAATATACAACTATTTATTTATTACAATATATATTTACTAAATAGAACAGTCATGTTAAATTAATCAATATAATTGCATTAACTAAAAAAAAATAACTTTTTCATTACTGATATAAATATTAATTCTTAATAATTCTATTTAAGTTTTAAGTATAACTTTTATCATTTATTAATTATATCTTCGACATTATAATCTACTTTAAATATATATTTACTTCACTATTATATTCACAAATTTCAATTATTAAATTTATGTGAATTAACCATTAATAAATAATTGATGGATACAAAAAGGTACTACATTTCTGAATGAATGCACATATCATGCCCGATATAACTATTTCAATTTTAATAAGTAATATATTTGTTTTTAAAATTTAAAGTTTATTTTAAATCGTACGTTTAATAATATCTGTGCAGGTATTTGTTGTCTTTTCGATGTTTATTTCTTTTCTCCGACTTCAGAAGTTTTCATGTTTTCGGGTATGTCATAAATTGTTTCAATTCATGGTACAATTTCCTTCAAATTTAAACTTAAATTTTTATGGACTTTTATGCTTTCAATTATTGACTTCATTTTATTATTTTATTCAGATTTAACATCGTCTGCAAACGTCTTTGCAGAAGTCGCACCAATCAACAACAGTGCGAGCTGATTACACCTGATTAAGTGATAGATGATTTTTAGCAAAGAACGAACCATCCCTAACACTATCTGCTCCACGACATCTTTTGCACTACAAACGATAACCATCTTTTCAGTGTCAAATGACATTGGTATTTCACAATTTCTGTATAATAGTATTTCTTAATAAACCAATAAATACAAGAGAAATTATCGTTAAAAATAGTATCCCGCAATATGATCCTCTCGGCCCTAATTTGCGCCCATGGTTCTTAATTTTCTGCTGGTTTACAATTTCGCTCGATGCGATTCCACCTTTGCCAGCTACTGTCGCGCTGTAATATTCCTTCCATCAACTTGTCACGACGTTGATTCTCAAACACTAACAATTCAAGCATCCTCGTTATGTTGACACCTACCACCGGTCAGTACCGATATCTCCATTGCTGTTCGCTGTAGCCATCGTTACCTTCTGTTGGAAAGTTTTTAACTCATCCATTCGCGCCCACTATTCCCGTACGAATTCTTGATCCCACTTCTGAAGTTGTAAGCGACGATCGCTGTGGGAATATTTGTCAGATGGTCATTTCCTCTCAACACACACACTAATGTAAAATGTAGTTTGCTTAAATAAAAATACAGCGGCCATTTTCCTTGCTGTTCACTCCCGTAGTAATCTCGTACATGCTTTCTACCACCTTAAACCAGAGATAGAACTATCTAGAAGTAACTATAAATCACAAATAGAAATGCGGCACTAACTTAAAGATAGCTATTGCAATTCAAATATTTGAATTTCAAATTAATACCGCTCATCTGTAATGACCAGTAATAATTAGCTGGTACATCTGACAACGCTGCTCACATTTAGGCGCCTTTTACACATCAATTTGAAATGGGAGCCGTAAACAGCAACATTACCCATTACTTACTTAATTTTACCTTTTTGGTGTGCTAACTAAAAATGCCCACATAGAAATACATAAATTACAATTTGAGTGAACTGGTTGCTGCCATCGAAAAACCCCAAATTAGTAATTTCTGCGGTAATCAGTGATCCTCCCATCTAGTGAAATAATCACAGATCCCAGATACCTAAATACCGCCCACCAGAGCACAAACTCATATCACAAACTAGTCTAATCATAGAATATCAGAGACAAGGATAAAACAACTAGATAGAGAACAAGACAGCATAGGCGGAAAGCGCGAGAAAAATAGTAAAACATGAACATTGTGTTGATCATCAAAGATGCCGGTGAGTGGCGAAACTACTGCCTCTATTATACCACATATAACTGGTATGGTTTAATGCGGACCCTCTGGATAGTGATAGTTAGAGATGCCAGAGTATATTAGAGACGCAGAGAATAACCACAGACTTTATTTTAATGGCCGTGTTTTATTTTACAAAGTCACAGAAATGCGAAAACTCTTTGCGAAGTTAGAATTTTAACGAAAGTGTTATGCTGTGCTTTATAACAAAATAATTGTTCCACCTTATTGTAACTTATATTAAAAATAATGCAACATTATACTGTGTATACACAAGTTATATGTATCGTATATATGTGTCTAATTTAACAGCAGTTATTGTTTTGTTTCCTGATTTTTATGATAATCGGGATTACTTACTTCAGCCTAAATAATGAATTTGAAAAAAGAATTGGGAACAACAAAAACCCGTTATTGTGTTCAACACGATGATCACTCCAGAATGATGTGTTCTGTTTTATGTTCATTAATGGAGCACCAAAGTTTGGTAGACCTTGCAATAAGATGTGGAAACAATACTGTGCATGCTCACAAATGCGTTTTAGCTGCAAATAGTCCTTACTTCAGGGTAATATAATATTCAATAATCTCCCTCGCATTATTTCAGTAATTGGCTTTTTAGGAGCAATTAGAGAAAAATCCTAGTATAGAACAAATTGTCATTAATGGATTAGATTTTACGGTTGTCAAATCAATTGTGGAATTTATGTATTGTGGAGAAACAAATGTTCTTGAAGACAATTTTAAATATATGGTAGCTGCATCAAAATTGTTTCAAATCCGAGGTATCCAGGCATTAGCTGTGGATGACCATTACGAAACAGGTTTGGTATTATTATGAGCAATTTTATCAACTTAGCGTAACATTGATTATTGTAGAGCAGTAATTTTTTTTATGCAGAGTAGTTTTTCATGGCTTGTGATTAAAACATTAGTAGTCCTCTTAATAATTTTTGACACCAATTACCTTTTTAAAAGATCTAATCAGATACGCCTGGTGAAATGACTCTCAGAAGGGATTTTTTAAGTTAGGTATAGGTAATGGAAAATCATGAGAAGGTAATACAGAGATATTTTACCCGTGACCCCCACTGTTCTTAAGCAGTGCCATAAGCATCTGACTTATGTGCATATGCTCCAATAAATCTACTATAAATATACTAATAAGTTTATATTCTGTTTATCTACATATATTTTGGGGTATTGCAAAGATCACAATCTCCAAAGAGAATGGTATTTCATTGACCGTGTCTACTATAAGTTAAAACTGAACAAAAGAAATTTGTTTAGAATATAATGAAAGTAAAAAACATTTAAATCAATTGATATCTTCAGAAAGAAATCAGCATTACACTTTATTTATGAAAACTAAATTATTACAAATCATCCCAACTCCGTGCTCCACCTTAAAAAGGTACTACACGAGGCTACCTATTCTAAGTATTATATGGGTTCCATAACAATTGAAATGTTCCTACTCTTACTAGATAATTTCCCTATGATTCTTAATAACAAAAATATAATACAGTAGCCTCGCGACCATATGAATACTACTTTTGTGAAATGATGAAATATGTGAAATGTGATTAGTTCACATAATCGCGAGTCTACTGTAAATCAGTCAGCTATCAATTATTAAATGCGCCCATGGAACGACTTTCATTATCACCCAGCATTCGCCAAGGACACTGATTATATTATATAATTAATATTATATAAAATCAAATATAATTAATATTATATAAAATCAATGGCCACGGAATATGGCAAAAACCTTACTCTGGAAGGATCTGTGAAGAATTCCTAGACCTTATTACTGATAGCCGCAAATTATTATTATCCTTCTGAGTGTCGAAGAAGCAGCCTTCGCGTCTCCTCAAATTCCGATAGCCTTGCCGTTCTCGCGTAGCTGCTCCCTTTTTCACACATTGGAAGTCGAAACAGAAAAAGATGATGACCTAAAAAAAAACAAACAAAACAACAGCAGTGCATATTCTAATACTTAATGATAACTTAATCCTAATTATTCTAACCAAGAGTAATTAAATAAAGATTTATATTTTATATATTAATATTCATTTATAAACGTGCTACCCTACTAACTATCTAAATATCATGCCGTAACCTATCTAGTTCTCTAGCAACATCACTAAACAATTCCCACCATTCGATCGACTCATTATCTTTAATATCTGTTTCGCGTCGCGGCCAATTTAACCTCCTGGTTAATGCCCTAACCTCCGTACGCGACCGCCACTCATCAGTGAGTGGACATTCAAATAAGACATGCCCCGCTGTATTTACCCTACCACACTCACAAAGCGAATCATTAATCCTCTCAATTCTACATAAATATGATTTAAAATTACCGTGACTTGTTATTAATTCTACCGCCTGATACCTCCCATTTAAGGGTATTATCCCACCTACTCTGCCAATCATTATCAAGTTTATCCCTAAACACTTTTTTAACTACACTATCCGAAATTAGCCCAAATCTAATAATCAAGCTATCTCCCCTAGATACCGCCTCTTTCGCTAATTGATCCGCCCTCTCATTACCGATTGTACCTACATGAGCCCTAGTCCAAAAAAGTTTTATACCCCCCTCGCGCAACATATCCCAAGTATCTAACAAATCGGTCGGATTTTTTAAATTCCCTAACGCCTCTAATACAGATAAGCTACCTGTTATAATTCTCACGTCCCGCATAAATTCCCATTCGCGCCTACTATAAACTACTGCCTGATTTATTGCAACTAATTCTGCCTGAAAAATATTGCAATGATCCCCTAATTTAAACTTTTGATTATGTATTTCAATACCCCTATATACAACAAAAGCCGCACCTGTACCACCCTCACCCTTCGACCCATCCGTAAATTTTCTAAACCCTCTCGAAAAGTGCCTATAAATTTATCATAACTAATACTTTTTAATTCCCCGGGGGTCAATTCGCCCCCTTATATCTACTCGCCTTTCTAAATCGCCCGATTCTAATCTAATTCCCGTTGCCGTAATCAAACCCTCAAACCCTATTTTATTCGCGTCCCTACGAAATTTTGAGTTCCCTCAAACGTAGATCTACTGGTAAAATACCCGAAATAACACACGCCGCGTCTGCCAAAATAGATGAATACACGTTCACGGCCCTAACCGTTAACAATCCTTGCGCCCCGATTAATTTTTTAGTTTCTTTAATTTTACACGCGTCTGCCCATAACGCCCCGCGTACAACATTCAATAGCGCCCCTATAAATAGTATCCGCTGCGTTACCGTTTAAACCCCACGTAACCCTAGCCGATGCTTTAATTTTATTATAACCCCAAGATATTTAACAAATTCTTTACAATAAATTCTACCCTCCCCGAATTTAAATGTAGGCTTTCTTTGCCTCGGTTTGCCGAGGTCTATAATTAATGGTAACTCGGGGAGAGATGAGCATAAATTTACTGGCAGGACTTAAAATTATGTATTGACTAAGCTATGATAAGCACTCACGGAGAGATTGCTGATCTTTTCTATCAATATTTTACTTTGATGATCGAGGTTTTGCAACTCATTCCATGGGGGAACAATTGCACAACACCAAATAGTATTGACCATTCTATGTTCTTTCTTCGCTTGTCTGAAGAAAGTCATTGAAATTATTACCAGGTTAAGTAATAAAAAGTCGGTGGGTGTTAATATACCTGTAACTGTACTGAAGTCATGCAGTTCAATCATTGCAAGCCCCTGCAATTGGGCTTATAAACCTTGCTATTGAGACAGGTTAATTCCGTGATTCCTTGTAAATAGCAAATATCTTACTTGTTCTTAAAAAGAGAGATGCAGAAAATATAGATATTCATAGGCCCATTGCTATTTTAACAACTCTATCTAAAATATTTGAGAAAGCAATTGCATTTGCAAATTATTGTAATAAATTCAAACTATTCTCTAGTAATCTGCATGGTTATAGGCAGGGGTTTTCAACCGAGACAGCATGTACAGAATTTGTGAAGTGCATTAATGATCTGTTAAACAGAAAACTGAAAGTTCATCTACCTCTTTTTGACCTGTCAAAGGCAGTTGATTCGGTGGATTACTCTTACCTCTTGTATAATTTGGAAAATAGAGGGAATATTAACAAATGCGTGCAGCAAGGTTCTGTGCTAGGGCCATTGCTTTTTTTTACTCTTCATCAACGACATTCCTGACCTATGGAAATGTATTCTTATACGCGGATGATACATCGATAGTGGTCTCGGGCGTAGATCTCGGATACACTGCAAAGTAATCTACTGAAAAGTCTTAACGACTTTCATGTTTGGTGTTTAAATGAAAATTAAAAACTTACTTGGTATCCAAGGCTTATTATACTGTGGAAGAATTCTTCGCCAAACATTAACTTTTTGCTGTTGTATATGTTGCAGTATGTAATTATATACTGACAATTTCAATTTTTTAGTGTTGTTATCTATATCTTGACATTTCAGATTCAAGCATTTGGCTACGTGAACAATAAATTATTATTGTTATTTATTAAAACCATCGATGCTCTTACTACAACTATTTGTACTTATAATAAGGTCATAAGTTGAAAAATGTCTGTAGATTTTTTAGTAACCAGTATTTAATAAGGAAAAAAAAACAGTTCTTTAGTGGGAAATATGGCTTGTCTTTTAATTAATTAGTTAATTAGTGAATACACACATTAACATGTCCATTTATATATGTTTCGACTTAATTTTATAGTCTTCAGTAAAGAAAGTATTGTTGGAAAATATAATTACTAAAAAGGATTAATTACAAAATTAATAACAACAAAAATTGAAAACGATGATGATACTTACGATTGAGTAGATGAAGTAATTAGTTTCATCAATTTTAATTGTATTTCTTAAAATTTAATTATAAACTTTAACTGTTTTTCGTTAATCACAGATTTAGATTCAAAGAAGCTTATCAGTGTTTTCCTTATAATTATGTCAAAAGTTTTGGTGTTATCTAAATAGATAAAGAGTGTAGGAAACTATCGTCCTATTACGGTAACACCAAAATTCAAGTCTTCTTAAATACATTCATAAATACACGCGATATTTTAAAGGAAAAGTGCCAACATTTTAAGCAAACACAGAAAAGCGTTCAAATTATAAAATAGAAATAACTAAAAACACATCAAAGGCGTTCACATAAGCATCGGTCTTTGAAATCGTACCGACGTATTTTTGTTAATCATATAATCACACCTTGAGATTATAGTACAGGGATAATAGAAGATTTATTTTCGTTACTTACAGTTCCCCAGCGCTACTTATTAATTAAGTTTCGCACATAAAGTGAGAAAAAATAGATAGATAGTAATCTCTTAGTTTATATTGCACATTTATACTTATTTTCAACTTGAAGGTATTTAAATAACTATTAATGTAATACAAAATTGTAAGTAATTTCATGCTTTAATATTGAAGTTATTAAAAATAATTGCGGGAAATTTAAATTTGGTTTAAATTTAATGTTAAACATAAAAATATTAAATAAAATTGATATCTAATATCTTTGCTGAGTAAATTGTTATCAACAACTAAAAATACTACTCGAGATAGGACCATATTTCGTAATAATCTCCATTAAGGCAATAAACTATACGGTGGGTAGTTTGTCGACGGGAATGATTAAAATAAAGTATTAAAGAATTACTTAGAAATATAATAAGTAATAATGAAACGTATATTAAATTTCCTAGCAAAAGTTTCAATTTCTTAGCCATAGAATATCATACATAAGCGGTAGTTATCGCGCGGTTTCGATATTCGGAAATTTTTAGTAAAACTATCGGTGAATGTTTGGAAATAATAAATATTTCAAAATCTTATTTCGAAATCATTCACATTTTAGGCGAAAATCTAACACAAAATTTGGTATTGCTGAAAGTAAGGTTTCTTTATTGAACACGTACTTTTTTATACTTCCTGTCGGCTCGCTTATTTCAAAGGAAAAATATAAATACGAATAAGGTTCAATTTCGCTTGCAACGAGTCCGCCGATACGATCTCGCTTGCTAGTCGTCCAGGTTTAGCTTTGTACCATGGTACGTGCAGTTTAAAGACTAAATATATGGAAGTTTGAAGGGAATACGTTAGTATTTATATTTAAGTAGATAAGTATTCCCGATAAGAACTTAATATATTTTTCATTTTTAAATGTCTTCTAAATTTATCGGCATTCATTTTTTTGTGTGCGTATTATTTCAGTTCGCAATAAACGAGGAAATAAATTACTGCCAGCTGAACTAAACTCATAAAAAATTTTGTTAAATTAATACAAAGAACGGGGGGGGGGGGTAGGGGGGAGGAGGTGAGTTGGGCGGAGTTTGGGCCCACCACTCAATATTGTCACGAGCCGCCACTGATATAAAGTATAAATTTATTCGAAATTTTATCAAATCATTAATACCATTTACTTCTCTTGATGTTATTACAGATTATAAGAAAGGAAATTTTTGTTTTGTTAATAGGTACTAATTTCATATTTATATAATTCAGATGAAACCATCCAATTCCCGCTCCTATATTTTTAAGTAAGAAACCCAAATACTCAAAGTACGTACTTTCCGATTAGTCACCTTAATGCAACTCCTCAAAATAACTCGAAAAGATGAATTTTTCCAATGATTCCACATTTCATAGACGACTCAAGCGGAAATATATGAGAACTGAGGCTGAGAAAGCTTGCGCTAAAGAAGCAGCGGCTAGTCGCCTTGCTTTAGAAGCGTTACAAAAAGAATTAGCAACAACTGATCAAATGAGTTCTTTCGTGATTGAAGAGTCTTGTACAGAAACGACTGTGGAAAATTTCATACCGCATGGGGAAGAACCGTTCATAGATAATTTAAATCAACTGGACAATGTACCACTACAAGTTGTAAATTACACCGATTTAAATCAATCAGTTCTAAATAACTCTGCACAATTGATAAATACTAACAAACCTGTATTGACTGACACTATTTTACAGTACGACGTGATGAATAATTCACAAAAATCTCAAGAAAGTGCTGCCGAAAAAATTAAAGCAAATCTTAGGTGGCGATATACCATCAAATGTGGAAATTATGTTTAAAACAAGCGACGGTAATTTTGTGAGTTTGACCGATGAAGTATTACAGAATATAACTAGAGAATCTCTTCAATATCAGGTGATCGATGAACATGGACGAGCGGGTGAGGTGCAACAGTTGACAATTAATATAAAAGACCCCACTGAACACCCTTTAAGTCAGCCCCAAATGGAAGAAGATCCAATTGCAAAGTACGTTAATCCTATAGAAAATATAACTATTCGAGAAGAACCACTAGTTGATACAAAATTTGATCTAATGCCAAAAGATTTGAAAATGGATGAAATGTCCACAGATCAAAGCATTCTAGAAGCAATAATTGAAAATGAAAAAAGAGAACGTGAAATGAAATTCGTAACAGAAAAATACTTTACCAGACCTACAAGATACTCTCGAAGATGGAAGTCCTTTGCAAATGGACGTTCCGTTAAAGAATCTACAAAAGAATAAACTTGATCCTCTCAAGAAGCGCAGCAATCTCCGAAAACCTAAATCATTGAATATTTCAGGTGAAAAAAGCTTTTGTGACGAATTTCTCAATACCGCGGTGGAGTTGACTGACGGAAATAAAGATATCTACAGCAGTGATATTACATGTATAGAAAGTGTCGATTCGTTATCCCAAGAGGCTGTTGATATTCTAACAAGTACAGACATTACAGAAGAGAAAGATTTACAAAATAATGAAGGAATTGTATTTTCTGCAAAGAAGAAGAAATTAGATACAATTATCGATGAAACTGACTTGAACTCACCATCTGTAGAAGAGCTCTGTACTAGAAAAACTCGGTCGAATAAACATGCAGATGCTACTAGAAGTCCAGAAGCGACTATAGAAATCAAATTGGAAGATCATCAACTAGAGAAGTATGACATCAGATCAAGAAAAGTTCCGGTAAGAAAGAGAATTAAATGAAATTTAGGACCGCTCGTTTATGTTTCTAGTGTTTTATAGTTTTATGGATTTGAAATGTTGTATAAATTTTTGTAATGTAATAAATATTTTATATGTAAAAATTTTTGAACATTTTGGTGAACATTATGCAGATTGTTGATATCAACCAGCGAACAGATAAAATAAGGAGCGTCACTTACTGTCAGCACATTCGATGTTTTGTCTCTAAAAAATTACTTTTAACTCAACTTCATTATGTTAGCATCAGGTACCCCAGTTGTCTTCTTTCATTTACACCAATCATAAAGAACGTGTGTCAGAGAAGGAAGTAACTTTCCTATTTTGAATGGAGTTGTATAATTTTTGTGGATATAGCGATTCTTTCGCATATATACATTGGTTTTCTCAATACCAGCCTAAACTCAACACAACGCGTGAACTCTTTATTTATTGTATAACAAGTAATGTGAACTACAACTTCAAAAAACAGTTCTCGATTAAACGTGATTAAACTCGTTAAAACTTCTTATTCTTATTACTCTTATGTATCTCTTCTTCTTCTTCGTCCTACATAGTCCTCGCCATGCCGGTAGAAGGCGCTCGCGAGTGGCGATCTTTTAAAATTTTGATTGCGTTTACACTCTTCCCATGTGGAATACGCGTAGATCTCTCAGCGTTTGTCAGGATAGGTGCTTCCCTCGAACATCCTTCGCTGCGTTTAACATACACTGGTTTTGGTGTAATTATTCCAGTTGATGGTGAGTGGTACACCCACATAACACTTGCGTGGTATCGCCCAATTAATTGTGGTGGATCGGCGCAGGTACCCAAGTCGTAGGTGGTGGGAGTTACACCTTTCAGAATCTTGTATGGGCCATCTCTTTTCGAAGCGAACTTAGACGTGTATCCTTTGGTTGCATCACTTAAAGGATGTGCCTTCAACAATACTAATTGTAAGTCGTCAACACCGTATTGAACCGGTATCCGCGTTTTATCCGAGTGTTCTTTTCTCTGGTCTTGCTTCCGTTGGACTAGTTCCTTGGACTCTTCTAAGATTTTCCCTAGCTTCTTCGGGTAAGGAGTAATCTGAGGGATGTAATTTTCTGAGTCCACAATTGCTCGGAGGTCATTCACATTGTCTCGAGGTGATCTCAGTTCTCTTCCAAAAGTTAGAAAGAAAGGAGTGTGAGAGGTAGTTTCGGAAGTGGCACTATTGATGGCAAACCGGACTGATGATATATGTATGTAGGTCCCAATCTTGGTGATGGTTTTGACAAAGGATGGACAATTGGGTCTTTAATTCTCTATTTTGACGTTCAACAGGGTTACTTTCTGGATGGTAATAAGGAATAAAAGGGGTTTTTATGTCGAAACAGTAGGTTATTGCTGCATAACCTGACTTGCAAATTGAAGTCCATTGTCTGATATAATCTTCCTTGGTGTACCATACCGCAAGAAAATTTGAACAGGTATCCGCGTTTTATCCATGTGTTCTTTTCTCTGGTCTTGCTTCCGTTGGACTAGTTCCTTGGACTCTTCTAAGATTTTCCCTAGATTGTTCGAGTAAGGAGTAATCTGAGGGATGTAATTTTCTGAGTCCACAATTGCTCGGAGGTCATTCACATTGTCTCGAGGTGATCTCAGTTCTCTTCCAAAAGTTAGAAAGAAAGGAGTGTGAGAGGTAGTTTCGGAAGTAGCACTATTGATGGCAAACCGGACTGATGATATATGTATGTAGGTCCCAATCTTGGTGATGGTTTTGACAAAGGATGGACAATTGGGTCTTTAATTCTCTATTTTGACGTTTAACAGGGTTACTTTCTGGATGGTAATAAGGAATAAAAGGGGTTCTTATGTCGAAACAGTAGGTTATTGCTGCATAACCTGACTTGCAAATTGAAGTCCATTGTCTGATATAATCTTCCGTGGTGTACCATACCGCAAGAAAATTTCTTCAATCAATGTTTTAGCACATGTTTCTGCTGTAGCTGTTTGTATGGCAAATAGTTCTGTCCATTTGGATGTGGTATCCTTTACTATCAAAATCCAATTATTTCCTCGAGGAGTTTCCGGTAACGGTCCTACTAAATCTACAGCAATAACTTCAAATCGTTGTGATGGCACTGGAGTTTGTAGCAGTCCCGCAGGTTTAATATTAACTGGCTTAAACCTCTGGCAGTCAATACATGATATATTCTTGAATATAGCGTCACATACCAACAAAAGAATATTTCTTCGAAATTCTTTGGAACGTCTTCTCGGCACCATAATGACCTGCATATGGAGCATCATGATATTCTTTCATAAGCTCAACGCGCATACTTGTGGGAACGACTAACTGTGGTCTTCCGCGTCTGATTGTAGTGGTACAACACGCAATTCTTCAGTACATAATCTTGTTCGGACCATCGTATTGCTTTTTGGACGTCTTCTCCCTCCAGAGCACACATGATTTTCTTCAGTTCGGGGTCTTCCAATTGTTGACTACGCACTTCCTGAAAGAAAGTTCAGAGATGGAAACTCTACTGTAACATAATGAAGATTACTAGTACCATAATCTACATTCTTACCAAACGGCCTTGGCAACAGATCAGCAGCTGCATTTGATTTTCCGGAACTGTAGGTAAGTTTATATTTAATGCCTGCATTCGAAGAGCCCATCGTGCAATTCGTCCTGATGGTGTTTTCAGCGAGAACAACCATTGCAGTGATTGATGATCATTGACGACGGTGACTTTTGCTCCTTCTATATATGTTCTGAACTTTTCCACCGCATATACAACAGCTAAAGCTTCCCGTTCGATCATCGAGTAATTACTTAAGCCGATGTCAGTAATCTGCTTGCGAATTCAACAGGTCTTTCTTCGTGGCCTTCCTCTTGAAGTAGTACAGCTCATAGAGCGAATCCACTCGCATCCGTTCGCAGTACATATGGTTTGGTTTGATGTGCTTGAACAAGTACAGTAGCAGGGAGCTTCTCCTTTAATGCCTCAAAAGCTTGCAACTCCTTTTCGCCAAATTGAAACGGTCTTCCCTTCTTTACAAAATTTGTAAGTGGTCGGGCAATGTCTGAGAAACGCGGAACGAATTTCCTGTACCATGAACACGTTTGAATGAACCTCTGAACGTCCTTTGCACAGGTAGGTAGACCATAATATGTCCAAGATATTGCACGGAAGAACGACCGAAATGACATTTCGAGCGTCACGTACGTAAACTGAATAACCGAAGTCTATCAAATACTTTCATAAGATCACTTTAATGTTGTTCGAACGTCTCTGATAAAAGCAAAATATGGTCCATGTAAGTAAACACTTTGCATTCTTTTAAACCAGCGCGAAAACGGTCTATTAAACGAACAAAAGTTGCCGGTGAATTTCGCAACCGAAAGGCATCCGCAAAAATCTATATATTCCGAATGGTGACGTAAAACAGGTCTTGTCACGGTCCTCGTCTGCTATAGGAACTTGCCAAATCCGGAGTGAAAATCTATTGTAGACATGTGTGGTGTTCGCTTCGCTATATGTAGCAGCTCTTCAGGTTTGGGCATTGGGTAACAGTCACTCACCGTTATTGAATTAAACTTTCTGTGGTCAACACATACGCGATAAGGTTCAGCTCCTTTCTTGGGGACCAACACTATTGGAGTACACTATGGAGATTCACATTCTTCAATTATCCCATCTTGAATCATCTCTTCTAGTTTCTTTTCCAAAATTCTCGCTTGACTGCACTAAGTGGGTACGGTGGCACATATATGGGTGCATGATCTTTTGTATTAATTCGATGCACAGTAAACGTTGTCGGATCTCCTCCTGGCATTTCTCATTTCTCTTCAGTAACCCATCAAGGCTTGCTCTCTGGTCATCTCTCAGTCTCACTCCTTCATCTGTACGGAGATCAATATTCCTTATTTCGATTGTACTATTGTTGTCAGATATCTGGTAGTTCATAAAGAAGAATTTTTGTGTTTCATATCATCACTAAAATACCAACACTTGTTAGCTATATCTAATATAATTTTAGTACCTCTTAAAAAGTCAACTCCTAATAAAATTTTGTTATTTCCTGTATTTGGTAACACTACAAATTCCACAGATAGAGTTTTGTTTTTAATTGTTAGTTCGACTGTTGTTTTCAAAATTTCTTCCTCCTTAATTTCACCATTAGCATAGGATAACTTTGCCTTCGTAGTAATAAATGCTTGTCCATTCTGGAGTAACAGTTTATACAACTCATGACCTGCAATGCTTATTTGAGCACCTGAATCAGCCAGCAATGCCAACTCTATGAATCCCATTTATCGTGACAGGAAACAGCGGATTCACACTTTCTGATGACGTACCTGCTAAGTTAATCTGATGAAACTGTATCAGATTGCTTTCAGCTGCATCATTTTGATATGCTTTGTTGCAATTTGTGCATTTAGATCGTATGACACCTTACACCTACCGTACTACAACCATAACAGTGGATAGCATTTCTTTGGACATTAACATCCTTGTTATCAGAGTTTTTAGATTTACTAGCAGTCTGAGTGAATTTTCTACATTCTGTTTGAACATGCCCAAAGTTATGACAAAAAGAACATTTAGGCCTTACCTTCTTTCGAAGTTTGTCCTTTCCATTTTTACTTTGCTGTTTAATTTCAAGTATGTTGTCTTTTATTGATCGTGCTTTTTCGATTAGATCTGAAAATGTATTCACATGGTCTCTTAAGGTAGGATTTCGTTGCAGCGTTCCGCTGAACCGCGACTTCCAGCAGTAACGGCTGGCTGTTGCGGCTACATGCTTTCATTACAACGTCCTACGTTCGCGTCTGTACAGTCTGCTTCATAATTCAGGAGTGGAAATTCATCTCTAATGTGAACAGAAAAGCTCTAGCAACGTTAATTTTGTTAGAAAAAAGACAAGATTGTAAGTTGTCATCGTATGAATTTGGAAAAGAATTTGAAGTTATTTGTAGTTATGTATGATTTCATTATCTATAACAACTTTAGAATTTGGAACAGAAATATATTCGGGGCTTGTTGATTAATACAATTTCCTTATTAATATCTTCCACCTTTTGACTCACTCGATCATACATTTGTCGTTTTCCTACAACGCACTTATAATATTTAAGCATATTGAAAATTTATATTTAATCAGATCTCTTATTTTCCAGTCTTTTTGGTGAATGCTTTAACCATTTTTTGTTGCAAGTTTTATGTCGTCTTCATTAAATTCGGTTTTGTTAACAGCATTCGAAACAAAAAAAGCAACAATAAATTATAGGTTATCTGAGCAGATAATACAAAAACGAAAGCTACTTAACAACTATACTTACAAAGAACAACTTCATTTAATTTTAAATTTCGAAAAGCCTTTTTTTCGCCACCGTTTTTATTATATCCCTAATAATTGTACAAACTGGCAAATTTATCCTACAGAAGACTTCGTAAGACCATGTTTTTGGTACCGTCAAACGGGGTGACTTTGGACAGTCGGCCGAGATTGGACAAATTGAACTTGCCGCGCTTTTGGAACGTTGCTTTTTACCAAATGTCATTGGCAGAACTCCATGCCATACTATTTTGATCTGGTCGAGGCTGAAACTGTAAGTATTTTTGAGAGAAAAAAATGAAAAGTAACGTGTGCATTTTTGTCCTTTTTATATACCCTGTAAACTTTATACTGTAGCTCTTGTTCCAATAACTTTGCGGTTTCTAGATTTTTATGGTGGGTTAGCGCATCATTTGTCATTGATGATCGGCTATTTTTAACCTCAAATTATGATTGTTCTTTTTTAAATAATTTTTTAAATAAGGTGATGTCACTGCAGGGGTGAGATTGACCATGCCGAGAAACTATAGAAAACGGCTTGGAGCCCGTCCATATTCCAACTACGACCCAAAATATCTGAATTAGCCGTAGAAGCAGTGAAAAGTAAACGAATGACTATTCGAGGTGCTTCGGAGCAATACGCAATCCCCAAAAGTACGTTGGCCAATAAGGTAAAGCAGTTGCATATGCTTAAAACGGGAGGCCAACCTGCCTTGTCAGAAGTCCATGAAACTCATCTAGTCGAGGAATTTTGCAGTGTTCAAAATGGGCTTCCCTCTGACCCGCTCGATATCAAGTTATTAGTGAAAAGCCATTTCGACCGACATGGTGTAAAGATTAAATGCTTTCCTGAAAATATGCCCGGAAATGATTGGTTAAAAGCTTTTGAAAAGACATTCTCGAGAATTATCGTTGCGTCTTTCGGAAATATAAAACGTGCAAGAGCCGAAGTATCAAAGGAGGTGGTTTCTGAATATTTTCAAGAACTGCAGCAGTCTTTAGTTGATGTTGATCCCAGCAACATATATAACTTTGATGAAACCAATTTCTCCGATGATCCCGGTCGTGTAAAAGTTGTTGTCAAGAGATCGTCCAAGCATGCTGACCGCCTACTAGATTCTTCGAAAGCTTGCATTTCCGTCATGTTTGCAGGCAGTGCAACTGGAGAATTACTGCCGCCCTACGTATGCTATAAATCAGATCATATTTGGGACTGCTGGACACGAAACGGACCTACTGGGACACGCTACAACAGAACTAAAAGTGGTTGGTTCGACCAATGTTTTGAAGATTGGTTTACTACAATACTACTCCAAAACTAAAGAAAAAGACTGGAAAGAAGCTGGTGATCTGTGATAATTTAGCTTCACATCTGTCAGTTTATGTCATAAATGAGTGTAAGAAAAATGACATTAACTTCGTGCTTCTTCCTCCAAACAGCACCCACCTATTACAGCCTTTAGATGTGGCATATTTTAAGTCGTTAAAGAGTGGTTGGCGTGAAACTTTAACGCCTGGAAAAAGAAAAACCGAGTGTGTTGCCCAAAGATCAGTTTCCAGCATTATTAAAGACGACTTAGATGATATTGGTGTAAAAGGAAGCCGGAACTTAATATCAGGGTTTGCTGCAAGCGGAATACATCCTTTCGATCCACAAAGAGTTTTAAACAAAGTCCCCGATGCACAACCAAACGCAGATGTATCAGCAAACTGGACAGACAGCTTTGTTGAAATTTTAAAAGAAACAAGATTTCCATCTAACAAAAAGGAAAGAGTAAAAAGGAAGAAACTTCAAGTAAAGCCTGGTCGTAGCGTTGGGTTAGACGACGAAGAAAACGAACAATTGCAAGAAGAACTGAATGAAATAGTAAATGATGAAAATGAGATAACAGAAGCGGAAAGCGATGAAAATGAAGTGACAGAAGAGCCTGAAAGTTATAAGCCACGCACTAGCGCAGAGGTGCCCAAGAATGGTTATGACGAATCTGAAAGCGAACCTGAGGTGTCAGAGATTGCAGAAGAGTTTTCAGAAGATGAGGTATCAGACAGTAAGACTATCACTCTAAACAAAGAAATTGCTATTAACGATTTTGTGATAACAAAGTTTTCCACTGGAAAGAAAAAGGACTTAAAATTGTTGGAAAATCATTGAGATTAATAATAATAACTATAAGACTGATTTTTGAGACCTAATAGTACAAAAAATGATGTTGTTTATCCTAATGTGAAGGACACCCTAGATATTACCAGGGACCAAATTATTTTCATTTTAAAGCCCCCCAGAGAGCTTAGAAGAGGGCGTTTTCAGTTTAATAAAGCAGTATTTTAGGTTTAGTTCTGCTTGTTCCTTATAATTTAGTTTTAGTTCTACTTGTTCCTTATTATTTAGTTTTAGTTCTACTTGTTCCTTATTATTTAGTTTTCATGAAACATAGTTGTGATGAAGGTTGTGATAGTTCCTACCTAACTATAAGGATAAACTGTTTTGTTTTGTATTTTTATATTTTTTTAAATCTAATAAAGGATGAATTTCTATAAGAAATTGTTTTTAAAGGCCGTGGTCATTCAATATAACCCCAATTTTTTTTCTTAAAGCATAGCATACTTTTTTAAAACACATTCTATGTCCAATCTCTCCCATGACGATGACCCACTTCGAGTTTTGAGACGATTTAGGTATGTGTCCAAACTCACCCCAAAGTGCGGGGTGAGTTTGGATATTAAAAAATCAAAAAAATATATATGAAGCTATAAGAAAAAAAATAGCTTTTCCATGGAAAATGTAAGCTAAGACATCACTTTCACTAAAGACAATGTCATTTATTTCATTTTTTTAATTGTTACTGCGCTATTCATTGAAACGTCTAAAAAGTGTCCAATGTCACCCCGTTTGACGGTACTACACCCTTACCTCCAGCAAATGTGATTTCTAAAATAAGAACTAAATAAAGATTAAAGAATAGTTCAAATTTAAACTTATTACTGTTAATGGGATATGAATTACACTTACTAAATCATTAATATGAGAAGGTTTCTCTGTCAAGTACTTTTCTATTCCGTCCAACCAGTGCTGTGGCTGATGGGTAAGTTGACAGGAGATGTATATTCAGCTATTATGGAACTGCTCTGGTTTGAAGATTGAGATTGAAGTAAACTCAGTATTTCATTTTGTTTGTGTTTTAATTTTAAAATTTTGAGTTAATAACCTTTTTTGAGCCTGAACCCTTTTGCGGGGTAAGTAGCAGTACAATACTGAAAAAACTGAAAAGAAAAATGGAGCAGAAAAAATCCAATTACTGAGAGACTTTCCAGGGAATGAGGCAAAGTAAAATTCTCCTGGGAACCAATAACCAGGAGAGGTTTACAGAATGCATCAACCTGAGTAAGAACAATGTTCGCATAGTAACAGGAATACCTTCAGGCCATTGTAAACTGAAAGGACACCTGAGTAAGCTTGCATTCGCAAAGGAATCTGAATGTAGAGTTTGTGGGGAACAGGATGAAGCATCCATACACCTCTCAACTTGCGTAGCACTGTGCAACTCAAGGGCGTTGAATCTGAGAGCTCGTGAAATCGGAAAGGGAGACTTACCTAACCTGGGGCCTTCTGATGTCCTACACTTTCTGAAAGGCTGGAAGGCCAGCTGTAAAACAGCAAGAACAGGGGTCACGATAGATCTTTTAGGTCGCAGTGTGACATCACCCTTAACATATACATACATGGTAACACATATACCACCAAAATATTTTTTTATGAAATTAGAAGTATAAACAAATATACTGTTTAGTCGAAATTATAAAAAGTATAAAATCTGTTTTGTATTTTCACCATTGCCAGTTGCTGCTGCATTATTTTGCACTGGGGTGGTTCCTACACAGATAAAAATACGGAGTTGAATCTAACACCGTTTTAACTCTTTTCCGGTGTTCCTTCGCGACCATCCGTTCAAGGAGCCTCCATTTCGGAGTTAAATGTTTTGCTACTAAGCGGATGGAATACAGAGATAATTTTGCTTTTCATAGGGGAAAAAACATCTTTAACCGAGGCAACCTAATCCGTTAAGGACCAATTTGTCTCTCCTATGCAGTTTTACTATTTTGCAATAAATGTAAAAGTTTCCGAAATGGAGAAATTTTAACTCCTACTGCTGTTATTAAAATGAATAACGGATGTTGTTTCCCCCATATGTATGCAATACTACTATCGTATCAGATAAAATTATCTCCGTTGCTAATGCAAGTAACTCCACTTGGAAATAATTACATCCGCAATAAACAAGCGGACGGTATTAAATAAATCCACAGTGAATATAATTTTCTCCGCCAGAGAAAAGATTTTGCTCCATATTGGATCAAATTATTTCCGGTACGGAAACATGTTAACTCCGTTTCGGAATGTATTTCATCCTTTACACATGAATTTATTTCCGTTAAGAAGGTACCTGCCACAGAGAGAGAAGAGAATATCTCTCTAGTGAGAAGGTTTTTAACTCTATTTTATGTTACTAGCTCCATTAAGCTAAGTTTAACATCATATTGGAGTTACTCAATGAGGGCTATTCTATGTGGACAGAAGCACCCTTGCTTAGTGCATTTATTCTATTATTTATCATTAAAAATGCATCAAAAATGTCGTCGAACCTCAAGTTCTTGAATTATTTTTGATATATTCCTAATGATTACTAGGATAGACACACTAAGCACGTCCTCTTCTGCGGTCACAGCGTAGCCGTCATTGGAATTGCTTTAATTTATCCATAATATAGTCGCTTCTTCGAGCTTGGTACCGACCGTGGGTTGAAGGCACGACACAGTTGAAACACCACGGATTCAGCTAAGATAAACGTGCTTTTATTCAGGAGCTAACACCTAGAATGTAGTGGGGCCAATTAAAAATTGGTACATCGTAGATTGAAAATTAAATAAGGATGCACAAGTTTCTTACCTGCTTTATCTACATCTGCCCTGTGATGTTTGCTCCCATAACTCTTACCCATCTTTTACGGTTTTCGTACTTTACTCTGATGTGTATTTTATAAATTTCAGGTACAGTGCATTCCGCCATATTCTTCTCCATTCTCGAACTATTGCAAAGTGACTACGTCCAGGCTTGTTGCACATGCGCTGCACTAATATCGCTTTAATAAATGCGCATGCCCTATCCAAACTTGCAATTTTCAAATGTTTAGGGAAACAGTTACGATTTGGAGAACAAATGTTCCCAATCGGAGGTATCCTTTTCCTTTTTGGCGTTGAGGTATTAGAAATAGAAACATCTGTTAAGTAAACAAATTATCACCTCCGTGAAGGAGAAAATATAATGCAATGTTAGGGATATTTGTTCACATTTAGGGCTTAAATACGGTAGTGTAGATTCGGAGAGAAAGCGAGATTATTTCTTCCTTGAAAATCGTGTAGAAAGCGAGTAAATTCAATCTCTCCGTTTTGGTTGAGATTTTGTACAAACCGAGGAAATACTTTCTGTTTTCAGCTATGGCAACTCCTTTTTGGAACAAAATATTTCCAAAACGGAGACTCCCTATTTCACTCCCTCAAATTTTTACCTGTGTAGATTGTTTGTAACACTTATTGTTGATTATTATTATATGACAGATTTTTGCTGTTCACACAAAATTTGCAAATTAGAATATTATTTGTATACCTAATCTTTCATTAAAAATTGGAAAAGGTACTAACTGCACCGGAGTTGGTTCAATACTTGAAACATTAAATGGCTGTGTGTTGTGTTTGTAAAAGAACTACTACAACTCGCACAAAACATTGAGACTGCGTACTGATACCCTACCCTATGGACAAGTTACCCCGTGAACAATGTGTCGCATCGTAAATGCCGCATTTGTGCATACATAAAGTGCACGATCACTATTATTTAACGGGCAAGCTTTGTGGAGCACCGCACACTCATTGTAATTTTGACTATGAAATCACAAAAACTATCCCAGTGATTTTCCATAACCCATTCGGCCATATCATAATGGTCACTTGTTGATGCAAGAATTAGATGACAATCTGCTGGTAATTCACAAATACTTCCAAATAACACGAAAGAGTGTATATCGATGACGGATTCTTTTGATGAAACTGATTTACAATTCAAATTGTTAGACTCCTTTCGTTTTATGGCTTTCTCGTTAGATAAATTAGCAGCTTATTTGAAGGATTATTCCATAATGGAATGCCAGTTTCATGGAGACCCAAGTTTATTGAAAATAAAAGACGTTTTCTCTTATAATTATATAAATGGTTGGGAAAGTTATAAGATGACATTCGATAGAAGCGTTTTACGCTTCGGCTTAAGTTATACTAACATTTTCGTTAGTGATTATTAATACATACAAATTATCTGGTAAGAATTTGAATGTTGAAATTTGCTAGAATACTACTTTTATTTGAAAACTGATGTCTTATTGCTAGCCGATCTGTTTGAAAATTTTCCTGAAAGTTATATGCGCAACTACGAATTAGAAGCAGCACTATATTGCGGCGTGGCGCCGGACTTATCGTGATACATTGTGTTGAAACGTATAGATATGGAATTAAGCACTCTTCAAGATCTGGACATGCGAATGCTTTTTTAAAAGGTAATCAGGGCTACTCTAAATCTAACAACAAATATAGCTCGACTATGATACGATAGCTGCGAATATATTTTTTTAATGTACATGATTGCGATGTGTTCGTGGGTAATGTCCTAAAATCTCCCTTACGTGGGATTAAAATGGGTTGAAGACCCGGAAATGTAAATTTTAACATTCCTGAGGATTATCCCATTGGATATCTTGTGAAAGTCCATTTCATCGAATCCACTATCCGGTTCTCGGATTCGGACCCGGAAAGGAAATAAATTATCGGCCAATTCCATACCAGTGGACGTACTACGTACGAATTCAACTGTTGTTGGGGATAAGCCTATGCTAAATTTCTGCGCGCAGTTGCCGCTATTGACGGTACAGTGAAGATGAAACTCGCCGGCTTCAATTTGTTCTCGCTGCCAATGTCGTGTAAGTGTAAGGTAGAATGCACACCGGAGGAATACGACAAGAGACACAACTAGCAACGCAACAATTACATTAACCTTACACAGCACGTGTCGTGTTGCTAATTGTATCGCTTGTTCATTGCGGTCGTATCTCTTCGATGTGCACTTTGCCTTACTCTGTTATCCATAGGGTCCTTATAAGTGACTGGGTTTATCCTCGTTTGAGACTTGTTCTCTTGTCCTTCCTTTGACAAGAATCCTCGCAAGAACTAATTTATGTTGAAGGTGATTATATTAGGAATACGAATATGATGAGAATATACAAAAACTGAAGGTTGTGGCCTAAGAAAAGGGGCTCCAATGAATGAGGAATGATTAATCATTTCATTATGCCACTAATTTAGTAATCTTAGCCTGTGGTATCTCCTCCCCCCAAGTTTGTCCTCGCCGCCGAACACATAAAAGGTGGGAACCACAGAACTGCAATAAAGAGAAACGCAGGTCCTGTACAATTCGTTGGAAACACGTGACGTCATGATACGTCATAGAAAGCGGTCAACCGGCCGTGCTTACGAAATCTGGCGTCAGATTTTAAAAATTAGGTATGTTTCGATTTTCCTTAATCTCATCAGTGTGATACATCTACATTTACAGCTTACGTTTAACTTAACAATGTTATGATTACATTTTCAATTCATTTTTAATCATTTTTGAGATTGTAATTTTTCGCAACGTATCTGTTATGAATAATCACAATTTAAGATTAAAAATTATTTTAGCATTGTTAAATTAAAACGTAGGTATAAATAATGACCAATATGCTTGCAGAAATCACAAACATATGTAATTCAAATAAAAAATAACGTTGACTAGTAGAGTTAGGTTAGAAACGAAATCACTATAAACTTTTAAAAGAGAATAATACACGTTGCTTGTATTAACATAAAAATATAATGAAAATGTAAATAGCAAACGAACATAAAAGCAGAAAAACAAATTCTGAAAATTCGAAAACGAAAATATACTCTAACAAGCAATCGATAAAATCTGAAAAGAATGTCAATTGTACCCGTCTTAAATTTGGTTTTCTCAATTCTGAATACTATTTATTAAGAATTTTAATTAAGTATTATAAAAAATAGAAATTTTATTGAAACAGTTTTTGAATTTTAATTTAATTTTATTAAGGGAATTTGTAAGGGAACTCCCTTTCTTGTATGTTTTCATAGATACATAGCCAAAAACATTCCAAATGAAACCAAGCTGAGGGGAATGTTTGCGCAAATTCGAAACTGATTAACGAAAAGCTCTTTACTTTGAGTAAGTGACAGGAAAGAGGCAAAGAAGTTATTGTTTAAAGATGAAATTGTAAACAATAATCAAGAATAAATAGATAAAAGATGTAAATTCGAAATTAAATCGTTACTATCTTGTTTTGAACAAAGTAAATTACCTGATTAATGCTCATGGAGATAATTCATCATTAATATTATTGCAGGCAGAATACCATCACATTTAACCTGTAACTACCATGACCTTACTTTTGTTACATATCGACCATACAGCCGTGCCAGTCTGACAAACTACTAATAGCAGTTACGGGTTAAGGTACATCTTTAAATAATGATTATTGTAATCTGAACTATCAAAGACTCTTGAGCATATTCAAAAAATTTCCACAAAATTATACAAATTGATTCCCTACCAGTTCTTCGACATTCAGGAAACTTGTAATTTCTGTGGATGTTGGGCATATCTATCTACACACCGAAAATTTTGAATCAAATGTAGTAAATTCATTTAAAAATCTAAATTTATTACTTACGTTTTGAAGAGCACAGATGACGGCGTTGTAAACATTGTTAGCGGTAAAAGTGGCAAAATCGTCATTACAGCGGAGCATCAGCGGAGAGAAGGTTGGAATTTATGACAAACTTATTAAAAACAACGGGAAATTTTCATAAAACTCCTATTTGCATCATGTTTAGAATTACAAGTACTTAAGGTTAGAGGTTAGGCAAATTCTGCTTGTTGGGTTTATGAAACAATAATTGCCAACATTCATTCAATTAACTGAAGGTGAACTTCTTTCATATCAATAGTTGGTGCACGTGCTAAGAAGCGGCGGCCTCGCTCGTGGCTATGTTCGTTTGTTTCCCATAACACGTATTACCTTTTCATACCCATGGTGGCAACCCTAGTATGTATACAAACACGTTGACTTTGCATTAATAATGAGGAACCCCAACTGCTGTTAGAAGTTTTCTTTAATATATATCGGCAGATACTGGAACAATGACACGATTAATTATCTGTTAAAATGTGGACCTCAGTTCCGGTGTTTTCTCTATTTCGTGTTTTAAGTATTTTATATTTATATAAACCAAATCTTACATTAAACAACAGACCAAGATAATTATAATTACCTTATAGTTATAATTAATAATAAGTTATTGTATGAAACTAAATTATATTTTTGCTTTTTAAGAACTTGTTCACAGATTACTAATTCGATGCCTAATACATTCTATTACTATTGTTATTGTTTACCTTATCGCTGTTTCTTTTTTATTCTTTTGTTTCAGTTCTGAAGGTTAACCTGTTAAATATTGTAATAGTTTTAATATGATGGTATTAATTACCCGTATCGACATAATAACATCTGTTGATTCCTAACCCGATTTAGCAGGTGTAGATATAATTAGCAACATATATAGACAATATAAATGAGAGATAAATGTATACAATAAAAACAGATATGAACGAACAATACCAAGACAAATGCAAATTTTAAAGGAATAGAAACACGTACCGTTTAGCGGACTTGCGGTAACTTTGAATTTTAGGCAGAGGATTGCAATAAAGCACAATGGATTTATGAGTGTTAATCGTTTTAATGTGGTTTTAACGATTTATGTGCATAACCGGTGTGTTTAAGATTATGTTAGTACATGTATGTGTCATTTCTAGAGGCGTCGGCGGGAGACTGTGTTAGGAGTTACCAACATTAGAAAAGTTTCTTATATGTTGCGGTGTTACTCAGTTCACACTCCTCCTTAACATCGCAATAATTGGAAGTATACAAATTTAAAAAATGGAACTTATTTCCTATGTTATTAACAAGGTACATAGAGCAAGCATATATAGTAATTGAAATATAACATACATAAATTTTACAAACATATTACATCACAAAAGTAGGTACATGAAATCTGTAGAAAATCCGATAAGTAAAAGAAACAAGTATAATGAAACTTAACAAATATCTATTTTCATTAAGTCGCGAAAGTATACAAACTTCTTAAATTCAAGAGCTTTTGTAAGCGTATCAGCTCGTTGTTCAGTTGTGGGAATGTATTTTAAAATGACAGTTTTGTTCTGGATCTTTTCTTTAATAAAATGATACTTCGTATCAACATGCTTGGTACGTTTATTGTTTTCACCATTTTTGGCTAAATGAATACATGACATATTGTCTTCGTACATTATTATAGGTTGGTCAACATACAAAATATCTTTGACAATTCCTTTCACAAGGATCGATTCGCATATTGCGCGTAGTCAAGGCTTTATATTCAGCTTCAGTACTACTCAAAGATACGGTACTCTGCTTACGAGTTCCCCAAGAGACGATGTTGTTGAACACGGATACGAAAAATCCCGTTATGGACTTACGATCGTCAAAATCATTTGCCCAGTCGGCATCTACGTAGGCATTAATAATTTGGGAACCGGATTTGCTACGTGTAAAAATCAACCCGAGGCGAGGAGTATTTTTCAGGTATCTCAGAACACGTTTTAAGTGAATCCAATGTTCTTGGAATCTGCTAAAGTAATTTAGTGCAAAGCAAATGTCTGGTCGAGAACCTATCATAAGATACATTAAACAACCTACTAATTGGCGATAGAGTTCATTGGTTTTCTCGTCTTCAGATTTTGCTTTAGTCAATTTCAAATTTTTCTCAATCGGAGTGTTTACTTCCTTATAGTCTTGCATCTGAAATTTCAGCAACAATTGTTGAATGTAACCGGATTGGTGTATTTTCAAGATCCCTTTACTTCTATCGCGACTAATTTCCAAACCTAAGAAAGACTTCACTTCACCAAGGTCTACCATGTCAAAATTTTTGTTCAAGTTTAATTTGAAGCTTTTAATTTCATTAGAACTATCGCTAATCAAAATTAAATCGTCGACATAAATAAAACAATAAAGTTTGAAGTTTGCAGTTAATTTAAAATAAAGACATGAATCATGAAATGAGGGATCGAAATTATTTTTCATCATTAACTCGTCAAATTTTTCATGCCAATTTTTCGGGGATTGTTTTAAACCATAAATAGAGCGATTCAGCTTACAAACATATTTCTTTTCAGCTAGCTCTTCTGGTAAATTCATATAAATTTCTTCTTTGAGATCTCCATGCAAAAAGGCTGTCTTCACATCCATTTGAACCATTTCGTAGTCAAATTCATTGGCAATGGACATCAAGGTGCGGAATGTAGACAATTTTGCCACTGGTGAGTACGTATCGGCGTAATTTGAGGACTGATAACCTTTTGCTACAAGCCTGGCCTTGTACTTTTTCTCGCCTGTTACTTCATTATTTTTGATACGAAAAACCCAACGGCTGTCAACAATTTCCTGGTCTTTACGCCTCTCCACTCGTGTCCACGTTTTGTGATTGTTCAAGGACAGAAGTTCCTCCTTGATTGCAGCTTCCCAGAAGTGTTCATCCTCTCTTCCACGAATATCTCTTCTTGTTTTAGGAACGTCAGAAACTCATTCGGCTGCGCTGAACGCATATTGCGCCGAAGTGTCGTAGTCTTTATGCCAGTTTGGAGGTTTTCTCTCACGTTTTGGAATTACCTCTTCATTTGGTTTTTCATCTTGCTGTATAGCGTCTTTTTGAACAATTTCCGGGTTGTCTCTCTCCGTATCGATTACTTCCGAAACAATTTCCTCATTTTTCTCGCTGTCGGCAGCAGGATTGACTGAATTCAGCTGTTTTCCAGGTAATGATTCGTCGAAAACAACATGTCGGGATCGAACATTTTTTCTGGTATCAGGGTCCCATAAACGAAAACCGTTAGTTGTGTAACCAACAAAAATCATCTTTTTGGATTTTTCATCAAATTTGCTACCTCTTTTCTCGGATGGGATTAGATCATAAGCATTACAACCAAAGGTTTTCAACTTTGCATAATTTGGTTTTTCGCCTAACCATCTTTCTGCGGGGATTATATTGTCAACAGTCGGAATTCGATTGATTATGTAGGCAGCAATGTATATTGCCTCGCCCCACAATTCGTGATTTAGGGAATATTCGGCAATTAATGCCCTGGCTTTCTCAACGAGAGTCCGATTCAATTTCTCACTTTTGCCATTTTGAAATGGACAATAGGGAACAGTATTTTCTACCCTAATTCCTTCTGTTTCGCAGAAATCTAATAGTTCATTGTTCATGTATTCGGTGCCGTTATCGCACCTTAGCCGCCTAATTTTTGAATTAAATTGAGTAGCAAAGTGCTTGAAGTGTTGAGGCACTTCAGATTTACGTTCTAACAAATAAACATGAGTAAATTTCGAAAAATCGTCATGAAAGGTTAAAATGTAGGGTTTGCCATCATGTGTTGGAGGATTTATAGGCCCACACACGTCTGAATGAATCAATTCTAATGGTCGACTTGTTTTACCATCGTATCTAGCACAATAATCCTTAGTTTGCCTACCTTTAACGCAAGGTTCACAGAAAATTTCCTCATTTTTACCGAGATTTTCATCAATGCTAATTAAATGTTTGTCAAGCATAACTTTTAATTTTCCGGCGGATGCATGACCCAACCTACGATGCCAAAGCACTCGATCATTAGAAATTGAATATGCCTTAAGGGCTGAACTTTCATCAAGCTTAACATGAAAAATTATTTTTAACATCATACCTCATTTATGTCCTTCCAGAAAAACCTGCTTTTTCTTGTCAAGTACAAAAACCTTAGAGTCTTTAAAAATTATTTCTAAACCTGAATTTACCATTTTTGGAACAGATAAAAGGTTACATCTTAAATTTGGTACAAACAATACATTTATAAGTATACATGTTGTTGTGCGAAGTGTCCCTTTCTTAACAGCCAGCAATGACTCTCCTTTCTTGACCACTCGTATAACGATGGGGTCCTGGAGCTCTTCTGCGTCCGTCAGGTAGGTGTCGTCATTTATGAGGTGGTCACTTGATCCTGAGTCCACTAGGAATTCCACAGTTGGTGCAAACCCATCTTCAATCTCTTTTCCAGAAGTTTGTCTTGAATATTCTGAGTTACAGGCAAAAGCAATTTCTTCATTCTCCACAGCTTCAACATGAGCACTACTAGAAGTAGTAGAGCGGTGAGTATTAGCAAATGGTGTTGATTTTGAATCCGAAGTTTGAGTCTGCGATCCACCTGGTTTCGAGGGATCATGTATATTGTTTTGAGGACACTCACTCCTTTTGTGACAAATTTCATGACATTTGTAGCATCTGTATTTGAATGTATTTGCATTATTACTCTTCTTACCTTGAAACTTCTTAAATTTTCCACGTCCACGTTGACCCATGAAAGCAGACGGAGTATTTTCATGCCCTTATTTCCGTTGCCGTGACTCCTCTAATAACAATTTGTTCTTCACAAAGTGTATGCCAATTTCCTTTTCATTTGAGAACATTATATCTAGAGATGCAGTCACTGAATTATAAGAACGAGGCATTCCACCTAGAAGTATGGCAACAATCTCTCGCTCAGTTAGATTCGAACCAGCATTTGCAAGATCGGTTATAACTCTGTCAAATTCCTCAAAGTATTCGTTCAATGAGCCACTTTTAAATCTCATATTATTTAGTTTGCTTTTTAATTCAATTTGCTCAGACAGGCCTGAACGTGCATATGTTCTTTCAAGTGAGTTCATAATATCTTTTGCATTTTGTTTATCATGCACACTGTGTAAGATTCTATCGTGTAAGTTCTGAATGATGATATTCTTGCTTTCCGGTTAGCTGCATCAAATGCCTTTCACTCATTTGTCTTGACTCGTCAGTAATTACTTTTAACACACCATTTCGTCCAAGCTGCGCTGATTCTAATCTTCCACGCATAAAACCCTTTTCCATCGAATGGTTTAATTCCACTAATCACCGAGTTTTGATGTTCCATGTTTTTGTCTCTTGTTTAGCACGTTTAATTTCTGTGCGATTCCACAATACAAAAACACAAACCGAAAAAACTTACTCACAAAGCGGGATCTGGGCCATAAACCTTTGAATTTTAGCAGAGGATTGCCATAAAGCACAATGGATTTATGAGTGTTAATCGTTTTATTTGTTTTAACGTGTTATGTTGCATAACCGTTGTGTATTAAATTATGTTAGTACATTATGTGTCATTCTAGAAGCGTCGGCGGGAACTGTGTTAGGAAGTTACAACATTAGAAAAGTTTCTTATATGTTGCCGTGTTACTCACTTCACAGTAACAGCTAACAGATTAATATATACATATGTTTTATTGGTAAAATTCCTTTGTCCTTTAAATATGTGAAGAAAACATAATTACATCCGGCTCAAGAAGATATAGCCCCCTTATGCTCTTTTTACCTGCGAATCTCGAGCTGAGCCGAAGTACTGACTTGCTTTGGAAAATATTGGAAATATATAATTCATTTCCGTAAATACCTATTACCAGCAATTTTTATCAAAGCAAAGGTGCGTTAAAACATCTGATCAAATGCGAAAGTACGCAAGCGCGTTTAACTATGTACAACCAAAAAAATGTTTCTGAAACATTATTTACCAGTTACGGAAAAAAAAGAAATATTTTATACACATTTTATATTAAGTGGATAATAGCATCAAGTAATATAAAGAACAAATAATGCAAATAATGTTTACCTACTCATTCTTATTTTTTCTTCTAGTTACGGTCTAAAACTTCCTCGGCAGTGCAACTAAATCATAATAGAAAATATTAGTTGCCATGGAAAAATAATTAATTGGTCCATTAACCTATCCCTACAAAAGCGGTTTCAAGTAGATTACCTTAAAGGCGCGGGGCCACTGCACGCGAAGCGAAGCGAAGCGACGTTCAACGAAACTAATTTCCTTGAAAATTAGCTCCATTTATCATACGCGGACGCGGCAACTAAAGCTAAGCGAAGCGAAGTTAGGCTAGCGAGATAAAATACCGCCCACGTAAGGTTACATAGGAACTAGTTTTCAAGGAAATTAGTTTCGCTGAGCTTAGCTTCGCTTCGCGTGCAGTGGCCCCGCGCCTTAATGCAGCAGCAAAATTCGACCCGATCATCCAAATAAGACATGGGATCTTATTAATTTATTTCTTACTATGGCAGAATTTTCGAAAGGAAGATGGTTGCAGCTCTAATCATTAAATTAAGCTAGCCAGCATAGAGATATTTAGTGGTATAAAACTAAAAAGTCGTATCGAAAGATTGATTATATATTGAAATATTTAATAAACGTATAAATACTGATTTTATAACATTATATAATCTCATAGAGGGTACTCATATGGACGCTACAATCCATGTATTATGTATGTAATAGAAGGTGGTGTTACACTTGCACCTAAAAATCTCAATGTGATCACCTACAACCATACAATCATAACATATAGGAGCGGTAGCATCCCTTAGATGGCTAAAAGTCCACACGCCAAACTAGAAAGTAACAGCAAAACTCACAATGTTCTCACCTCCCCTTGATTTGCATTAGAAAGCTCTTTCTGGACTTGTTACCCTCATATATTTTGTGGAAGTTTACCATACTAACAGCATTTCGCATATTACAAATACTTTGTCTGGTGACCAACAAGCTGCTAAAATCGATTCTTCCATTAGCATGCTGGGAAATGCCTTTCGTATTGATATGACTCGATCAGCCATTGATGTATACTTGGCCACTTCTTTTTCCAAACAGAGAGGAATGGAGATACACGAAAAAGAAAAACACTGATGCAGGCGGACAACCTTACTATTTACGGACTATTCGAAAGGCGATCATTTTTGATCACAGTCTAAGATCTTACAATCTGGACGACACACAAGATCTTCTGGCTGAAATATGTTGCTTTGAAATTTGTGCTAAAGAAATTCTCAAAAAAAGTGCAAACAAATCAACATAAAAAAATCAGTGAGAGTCAGGGCGCTGAAAGCCATAAGGCGCATAATTGCAATTCAAAACTATCTGGAGGTAAAACGTAGACTCTAATACATTGGGGACGGCTATAATCTATTCTAAATCTAGGGTACCTGCAGTCATTCCTTTTCGGAGCTGACAGCTGGCAAGATCGATTTGTCAAGTTTTGATTGCATAGTACTGTAATTACTCGACCGGAACATTGATATATGTACCCGAATGCAAATTAATTTTATGCTAGTGGAACAGTCAAATTTTATTAAACGGAACAACTTTATACTTATTTGTCGCTACACGTGATGAAATAATTGAATCAATTGAGTCAAAGGTTAAACATGTGGGTTAATATGATATATTTTAAAGCCGAAAGTTTATCGCATGAATATATTATATTATTTTCCATTTACCATTTGCCAAAATTAAATGAAGATAATAATAATAATAAAAGAATATATTTCGTCGCGAATAAGTGTAACCTCGTAATGTAATCAACTACTAACAATTTTCTTAAATTAGGTATGGCTCAATATATAGAGCTCTACGTTACGCATACGTCAAGGAGATATATTGCTATGATGTTCCGATAATATGTTGAAGCTAAACGTTGCTAAATGTCAAATGATTTCCTATACATGTAAAAGTAATTATTAGTAAGAAAGTAGTATCAATGCTTCTTATTTTAAAAATCTATATCAAATATAAAATCTTATCTAAAACGACACTACGGGAAATCTGAGCATAGTTTTCGACAAATGCTCGAATTTTAGGAACTATATTAATTATTTAACAACATCTACTTCTAAAGGATTAAGTTTTATTATTAGAAATTGTAAACATTTTGATAATGTAAGGAAATTGAAGACTCTTTACTATGTCTTTGTTGTGACTGTTTGGAGTATTGTTCTTGGTGTGGTCACCGTATTATATCATCGCATCATATTTAATGTGTTCAACGGCGCTTTTGAAAGTACCTATCATATCAAGATTGATAGTCAGTATCTTGAGAGGCGTTGATTAAATTCGTATTGTGCGCCATGACTTCGAAAGTCTACTGATGCAGACAGAAGCAATCTTCAAGTTTCGTGTAGAAGTGGTGAATGGGCTAATGAGCCCATTCACCAACTTCAGACTTGAGTCAATGGACTCAAGTGATATAAATAGTCTACGTAAAGCCTAATTTTTGAATTTTTCCTTAACTACTACGATTGAATTAACCATGAAGTGTAATCTTCTACTGGTTCAATGACCAACTTTTTTTAGACTTCTAATCTCTTTCTAAACGTTTCATTAATGGTGAGACCTGCACGAGTGAGTACGCATCGTGCGAGTATAGTACGTTTACGCATTTGACGAGTATAACGAGCCCTATACTGTAGCATAATTCCGTGCACATGAGGTATGATATGTAATCGGCATCGTGGCATCGTGATATACTACTCGCGGCATCGTCACGAGGAGTTGGAAAAATTCAATTTTTATTTTCTTTTTACATACGCCTAAATAATATAGCACCTTATATATATTTATCATATAAATGTCGATCAGATATTTTCAAATAAAGCAGGGTAAATAGTTTTAAAGTAGTTAATAAAATATTTTTTTCCCAAAGTAAAAAACTTGTTGTTCATTCGTTTTTGCGATTTTTAGATAATTAATACTATTTTAAATTCTAATTTATGAATTTTCGTGAGTAATTGCCCATCGTGCTAATAACAACTAAGTAACAAGGTGTTGTTACTTCTGGAAACCTACATTGTAAGTAACCTTGTTTTTTTTTTGTGAGGTAAATACTTTATTAATTAAGTTTTCGCTGATTGTAGCATCTCCTGATGAAGTTTTTAAATTATAACGAAATATAGAGAATAGATAATTGAGTATCATTGAACAAACAGACTGCTAACCTGAATAGCCTTATCTCCTATATATATTTGTATCATTTTTATTTCAAGAAATCATTCTACTGTGATCAAATATTTTTAGATCGATAACAGTAAGAAGCGTCACCAAATGAAATTAAACCAGGCTAATGTGGAAGGTCTTAAAAGATTTTTCTTTCATGCAGACGTTAGAAGCCAAATGGATTACGGTCCTTAGGTTGGCCCAACAGACCGCCGCAATACAAACAGGCATTATATAGTAACCAATACAGATGAAGAGGAGAATCAATTTCACATCTTATGAACTTTTTTTCTCAGCAAATATAGAAACTTCTATGACATAATAAACCATCAAATAGTGAAAACTCTTCTTGGAAAAAAAAGTTGTGTGTGATTGATATATTAAATATACTACTTTTATTTCCTAAGTCCGAAACCATGTTCACTTATTGAACTAATTCCAACAAAAAATTTACAGATTATTAGTATTTGTCTTTTGCAGTAACCGGGGAAACAGTTACTTTTCATAGCGATAATATCCACGACGATTTGTCGACTCTTGGGAAACTGATAGCCATTTCCCCTGTTTTCCCATCTCTGCTATTGTTTAAATTTTTATTGTTTTGTTTTTTTTTATTACAGAGGATCGCGGCAACACGATGGCAATGGAAAATAGACTATATTGTTTTTCTGTGAAAGTATAAAAACGCAATCTGAATATGTATATATAAATATGTAGAAGTTTTTTTTTTATTAAGCACTGAAATTCTCATTTGATTTTCATTCTACCAATTTTATTCGATACAAATAGATATGATTTTGAAAACAATTGAAATATTTTAGGAGACGATTGAGGGTATGTAAAAATAATAAAATAAACGCAAATTATATCTAATTTACTAAAATTCTCTCTGTGTTTTGTTTAGTAATAATTTTGTAAAAAACATTTTTGATAGCACTTGGAAGTCACATAAAGTTTATTTGTACCAAGTTTATTTTGATTTCAGTTTGCTGGTTATATCTTTCCTTAGAATATTTTAGTAATTTTCAAAGTCACATGAATAAAAGGTCATATAGCCAAGTCCTTTTCTTGACCATATATATGTAGCCAAGCTTTAGAGAATGCTCATGCAAACCTTGATAAAAGCTAACAACAATCAAAACAAAATAGGAATTGGGTATTAATTTCTTCATTTTCTTAGTTTTTAGGTCAAAAATATGGAAATGTACATTAATAAGGACGTTCACTTTAATTTCAAAAGCTTTTTCAAGTATACATATAAAATATAATTGTAAATGGTAAATTATATATAAATTGTTTAATAAATGACAAAATCATAATTCAAAATCCATAGTCAACAAAACATTGTTTACTATGAATTTTGAATATATCTTACGTTTTATTTAAAGGTAGCGTTTCAAAATAGTATGTTTTGATTATTTGTTGTTAGTAGAATATGAAAAATTGAATTTTGTAATTAAATAGACCTTTAAAATATTGTTTTTAACTATAAAATGAAATATACTTGAAATAATTTAAATTTATGGACAACAAAAGCAGTTAATGATAAAACAGATATATTACAATATACAATATTTCACAAAACTATATAACTTAATTTTAGAGCTAAATACGATATTTTTAAAGATCTATTTAATTACAAAATTCATATTCTACTAACAACAAATAATCAAAACATACTATTTTGAACCGCTATCTTTAAATAAAACATAACGATATATTCAAAACTCATAGTAAACAATGCTTTGTTTATTAAATAAAAAAAAATATTCATAATTGACACCATTTATAATTTACATTGTATGTATTATACATTACATGTATTTTGAAAAATCTCTTGAAATTAAAACGAAACGTCCTTGTTAATGTACATTTCCATGTTTTTATGACCTAGAAACCAAGAAAAAGAAGAAATTAATACCCAATTTTCTATTTTGTTTTGATTGTTACAAACTTTTATCAACAGGCTTGTACAGGCTTTCTCTAAAGCTTGGGTCAACATTGTCATTCTAACCTTATCATATGCTTTTAAATACAAGCTTATGGGTACCTTGTCATTATAACCTCGTCATATGCTTTTACAGACAAGCTTACGAAAAACCTTGTCCTGTGTTCAACAGGAAGCTTGTCATAACCTTGCAGCAAGCTTACACTCTTGCCATGACAAGCTTACCGACAAGCTTTTTTTCCCTTATCGGAGCAACTTTAAAAAAGTTTGTATAAACCTTAAATTCGTCAATACTGCGCTATAATATGGTAAACAGCTTTGGAAAAGATTTATTGTAACGCGTTTTTTTCTTTTTTTTTCTCAAGTTTTGCGATTGGGCCAGTTGTCATTGTTGTTCGTTAACTGGTAGAAGACACTGAAATTAACGTTTGCTCAAATAGATCTAGTATGAGTTAATCTCGACAGAAACCATATTATATAAAAAATAGGAATACGAAATTTGGAAAACTTTAATTGGAAATTATAAACATAGCATTAGAAACAAATAGTTAAACACTACTTCTGTGTTGTGAATGCAAAAATAAAATGGCATCCAAATTTTCGCCCTTCAAATTGCTCCTTCTTTCTTCTAACACTCGATGTGCTGAACTGAAGCACCTTTCACTTGCTGCGCTGGATGCTGGAATACATAAAATGTGTCGCGCTAGCTTCGCCAATAATGGGAATTCTTTTGCATGAACCCTCCACCAGTGCAAAATGTTATTATCAAAATAACAACTACCTTTGTACAGCTCTATTATATTTCTCTCTTTATATTTTGTTAGCATTTCATGAGTGTCATCAAACATGGCGTCATCGGTCTGTGTGGGCGGCATCTCTTGGGATTCAGATGACGTATGCAACAAATCATCTTCATCTTTTGTCATGGCGATATCATACAATTCCTCCTTAACAATATTATAAACTTCCTCCCGCTCGACCTCGCTTAGGTATCGCAGCTGTTTATATTCCGGCCATAAGAATGCCGCGATTTTATGGATTTTGTGGGGTTCAAATTTTGCATTAAAAACATTGTTTAAACAATGGGCAATAATAGCTTTCACTTCGTTATTGGTCTCCTCACTTTGTAAATTTAGTAATTTTTCTTTAAGAATATGCATATGTAGCAATACTAAGTGAACAGTCGGCTTATTTTCAGATTCAAACAATAATGTGGCACTCTTAAAAAAGGTTTCAAGAAAACAAGTATTCTATCTAATAAATATTTTTCAATTCCGATTAGGCGCGACGATTCACCAGACTTTTCTAGAATTTCTTCGATTGCGTTTAAATTGTGGCGTACAGAAAACAACATGTCAAATTTAGTATTCCACCTCGAAGAACATTCTTGCTTTACAGTTGTTTCGAGCATTTGGGTTATTCCCGAGCGTTTCAGATACTCAACCAATGTTTTACATCTTGTAAACAAATTTAAAATATGAGACGCACGCTCTTCTAATATTTGTTTTTCAAAAGTATATTTTAAAATAAGGTTGAGCACATGCGCCATACAATTAGTTCGGCAGTGATGTTGTAGCGCTTTTTTAATATTTGCTCCTTGATCAGTGGTAAAAGTTATTTTTTGATGTAAGTTCCGTCCTAGTTTCAGTTCTTCAAATTTGCCCCCTAATGATCGAACAATATTTTCAGCTGATTTCTTAACTGCATTTCCATCTTCGTCACAATTTGGAAATTCCATAGTGCATAAAATGCGGCTAAAAAAATGAGCTTACATTAAAAGTTCGCAATTATCATTCCACCCACAATGTATATTAAACGTGTTAAGAACGTCTGCAATAAGAAGACCCTACTGATTATCCTTCTCAATTCTCAAGATTTAGTTATTTAGATTAAAAAAGGAAAATTTTGCTTACTTATGAAGATACCAAGTGATATCCAAATAATGCACGGTTAACGACATAAAATTTCTTTGTTTCTTGCTTTCTGTCCATATATCCATCGTTCCGGCGCACATACCTATGTTATAATTAAAACGAATTAATTCTTATAGACGACAAGAGACATAAGAAGGAAATAACAGATAACACCTCACCTTTTTCTATAATTGGTCGTAGACTGGCAATAAATAAATTCATTTCAGTAACGTGTAACTTGTGGAGATTACGACTGACAGTGCTAGAATGGGGCAGAATATCGTTAATTGAGAAGCCTTTTGTACCAAGGCGTACACCAATTTCTATCAGAGATCGTGCCAACTCTTTAAATCCATCACCATTCACAGTATCGAATGAGCGTAGATCACAAGCCACATACTTCACGCATTTTTGTATAACTTCGTCTTTGATTTTATCATTTACAGTGACAATTTTTTTTTTGGTCCCAGTATCAGTTGAATTTTCCTCTGCGTTCTGACGTTTATAGCATCGATGTTTTTTTAAATTTGATGGGCTACTTCCCTTTCCATGTTTAAATATATGTTCGCAGGTTTTACATACCACAAATGGTTGCATTTCTTTCGTATCAGTTTTTATAATTTTTTGAAAATATTTCCATACATCACTTAAACCCGTTGTGGGCACTTCTTTAAATTCACCACTTTTTAATTTTTTCGGAAATATTCATTGTTCCAATTCCCAAAATAACATACACAATTGTCAATCCCACGTAATGCGTGTTAAGCCCGTCGAACAGTAACAATATAACAACAGAATATTATATATGTGTCTATAGTAGATTTGTAATCGTTTAATCAACCACCACAAAACAAAAGAAAAACAAAGCACAAGCTGTATCTTTACTTATATTATACATGAGTTTATACAAAAAACGACTGTCAAAGATCGAAAAAACAAAAAAAAAAGAAAAAAACGAACAGGTAAAGAGCGTGTGGCGACGCAAGACAGAAATGCATTTAAAAATATGCCTTTTAAATCTATTATTTAAAAAGTGAGGGTAATTTTACTTTGGCATGATGTACATAAAAAATATTTCTTTATTATGCGTTTGAAAAAGAAAGCCATCGTATGCGTCGTATACACTGTTTTATACGTGATGCCGTTCGGAATTATTTTTTCCCCGTATGTTTTTGCAATTTATGGATATACGGTGTGTCACGACAAGCTCCTATTAAAAATTTGTGGAGAAGTAAAAAAATGCAAGATTTAAAAATGTTTTTAGTGAGTCTGTGGGTGTAGGTAACTAAAATATTTTCGACTTCCGGTAATGTTCCCTTATACGGGAAATAGTTGTTAACTTTGCTATTTCAAGTGGAACGGTGGCATTTTTCTTTCAAATTTGGATTCTACTCCCAATTTTAGGTCGAGTTTATGTAACATACTATGCCCTTAATCTTTATGCTTTACAAGATATTCGATTTTTTTAAATAATTTTGTGTTATGCAGTAGTGCACGAACTTTTAAATTGCTTGCAGTTGGTACAGTCAACTTTTTTCATTTCCATTGTAAATAGTATCCACCAAATGGAGTATCTATTTCCCATAAAGATATTAACAAATATTAAACTGACTGCAGGAAGAGAGGGGGCAAAAGGAAAATCTTCAATTTGTGATAACTCTTTTTTTTAAAATAGCAATCCCTAACTTTTTCTGTCCCGTTTGTCCGTCAAAAATACGTATAAACGTTAAAAACTGTTTTTAGTTGCTATCGCCGTGAGACATACTGTATATATTACAGCATTCTGTCAGTTACCATGTAACTGACAAGCCACAAGTGCAAAATAAATAATTTAAGTGTAAGTAAATTTAAATAAACTTTAATCAAAGAAAATCAAATAGCATATATAGTGATACAAATTGCATTATAGGAAAATCAAGCCTCTATAATAAGTGATAACCAAAAAATAGTAGTCCCATATATGCACAATTATTGTACCCTATTCTTACGAGTAAGAATCGTACGATTCTTGCGATGCGACGATGCCGATTCCTACGATGCCGGTCTTAATGATTACCTACTCGCATCGTCGGGAAAGGTAATCGCCGATTACTAATCGATTATATTTTTATTTACTCGTGCAGGTCTCTGGTAGGGACGACACATGGAACTGATTGTACATGAGGCTGAGCACCTTCTTTTATTTCAATTTCCATTTCGGTCTTAAGGGTGCTTACATCGTTAAATATCTTAGGAAATTTACTTAAAATTTCATTGTAATAAGAGCTATTCTCTAAGCAATTTAATTGAATAGAATCGGTATGTTTATTGTATCCTAGAACTTCTTGTTTCATTACTGCCTCACGCCCTAATAAAGGTTTAGTTAATAGTTAAACCTTTATTATATATAATACTACTTGAGTTTTAAATTCCAGTGAACTCTTTTTAAGTATTACAGGTAAAATACCCAGAACCTTCAGTTTAATGCCTGTTGGACGGATTACATTTTGTTCACACCTAGACGATTGATTTAACATTTTAGAAGTCAAGCAAAAAATGAGAAATTCAATATCCCTATTTATTCAGAAACAAATATGGACGTAGTCGATTCCTTACTATTTACGTGATTTAAATTAATACATCCTACAAATTCTTTCTTATCTAAATTATCATCTACAGTACTCACTTCTACAGAACTAACCTTGGAAGTCTTACACACAATAGCCCAATGGCCTGTCTTCTTATACTTGTTACATCTTGATTGACAAGCTGGACATTTGTCCCTCGGATGTACCTGATGAGCATAATATGTACATTTTCTTTCTGATGATTGAGATGTAATTTTTTGATAATTTTTGTTTGTCTGTTGCTCAGTGACTCAGATTTATTGCCTTCCTCGCTTTCTGTTACTCTGTTACCTACTGCGACTTTATTAATCTACTGTTGATTTTGTAGTTCTCTATTTTGATTCGCCTGTAGTTCCGCCTGTTTCGCAGCGAAAATACATTCGCATAAGGTTAACTAAGCTTGCAGTTGTAATCGTTCACTGGTTTTCACATCCAACATTCCAACGACGATTCTGTCACGAATTAATACCTCCTTGAGGGCTCCATACTCACAGTTTTCTGCTAAAGTATGCAAATAGTTATAAAACTTTCTATCGACTCACCCTGTCTTTGAGCTCGTGAGTTAAATTTGGATCTCTCGAATATAAATAAAATTAAAAGAGATAAAATGTTTTTCGAAACACTTCATTGTTTCTGCACATGTTTTTGGTGGAGTTGCACATTGCACTAAATATTTTCAGACTCTTCTCCCATCACATTCACTAATATATGATTTGTGCTGTCTGATTCTTATCATGACCAGAGACAGACATAAATATCTCAAACCGTTTTTGCCATTGCGGGTCATTGCGTCGTGTCGCAAAAAATTATTTTTCTGGATGATTTACCTGCATTGAAAAATTTATTTGTTGCTCTGCCATTTTCTTCTGGAATTTTTCGTAATGTTCTTTTCCCTCCAATTCTAACCACTTTCTGGTTGAATTCTCTGCTTTTCCTCCTCTTCTACTGTCCCTTTACCGCTGCCACCATGTTTCGTTATATACTTTTTAGGGTACAGTTTATAACTAAATCTATTGTTTGTTTATAATGTTTATTCTTAAGATACAAAGAGATATATTTCTATCTACAACTGGCAAAACCCGCATACATCGGTTGCTCACATGACATTACAGAACTCTAACTTATTAACATAACACTAGGTTTGTTTCCGTTAACAACTTCTTCTACAGCTTCCTTTATTCGTTTCGACGAAGCAGCCGCGCTGTCTGCCTTCCTTTTCCATTTAAAAGACATTCTAGGCATAAATACGTATTAATATCAATAAGCTGTTATATGAGGAGGTTTGATGATCATACACCTTGTTCGAAAAATTGTTCATTTTAAGGAACTTAACCTAAAACCTAACACTCGCTTTTACTTTAAGGTATAGCTAAAACGGCATGCTATCATCGACTAATGCACAAAACTAGGTCGTATCAATACACATTTCATAAAGCGCTTATGTATACTGCTGTGTACTGATTGAATTAATTGAAATTGCCAAATGAATTTAATAAAGAAAAAGAAAAAAAATTAGCTAGCTCAACGGAAAAATTTAAACACAAAAGAACAATTAACCTCAGAGTTACCCTCGCGAATTAAAACTTGAATCTAACCACGAAAAGTAAATTGTGAATGAAAGAAAACTGACTTACTTATTACTCGTAAAATTGAAAAGGTTCAATATAAAATAAAATAACAATTTTTTTAACCCAACGAAGATAATTAACAATAAAATTTTATTTTTCAAACGGGTTTAAATTACAGATAGTTCAGAAAAAAAAAACCGTGAACTGAAGGTTCTGGCCTAAATTAAAAACTGCGCTTGATTCAAAATTACAATAGGACATTGCTATTTCCTATACAAAGCAAAAGTTTTGTTTGTTCAGGAAGATAATCCTAAATATTTTAATTTCAATCCACGTGGTATCAAATTAAAAAAAAAAAAACGTGGACAATTACTAGAAATGTATAAAATCGTAAACTAAATGCAAGAACAATGCTTCTACTCACCCAAACCGAGGTGATAGATAATTAAAAACGAAACAGCAAAATTGAATAACGAAAAATTAACTCTTTAAACTAAAATGTGAAAAAAATTAACTAAAATGTATCTTCCCAAACAAAAATAATACATGAATGATCAACATGTACACGTCAATATATTAACAATTATTATAACTGAATTCCTTGATGGACTATATAAAATTCAATTTATGCGAAAATTTAGAATATCAAAATGAATTACAAAATACGTCTACTCACGTTAATAGTCGAACAAGGAACTGCCTGACAAAACTCTACAGTCGTTTTTCTTACGAAAACGTACAACGCAAACTCACAATTCACCGACAAAATCTAGTAAAATAAGCCTAAAACAAAACTAGCAAACGCTAGACAAATAAATGAATGGAATTAATTTAAAAACTTAACACTTAATTAAATAAATTATACAATAAACTCTTTAACCAAATTATATAAAACAAAATCTAAATTTCTGAAAATTCTCGGCACATTGAATACCGAACGAACGGAGAAATCATGACAACAGAACTATGCAACTCAAAATACACTCAGCGGTAACGCGGGTTGCCTAACCGCAGTAATACGTACCTTTCAAAAATGTACAAATCAGGCACCACCATATTATTCTTTTACAATAAAATCAGAGATGAACGTTCAAGAAAAACAAACTGATGCAGTATGCATAGACATATACCATCTTTAGCAAATTAAATGCGAATCTAAGTAATTAAAAATTATTTGCAAACAATTCTGAATATGCATTGCTCGGTACGCAGCACTTGTAGTTTCGGTTGCATAATCGAAGATTTGTGAAGCTTCAATCCACATTTAATTTGTGAAAGATGGTAAAAAATTTCTTCTGTTATCAACTGCACTAAATTTTAATACATATCATTGTATCAAGTCTCCCAGAGTATCAAACCTCCTTATTTCCTTAGGAAAAGGTAACTTCAATATTATAGTTGTTATATGCTAACTTGATACCACATAGCTATGCGGATACTGTTGTTGTCACGTTAATTAAATGTATGTCAATTTCTTATTGCGAAATTGTCGTTTAATAAAAGACGCTTAAAACTAGCTTTTTAAGTTAAATATACAACAATAATGAGTTAAATAATTTCGTAATGTATTACCAAATGTGAGCTATTAACTGTTTAATCAATATTCGTAATAATGTATCGACAATCCGGAAGTACAAGCATCATATAAACATATTATTTACCGACCTTGTCAAGTATATTCACGGAATGATTGGTTATGAATACTTAATACCTGTTACCGTTTATTCTATTTACGTGTGTATGTCCTTAACTACAACGTATTACCACTCAGAAAAATACTTCAAAGAAACTGAATTGTTGCATGAGTATGTGTGCGAAATATTTTCTGAGCATTACAAGCGTCAAAAAAATATATTGAAGTTAAATAGTCAGGAAACATTAGTGTTGAACTTAGAAATTGCGTGATAACCACAAATTGCAAAATCTTCTTTCTTAAAACATTAGTCTTTGAAATGTGAGCCTAAATCACGTCAGTGGCGGTTCGTGACAATATTGAATGAGCCCAATTTCCGCCCAACTCGCCTCCCCCTCTATTTTACTAATATTACAAAGTTTTAAATCAGTTTAACTCAGCTTGCAGTAATTTATTACCTCATTTATTGCTAAGGGCCATTATTACAATCGCGATTTAATGATTAAATATGGCAAGGTTTTTTTTATTGTATCGACTGTAAGTCTAAAGTGAAGTTTAAACCGAAGATTATTGGCCTACTGTTTAAACCGCGATTGTAATAATGGCCCTAACTAAAATAATACCGACACAAAAAATTTAATGTACGCAAATTTAGAAACCATTTTAAAATGAAAAATACGTTAAGTTCTTATCAGGAATACTTATCTATCTAAATATAAATACTAACGTATTTCCTTCAGAATTGCATATACTTGGTTTTTAAACAGCACGTCATGAGTCATTTGTTTAATTCAGGTGTTTTTGTGATTTTATATCGACGAGTTATTTAAGCGGAGATCGTCGAGTAAAATATAATGGATATTTTATGCATAGGCTGACGTTTTTGTTACAAAGAAACACAATTTTTATTTTTTTTTGTTTGTTTAATCAAACAAATAGCTTGTTTCTCTTTTATTTAAAACACTATTATGATGTATTTTTCAGGAATAGTTCCCTTATTATATTTATTATTTCATTTTCATAATTTTTACCCTAAGAAAGATATGAATGGTAGTTCATTTTGATTTGAAATACTATAGTTATTAATTTCCGATGTGATCCTAGAATAATACCACACACTTTAGTGCTATAATAATAAATATTAAATATTCTTGAAACCCAATTTTTCATTGCTAGCTAGTGCTAAACCAAAGTCCGTATGCGACGGTCCTCTAATATGTTCTCTACTTTCAATAGTCGATCTTAGACGGCCGTCTGTGTCTGACTCACACACTTGCGTAGCGTGATAGTGGGATACCTTTACCGCACAGTGCCGACCACTGACGAGATGACTCGATCAACCTGCGAGCAGCGGGCAACGAAACGGCTGGCCCACCTACAATGTAATTTTTGCATACACTACGACCAACTCCTCTTCCGCTAGCTCCGCGCGGACACCTACAAACGTCTGAAATCATGGGCCAATCTATACGTGGCCTCAGTTCGCCGCTTGTCTATATAAATAACTTCAAAGCGCGTATGGTCGCATCAACTCATTGAAATCGCAACGGTCCTTCTGTACTTAAATGTGTGTGTGTACGTATATTTATCGGTATTTTTACAGAAAATAAAAGCTCTTTAATGATTAGTTGGTGATTTGCAATGATGGGACCATGGCCCCGTGGTTCTGTTTAAGAGGAGCCGCTCCTGAATCACGTTACTAAAACTTTAATTGAGATTCTAGAGTGGATCTTGAACAGACATTTGAAACAAGTTACGGTAGGCTACTCATAGAAATGTGGGCTTGATATCATCCATACAGTTTTGACCTTGCTTGGGATGAAAATCTTTACAATATACACTTTCGTTAGATTTCAAGTTTAATAGTAATAAGTAAATACGCACGCTCTTCACTAGATGCCTAACTTTATTAACGTAATGAATTTATAGTTTAATTTAAGTAATATTATCTATTTTCACTTCAATAAGGACAATCTGTACATCGATAACATGTACAACTCATTGTTCAATGATAAATAATAACGTTAAAGAACATATGATCATCATGACATCCTATATGACTCTTATGTTAAAAAACATTTAAATTTTATCCCGTATATTGTGATATTAAATTTTAATTTTTAAAATAAAAACTAAGTGGTCCCTACTACTAATGTTAAGCTGTCCCCCTAATATACCAAGCTAAGCTTATTAAAGTTCAATTTAAATTGTCGTAACAGACAGACTCTTTCAAAGCTTAGAAGATGCAAAACACAAATAAGTGTTGCATTTAAAATTAATCACACGAAATATCGATTCTTGTTAACATAGGTACATCCAAAGATATCTTAAATCAGAATATCTTACAAACCAAACTGTGATACTTGCATCATCTAAATGAGCTAGGCAAAAGAAATAAAGTAACCCTCCTGTGGTTCCGGGTCACACAGGAGTGGAAGGAAACGAAATAACGGATATCTCGCAAAGAAGGGGCTGGAATGCCTTTTGTAGGGACTGAACCTTCTGCGGGTTAAGTAGCAGTACAATACTGAAGAAACAAAAAAGAAATGGAGCAAAGAAAACCCAGTTATGGGAAAATCTACAAGGAATGAGGCAAAGTAAAAATTCTTCTGGGAACTTATAACCAGAAGAGGTTACAGAATGCATCAACCTGAGTAAAGAACAAAGTTCGCATTTTAACAGGAATACTTTCAGGCATTGTAGACTGAAAGGACACCTGACTAAGCTGGATTGGAAAAAGATCCTGAATGCAGATTCTGTGGGAACAGGAGAAACACCCATCCATCTCCTCTCAAACTGCGTAGCACTAGGTGCAACTCGAGGGCATTTCACCTGGGACATGTGAAATCGAAAGAGGGAGACTTACCTAGACTGGGGCCCCTCTGACATCCTACACTTTCTAAAAGGAATCAGGACTGGAAAGCCAGCTGTAAAGCAGCAAGAATAGGGGACACAATAGATCTTTTAGGTCGCAGTGTAACACCACCCTTTTACTTACATACATACATACTTACATACATACATACTTGCATCATAAAAGGGGGCTCCTTGCAACTATCTGTATCATGGTACTCGAACAATAAACGGCCATAATCCACAAGAAAAGGTAGGTTAATGCAGAGGATTTCTTGCAATGACGAATAACCTTAACTTTTCTTATGTATAAATTACGTGCCAACAAAATTGCAACACCTTGAAGGAGGTCAGTCACAAAGCTAAAACCTTAACAAAATAATTGGTTGCATGTAAAAAGTCGCTGATCATTATCTGCCAGAACTTCACGCACGAAGAGAAATTCTTCTCTGACCTACTTACTCTCCAGGTTTCAACCAGATCTAGCATGTGTGGAATATGACGCGTAGCTACATGAGGCGTTTATCACAAGCAGAAAACACCTTGCAGGAACTTCGTCATCATCTACAGCAAGTCTGGGCTGAGGTCCCATAAGATACCATTGATTATCTCATTCAGAGAATGCCTCGCAGAGTTAGATAGTGCATAAACAATTATGAGGATGTGACATTTTATTGATAAATTTTTGCTGATTGTTAGAATTTTTTTCAATAATATACTGGGTGAGTTTTTTTTATCTTGAGACAACGGAATATCTCTAAAACACTGCATCAAATCAAAAAAAAGATCTTAATACGATTTGTTATAATGTGGGGGGCTCACTGAATGGTGCCGAATCGATCCTCACCCACACCCCCAGAGTGGGAGGGGACAACTTTGAAAAATCTTAAATGGTTACCACCATTTGGTATTGCAGATTCGGATTCTACGCCATCCAAGTATGTAGTGTTTTGTTTGAAACCTTTTTTTCGATTCCGCACAGATGCGCTGTAATCGCCAAAAACATGATTGTGAACGTCTAGAAAAATACACAAGAAAAAGAAGCAAGCAAACATGATTTCGTGTTTTTATAATTTATGTGTAGTCTGTGTGTGTGTGTGTGAATAAACGGCGTACTAAAAAGCTGAAATTTTGGCAAGTTCAAGGCGTACCAAAATTTCAAGCTTTTTGGACGCCTTATTTAGTCCACTGACAAAAAACACACTGACATACTAATCCATTTATTTTCGTGGAGGATAATTTATCTTTATGAAGAATTGACAAAAAGTGGAAAGCAATTTTATCAAAAAATTTAGCATATCAAAAAACCTTGCATCCTTAGTAGATTTTATTTTAGTACGATGCTACACTGAGGACTTTGCCAAAGAAACTGAAATTAAAATAATTCAGTGATTGTACGATGATAGACTGAACAACCCATGTGCCACAGCCACGTTTTAAATCATGTAGACGCAATGATTAGGTATGCACACAAAATAAAACTTATGCTTGTTCTTATCTGATTTTAACGTTATAACAAACATAACAGTATAATGTATAAAATTTGACGTCGAATGATTGATAATAATTTAGACCTAACCCTTTAGTGTATGTAATAATTAATTTTCAGTATAACCTTTTTGTTTATAATGATTGAAAACACGAGGAGTAATTTTCAGTCTTGCAAGTCGTGTTCTATTTATACCATAATGACTGAATAATTAGCGCTTATGTGAAAGAGTTTATAATATGGTAAGTATATATAACTTGCCATACAATACTCAGTAATTCTATCCATACTAATTATATAAAAGCATATTTGGCTGCAGTTAACTCAGTTTATTGTAATAAACAAAACTATATCAAAACCTTATAAGCATTTGCAAATGATGTAAGATTAATTTTTTTTCTTATTAAATATTTCCAATATTTCCTGACAACTTAACTTTTTTTTTATGCACGGTAAATATGGCCTAGTATTTTATTAGAAATGAGTGAGAATTTAACCATTGAGTTTTTTTTTCTGGTCCGTTCATATTAGTGTACATGTTGATTTAGAATTGAACGTGTTAAAAGGTTCTGTTGATGTCATTTTCATATTTGGTCAACCGATTATCATAGGCGTATTTCCACACTATAGTTTACGTTGCAGATTTGTTATAATTCAAATAGCATAACATAAATGCCTTGTAATGTATTTTATCTACACGGTTGGTATGGAAATAAATATTTTAAAAAACTTATTTCGTAAGACATGGGGTTAAGCACGAAAATTTTAAAATGAGTGGCCACGAATTTTTGGAGGAATGAGTGCTTCTTAGGAGATGGTGTTTTTCATGCTATATTTCCAAACTAGCGTTTACATGCCTTTTTTTCCATCAAGAAAAAAAGGAATTTCGGCAATGCAAGAAAATATGTGATGTTTGCTATCATAACGAATAAAGTTTCCGAGATACCGGAAATATAACCGTGAAGTTAGGCGTCCTACTAAGCCGCGCCGGAACGCGCCGGCAGCAGCCCATGAATAGCAAAAATGGATTCTTCTTAAAANTGTAGGATAGTCCCGCCGTACATGGTTAGATGCAGTACAGGGCGGATTCTAATGTGCTGGAAGGAAAATATTAACAGTATATATGAAATTAAGGCATGATTTCGTGAAAACGATATACCTACACGGAAAATGTTTTTTTCACGCGCAATGGATTGAAAATTATGTCGGATAGGTTGGGTACTAACCCTAGTTTATATGCCACGTTAAAATTTTAGAAGGGAAAATATTTAAGAGTCGATAGATGAAATTAAAGGCATGATTTCGTGAAAACGATATTACTACACGGAAAATTTATTTCACGCGGCATCAGATTGAATATGTAGATCGTTTGATAACAACCTAGTTTAGATCAGGAGTTTGGCGCGATTGTAATGTCTAGACGATAGTAACAGGTATATATGAAATTAAGCATGATTTCGTGAAACGTATACAACACGGATTCTTCGCCGCCCGGCATGGATTGAAAATATGCTCCGATAGGTTGGAGTACAACTCAGTTTAATGCACGTAAAGTTTTGGGCGATTAATTCTAGAGAGAAGGGAATATTGAACATTATAGTAATGACTGAATCCCTTGCGAAACGTGATTTCGTGAAACGATATACTACACGGAAAAATTTTTCAACCGAATGGATTGAAAATATTCGGATAGGTTGGTACTAACCTAGTTTAGATGTTGTCTAGGTTCTAAACGCTTGGCAGCCGCCAGCCATTCTACGAACATGTCTAGAAGGGAAAATTTAAACAGTATATATGAAATTAAGCATGATTCGTTGAAACGACTTTTTATTTAATACTACACGGAATTTTCATTTACGCGGCAATGGCATTGAAAATATGTCGGCATAGGTTGGTACGTAACCTGTTTAGATGCAATTAAATTTGGGCGATCTAATGGTCTAGAAGGGAAAATAACATTTATACGTAAATCGTACTGATCTCTCGCGAAACGCGAATTTACTACACGGAATTTTTCAACGCATGGCAATCGATTGAACGAGTTAGGATAGTTTGTACCACCTGTTTACTGCAAGTACAGTTGCGCAGATTATAATGTCTAGAAGAGGAAATATTAACATTATCGTAATCGAATGATCTCTTCGCGAACGCGATTAACGACACGGAAATTTTTTCACGCGCAATCGATGTAATATGAGATAGGTGTTACCACATGGTTAGAGACGTAAGTTTAGCGCGATCTAATGTCATAGAAGCGGAAACATATACAGTATATATGAATTAAGCAATGATTTCGTAACGATTCTACTACAGGAAAGGAAAATTTGTGCACGCGCAATGGATTGAAATATGTCGGAGATAGGTTGGTACTAACTAGTTAAGATGAATAAAGTTTGGCGCGATTCTAATGGTCTAGAGGGAAAAATATAAATTTATACGGTTAAATCGACATGATCTCTTAGCGCGAAACGACGATTTATACACGGAAAATTTTGCAACGCGGCATCCGGATTGAAATAGGTGGACAAGTTGGTACCACCTGGTGTAGATGCACGTATTGGCCGGATTTCTAATGTCTAGAGGCGAAAATATTAACGTATATATATGGAATTAAAGGCATGATTTCGGTCAAACGATATACTACACCGGAAAATTTTTTCGCGCGCATGATTGAAAATATCGGATAGGTTGGAACTAACCTCTTTAGATGCACGTAATTTGGCGCAGGATTCTAATGTCATAGAAGGGAAAATAGAACATTTATACGTAAATCGACTGATCTCTTCGCGAACGACGATCTGCTACACGGAAAAATTGTTCACACCGGCACCGACTTGAAAATATGTAGATAAGTCGTACCACTAGTTTTAGATGCACGTAAGTTGCGCGATTTCTAATGATCTAAAAGGGAAAATTCATTGAACAGTGTATATAGAAATTAAGGCAGATTTCGTGAAACGTATACTACACGGAAAATTTTTTCAGCGGCAATGGATTGAAATAGTCGCATTAGGTTAGGTACTACTAGATTTAGATGCAATTAAAGTTTGGCGCGATTCTATGTCTAGAGGGAAATTATTAACATTTATACGTAATCGACTATTCTTAGCGAACGCGATTTACGACACGGAAAATTTTTGCACGCGCATCGATGAAATATGTAGACAGGTTGTACCAACCTGTTAGATGCACGTTAAAGTTTGGCGCGATTATGTCTAGAAGAGAAAAATATTAACAGTTTATATATAATTAAGCATGAATTTCGGTGAAATACTACACGGAAATTTTTCACGCGGCATGCGATTGAAATATGTCGAGATGTTCAGTATAACCTAGGTTGATGCAATTAAAGTTTGCGCAGATTCTAATGTCTAGAGGCGAAAATTCATTAACATTTATACGGTAAATCGACTGATCTGCTTAGCGAAACGCGACTTTACCTACACGACGAAAATTTTTATCCGCGCAATCGATTGAAAATATGTAGACAGCGTTGCGTACCAACCTTCGGTTCCTAGATGCCACGTAAAGCATGTGGCGCGATTCTAGATAGGTTCTAAAAGGGAAAATATTTACGGATATATATGAAATTAAGGCCATGGTATTCGTGAAAAGACTATACTACACGGAAAATAATTTTCGCGCGGCAATTGATTGAATAGGCGGATGGTTATGTATAACTAGTTTAGATGCACGTAAAGTTTGGCCGATCTTAATGCTTTAGAAGGAATTAAAATTATTACCATTCTATACGTAAATCGACTGATCTCTTCGCGAAACGACGATTCTCACTCTCGAAAATTTTTCACGCGCAATCGATGAAAATATGTAGATGGCGTTCCGGTACCAGCCTTAGTTTAGATGCTCGTAAAGTTTGGCTGCGATGTACTCAATGTCTAGAAGCGGAAATACATTACGTATATATGAAATAAGGGAATTGATGCCCTGTAAATGACATATTACACGAAAAGTGTTTCACGCGGGGCATGGATTGAAAATATGTCCTGGATAGGTTGGTACTAACCTAGTTTTAGATGCCACGTAAAGTTTGGCGGATTCTAATGTCTAGAAGGGAAAAATTAACATTTATACGTAAATCGACTGAGCTCTTCGCGAAACGACGACTTACTCACGGAAAATTTTTCACGCGGCAATCGATTGAAAATATGTAGGATAGGTGGTTACCAACCTAGTTTAGTTGCCACGTAAAGTTTGGGCGCGATTCTAAGGTCTGGAAGGGAAAATATTAACATATATATGAAATTAGGCATGATTTCGTGAATACGATATACCTACACGCGGAAAATTTTCACCCGGCAATGGATTGAAAATATGTCGGATAGGTTCGGTTTACTAACCTAGTTATATGCACGTAGAATTTGGCGCGATTTCTAATGTCTAGAAGGAAAATATTAACATTTATACGGAAATCGATGATCTCTTCGAGAAACGACGAATTTACTACACGGAAATTTTTTTCACGCGGCAATCGATTGAAAATATGTAGGATAGGTTCGGTACCAACCTAGTTTGTTGCACGGAAAGTTGCGCGATTCTAATGTCTTAGAAGGGAAGATAATTAACATTATACGTAAATCGACTGATCTCTTCGAAAACGACGATTTACACACGGAGTTTTTTTCACGCGGCAATTCCCGATTGAAAATATTGTAGGATAGGTTGGTACCAACCTAGTTTAGTTGCACCGTAAAGTTTGGCGCGATTCTAATCGTCTAGAAGGGAGATATTAACATTTATACGTTAAATCGACTGATCTCTCGAGAAACGACGATTTATACACGGAAATTTTTTTCACGCGGCAATCGATTGAAAAATATGTAGGATAGCGTGTACCAACCTAGTTTAGATGCACGTAAAGGTTGGCGCGATTCTAATGTCTAGAAGGGAAAATAGTAACGGTGATATTATATGTGAAATGAAGGCAGGATTTCGTGATCGATTATACTACACGGAAAAATTTTTTCACGCGGCAATGGAGGTTGAATAAATATGTCGGATAGGTTGGTACTAACCGAAGTTTATATGCACGTTAAAATTGGCGCTATTCTAATGTCTAGAAGGGAAAATTATTAACATTTATACGTAAATCGACTGATCTCTCGAGAAACGACTATTTACTACACGGAAAATTTTTCACGCGGCAATCGATTGAAAATATGTAGGAAGGGTGTACCAACCTAGTTTAGATGCACGTAAAGTTTTGGCGCGATTCTAATGTCTAGAAGGGAAAATATTAACAGTTATATATGAAATTTAAGGCATGTTTCGTGAAACGAATACTACACGGATATTTTTTCCACGCGGCAATGGATTGAAATATGTCGATAGGTTGTACTTAAACCTAGGTTTAGTATGCACGTAAAGTTTGGCGCGATACTAATGTCTAGAGGGAAAATATGTAAACATTTATACGTAAAATCCACTGATCTCTTCGTGAAACGACGATTACTGCACGGAATTTTTTTCAGGCGGCAATCGATGGGGGAAAAATATGTAGGAATAGGTTCGTACAAACCTAGTTAGATGCACTTAAAGTTTGGCCGCGATTCTAAGGTCTAGAGGGAAAAATGATAACAGTTATAATATGAATTAAGCAGAATTTTCGTGAATCGATATACTACACGGAAAATTTTTCACGCCGGCCAATCGATTGAAAAATATTGTAGGTAGGTTGTACAAACCAGTTTAGATGCACGCTAAAATTTGCGCGATTCTAATGTCTAGAAGGGACAAATATTAACATTTATACGTAAATCGACTAGATCTCTTCGAGAAACGACGATTTACTACACGGAAATTTTTTCACGCGGCAATGGATGAAAAATTCGGATAGGTCCGGTACTAACCTAGTTATATGCACGTTAAAATTCTGGCGCGATTCTAATGTTCTAGTAGGGAAAAATATGACATTATGATACGTAAATCGGATGATCTCTTCGAGAAACACCGATTTACTCACGGAAATTGTTTTCACGCCGGCAATCGCATTGAAAATATGCTAGGATAGGTGTACCAACCTAGTTAAGATGCCGTAAAGTTTGGCGGATTCGAATGTCTAGAAGGGAAAATATTAACAGTTATATATGCAAATTAAGGGCATGATTTCGTGAATCGATATACTACACGGAAAATTTTTTCACGCGGCAATGGATTGAAAATATGTGCGGATAGGTTGGTACTAACCTTAGTTTTATATGCACGTAAATTTGGGCGCATTGAATGCTAGAAGGAGAAATTATTAACATTTATACGTAAATCGACTGATCTCTTCGAAGAAACGACGATTTACTACAACGGAAAGTTTTTTCACGCGGCAATCGATTGAAAAATGTAGGATAGGTGGTACAAACCTAGTTTAATGCACGTAAAGTTACTGGCGCGATTCTAATGTCTAGAAGGGAAAATATTAACAGAATATGAAATTAAGGCATGATTTCGTGAATAGATATACTACACGGAAAATTTTCACGCGGCAATGGGATTTGAAAATATGTCGGAAGGGTACTAACCCTAGGTTAGATGCACGTAAAGATTTGGCGCGATTCTATGTCTAGCAAGGAAAATATTAACATTATACCCGTAAACGACTGTCGTCTTCGTGAAACGACGATTTACTGCACGGAAAAATTGTTTTCACGAGGCAATCGATTGAAAATATGTAGGAATAGGTTGGTACCAACTAGTTTAGATGCCACGTAAAGTTTGGGCGCGATCTAATGTCTGGAAGGCGAAAAATTAACAGTATATATGAAATTAAGCATGATTTGCTGAATCGATATACTACACGGAAAATTTTGTCACGCCTGCAATGGATGAAAATTGTCGGAATAGTTGGTACTAACCTAAGTGTAGATGCACGTAAAGTTGGCGCGGCATTCTAATGCTAGAGGAAAATATTAACATTTATACGTAAATCGACTGATCTCTTCGCGAAACGACCCGATTTACTGCACGGAAAAATTTTTCACGCGGCATCGATTGAAAAATATCGTAGGATAGGTTGGTACCAACCTAGTTTAGTTGCACGTAAAGTTTGGCGCTCATTCTAATGTCTGGAAGGGAAAATATTAACATATATATATAAATTAGGAATGATTTCGTGAAACGATATTACTACACGGAAATTTTTCACCGCATGGATTTGAAATATGTCGGATAGGTTGGATACTAACCTAGTTATTGCACGTAGAATGTGGCGCGATTCTAATGTCTAGAAGGGAAAATATTAACATTTTTATGCGTAAATCGACTGATCTCGTCGAGAAACGACGATTTACTACACCGGAAAAATATTTTTTCACCGGCAATTCGATTGAAAATATGCTAGGATAGGTTTGGTAACCAACCTAGTTTTAGATGCACGTAAAGTTTGGCGCGGATCTAATGTCTAGAAGGGAAAATATTTAACAGTTATAATGAAATTAAGGATGATTTCGTGAAAAACGATATACTACACGCGAAAAATTTTTTCACGCGCAATGGATTGAAAATATGGTGTCGGGGATGTAAGGGTTGTACTAACCTAGTTTATATGCCGTAAAATTTGGCCGATTCTAATGCTCTAGAGGGAAAATATTTAAACATTATATACGTAATCGACTGATCTCTTCGAGAAACGACGATTTACTACACGGAAAATTTTTTCCACGCGGCATCGATTGAAATATGTAGGATAGGTGTACCAACCTAGTTTCGAGCCACGTAAAGTTCTGGCGCGATTCTAATGTCTAGAGGGAAAATATTAACAGTTAATATGAAATTAAGGCATGATTCGATGAAACGATATACTACACGGAAACATTTTTTCACGCGCAATGGATTGAAAATATGTCGGATAGGTGTACTAACCTAGTTTATATGCCACCTGGAAAATTTGGCGCGATTCTAATGTCGTAGAAGGGAAAATATTAACATTTATACGTAAACGCCTGATCTCTGCGAGAAACGGACGATTTACTACACGGAAAAATTTTTTTCACGCGGCAATCGATGAAAATACTGTAGGAATAAATTGTACCAACCTAGTTTAGTTTGCACGTTAAAATTTGGCGCGATTCTAAGTCTGGAAGGGAAAAATTAAACAGGTATTAATGAAATTTAAGGCATGATTTCGTGGAATCATATACTACACGGAAATTTTTTCACGCGGGCAATAGGATGAAAATATTCGCGAGTAGGTTGGGTACTAACCTAGTTTAGATGCACGTAAAGTTTGGCGCGGATTTCTAATGTCTAGAAGGAAAATATTAACATTATACCGTAAATCGACTGATCTCTTCGCGAAACGACGATTTACTGCACGGAAAATTTTTTCACGCGGGGCAATCGATTGAAAATGTAGCGATAGGTTGGTTATCAACCTAGTTTAGATTGCACGCTAAGTTTGGCGCGATTCTAATGTCTAGAAGGGAAAATATTAACAGTTATAGATGAAATTAAGGCATGATTTCGTAAACGATATACTTACACGGAAAAGTTTTTTCACGCTGGGCAATGGGATGAAAATATATGTCGGCATAGGTTGGTACGAAACCAGTTTATATGCACGTAAAAATTTGGCCGCGAATTCTAATGTCTAGAAGGGAAATATTAACATTTATACCGTAAATCGACTGATCTCTTCGTGAAACGACGATTTTTACTGCACGGGAAAATTTTTTCACGCGGCAATCGATGCGATGGAAAAAATATGTAGGAGAGGTTGGTACTAACCTAGTTTAGATGCACGTAAGTTTGGCGCGATTCTAATGTCTAAGAAGAAAAATATTAACATTTATACCGTAAATCGACTGATCTCTTCGTTGAAACGACGATTTACTGCACGGAAAATTTTTTTCACGAGGCAATCGATTGAAAATATGGTTAGGATCAAGGTTGCGTACCAAACCAGTTTTACATGCCCACGTAAGTTTGGGCGCGATTATAATGTTCTGAAGGAAAATATTAACATTATATATGAAATTAGGCATTATTTCGTGAATCGATATACTACACGGAAAATTTTTTCACGCTGCAATGGATTAAAAATGTCGGATAGTTGGTACTAAACCTAGTTAGATGCACGTAAAGTTTGGCGTGATCTAATGTCTAGAAGGGAAAATTATGAACATTTATTACGTAAAGCGATTGATCTCTTCGCGAAACGACGATTTACTGCACGGAAAATTGTTTCACGCGGCAATCGATTGAAAAATATGTAGGATACGTTGTACCAACCTAGTATTAGTTGCACGTAAAGTTTGGCGCGATTTTAATGTCTGGAAGGGAAAATATTAACAGTATATATGAAATTAAGGCATATGATTTCGTGAAACGATATACTACACGGAAATTTTTTTCACCCGGCAATGGATTGAAAACATATGGCGGATAGTGGCGACTAACCTAGTTTAGATGCACCGTAGAATTGGCCGCGATTCTATTCTAGAAGGGAAATATAACATTTATGCGAAATCGACTGATCTCTTCGAGAAAACGACGATTTACTACACGAAAATTTTTTCACGCGGCAATCGATTGAAATGTAGGATAGGTTACCAACCTGTTAGATGCCACGTAAAGTTTGGCGCGATTCTAATGTCTAGAAGGGAATATTAACAGTTAATATGAATTAAGGATGATTTCGTGTGAAACGATATACTACACGGAAATTTTTTCACGCGGCAATGCGATTGAAAATATGCGATAGGTTGGGTACTAACCTAGTTATAGTGCAACGTAAAATTTGGCGCGATTTTCTAATGTCTAGAAGGGAAAATATTTAAACATTGATACGTAAATCGACTGATCTCTTGAGAAACGACATTTACTACACGGAAAATTTTTTTTACACGCGGCAATCGATTGAACAAATGTTAGGATAGGTTGGTTACCAACCTAGTTTAGAGCACGTAAAGTTTTGCCGCGGATTCTAATGTCTAGAAGGAAAATAAATGATTTAACAGTTATATATAAATTAAGGGCATGATTCGTTGAAACGATATACTACACGGAAAATTTTTCACGCGGCAAGGGATTTGAAATATGTCGGATAGGTTGGTACTAACCTAGGTTTATATGACGTAAAATTGGCGCGTTCTAATGTCTAAAGGGAAAATATTAACATTATCGTAAATCGCCTGATCTCTTCGAGAAAACGACGATATCACTACACGGAAAATTTTTCACGCGGCAATCGATTGAAAAATGTAGGATAGTTGGTACCAAACCTAGTGTAGTTGCGTAAGTTTGGCGCGATTCAATGTCTGAAGGGAAAATATTAACAGTTAATATGAAATTAAAGGCATGATTGCGTGAATCGATTATACTACACGGAAAATTTTGTCACGCGGCAATGATTTGAAAATATGTCGGATAGGTTGGTACTAACCTAGTTTAGATGCATCGTGAAAGTTTGCGCGATTCTAATGTCTAGAAGGGAAATATTAACATTTATACGTAAATCGACTGAATCTCTTCGCGAAAACGACGATTTACTGCCACGGAAAATTTTTCACGCGGCAATCGATTGAAAATATGTAGGATAGGTTGGTACCACCTTAGTTAGAGATGCACGTAAAGTTCTTGCGCGATTCTAATTGTCTAGAAGGGAAAAATTAACAGTTATATATGAAAGTAGGCATGATTTTCGTTGTAAACGATATACTTACACGGAAAATGTTTTCCACGCGGGCAATGGCATTGAAAATATGTCGGATAGGTTGGGACTAACCTAGGTTATATCAACGTAAAATTTGGCGCGATTCTAATGGCTAGAGGGAAAATATTAACATTTATACGCTAAATCGACGGATCTCTTCGTGAAACGACGATTTACTGCACGGAAAATTTTTTCACGCGGCAATCGATTGGAAATATGTAATAGGTTTGTACCAACCTAGTTTAGATGCACGTAAATGTTGGGCGCGATACTAATGTTTCTAGAAGGGAAAATATTAACAGTTATATATGAAAATAAGGCATGATTTCGTGAATCGATATACTTACACGGAAAATTTTTTCCACGCGGGCAATGGATGAAAATATGTCGGATAGGTTGACTAACCTAGTTTATTGCACGTAAAATTTGGCGCGATTCTAATGTCTAGAGGGAAAATATTTAACATTTATAACGTAAATCGACTGGATCTCTTCGAAGAAACGACGATTTACTACACGGAAAAATTTTCACGCTGCAATCGATTGAAAATATGTAGGACTAGTTGGTACGCAACCTAGTTTAGATCCACGCTAAAGTTTGACGCGATTTCTAATGTCTAGAAGGGAAAATATTAATTGTTATATATGAAATTAATGCATGATTTCGTGAAACGATATCTACACGGAAATTTTTTTTCACGCGGCATGGATTTAAAATATGTCGGATAGGTTTGTACTAACCTAGTTATGATGCACGTAATTTGCGCGCGATTTCTAATTGTCTAGAAGGGAAAATATTAACATTTATACGTAAATCGACTGATTCGTTTCGAGAAACGACGATTACTACACGAAATTTTTTTCACGCGGCAATCATGAAAATATGTAGGATAGGTTGGTACCAACCTAGTTTAGTGCACGTAAGTTTGGGCGCCCGATTCTAATGTCTAGAAGGGAAAATATATCAGTTATATATGAATTAAGGCATGATTTTCGTGAATCGATTTATACTACACGGAAAATTTTGTCCACGCGTGGCAATGGATTGAAAATATGTCGGATAGGTTGCGTACTAACCTAGTTTAAGCATGGCACGATAAAGTTTGGCGCGATTCTAATGTCTAGTAGGGAAATATTAACATTTATACGTAAAGCGACTGATCTCTTCGAGAAACGACGATTGACCACACGGAAATTTTTTTCACGCGGCAATCGATTGAAAATATGCTAGGATAGTTGGTACCAACCTAGTTTAGTTGCACGTAAAGTTTGCGCGATTCTAATGTCTAGAAGGGGAAAATATTATCAGGATATATGAAATTAAGCATGATTCGTGAATCGATATACTACACGGAAAATTTTTCCACGCGGCAATGGATTGAAAATATGTCGGATAGGTTGGTACTAACCTTTAGTTAGATGCACGTAAAGTTGGCGCGATTTCTACATGTCAGTAGGGAATATTAACATTTATACGTAAATCGACTGATCTCTTCGAAGAAACGAGATTACTACACGAAAATTTTTTCACGCGGCAATCGATTGAAAATATGTAGGATAGGTTGGTACCAACCTAGTTTAGATGCACGTAAGTTTGGCGCGATCTAATGTCTAGAGGGAAATATTAAACAGTTATATATGAAATTAAGGCACAGGATTGCGTGAATCGATTATACTACACGGAAAAATTTTTTCACGCGGCAATGGATTGAAAATATGTCGGTAGTGGTTTACTACCTAGTTTAGATGCACGTAAGGTTGGCGCGATTCAATGTTCAGAACGAAAATCATTAACATTTATACGTAAATCGACTATCTCTTCGTGAAACGACGATTGTTACTGCCACGGAAAATTTTCAGCGGCCAATCGATTGAAAAATATGTAGAGAGGTTGGTACAAAACTTAGCTTTAGATGCACGTTAAAGTTTGCGCGATTCTAATGTCTAGAAGGGAACTAATATTAACATTTATACGTAAATTCACTGATCTCTTCGAGAAACGACGATTTACTACACGAAATTTTTTTCACGCGGGCAATCGTTGAAAATATGTAGGATAGGTTGGTACCAACCTAGCTTAGATGCGCACGTAAAAGTTTGGCGCCGATTCTAATGTCTAGAAGGGAAAATATAACAGTTATATTGAAATTAAGGCATGATTCTGAATCGATATACTACACGAAAACTTTTTTTCACGCGGCAAGGGATTGAAAATATTGTCGGATAGGTTGTACTAACCTAGTTTAGATGCACCGTTAAGTTTGGCGCGATTCTAATGTTCTAGTAGAGAAATATTAACATGTATACGTAAATCGCTGATCTCTTCGAGAAACGACGAGTTACTACACGAAATTTTTTTTCACGCGGCAATCGATGAAAAATATGTCTAGGAATAGGTTGGTACCAACCCTAGTTAGTCACGTAAAGTTTGGCGCATTCAATGTCGAGAAGGGAAAAATATTAACAGTTATATATGAAATTAAGGCATGATGTCGGTGGGAATCGATATCTACACGAAAATTTTTTTCACGCGGCAATGGATTAAAATATGTCGGAATAGGTTGGTACTAACCTTAGTTTATATCGCACGTAAAATTTGGCGCATTTCTAATGTCTAGAATCGGGAAAATATAACATTTATACGTAAATCACTGATCTCTTCGAGAAACGACGATTTACTACATGGAAAATTTTTCACGCGGCATCGATTGGAAAATATGTAGGATAGGTTGGTACCAACCTAGTTTAGATGCCACGTAAAAGTTTGGCGCGATTTCTAATGTCTAGAAGGGAAAATAATACATTATATAGGAAATTAAGGCATGATTTCGTGAATCGATATACTACACGGAAAATTTTTTCACGCGGCAATGGATTGAAAAAGTATGTCGGATTGAGCGTTGGTACTAACTAGTTATATATGCACGTAAAAGTGAGCGCGATCTAATGTCTAGAAGGAAAATATTACATTTATGACGTAAATCGACTACTCTTCGAGAAACGACCGATTTTACTACACGGAAACATTTCTTTCACGCGGCAATCGATTGAAAATATGTAGGATAGTTTGGTACCAACCCTAGTTTTAGATGGCACGTAAAGTTTGGCCGATTCTAATGTCTAGAAGGGAAAATATTAACAGTATATATGAAATTAAGGCATGATTTCGGGAAACGATAACTACACGGAAAATTTTTTCAACGCGGCATTGGATTGAAAATATGTCGGCATAGCGTTCGTACTAACCTAGTTTATATGCACGTAAAATTTGGCGCGATTCTAATGTCTAGAAGGGAAAATTATTAACTTTATACGTAAAATTCACTGCATCTCTTCGAGAAACGACGATTTACTACACGGAAATTTTTTTTCACGCGCGCAATCGATTGAAAAATATGTAGGATTAGGTTGGTACCAACCTAGTTTAGTTGCACGGTTAAAAGTTTGGCGCGATTCTAATGTCGAGAAGGGAGATATTAACATTTATACGTAAATCGACTTGATCTCTTCGAGAAAAACGACGATTTACACACGGAAATTTTTTCACGCGGCCCAATCGATTGAAAATATGTAGGATAGGTGTTACCAACCTAGTTTAGATGCACGTAAAGTTTGGCGCCGATGCTAATGTCTAGAAGGGAAAATATTAACGGTTATATATGAAATTAGCATGATTTCGTGAATCGATATACTACACGGAAAATTTTTTCACGCGGCAATGGATTGAAATATGTCGGATAGGTTGGCTACTAACCTAGTTTATATGCACGTAAAATTTGGCGCGATTCTAATGTCTAGAAGGGAAAAATATTAACATTTATACGTAAATCGACTGATCTCTTCGAGAAAACGACGATTCACACGGAAAATTTTTTCACGCGGCAATCGATTGAAAATATGTCAGATAGGTTGTTACCAACCTAAGTTTAGATGCACGTAAAGTTTGGCGCGATTCCTAATGTCTAGAAAGGGAAAATATTAACAGTTATATATGAAATTAAGGCATGATTTCGTGAAACGATAATACTACACGGGAAAATTTTTTCACGCCGGCAATGGATTGAAAATATGCGATTAGGTTGGTACTAACCTAGTTTAGATGCACGTAAAGTTTGGCGCGATCTAATGTCTAGAAGGGAAAAATATTAACATTTATACGTAAAATGCCACTGATCTCTTCGTAACGACGATTTTACTCACGGAAATTGTTTTCACGCGCATCGATGGAAAATATGTAGATAGGTTAGGTACAACCTAGTTTTAATGCACGTAAAGTTTGGCGCGATTCTAATGTTCTAGAAGGAAAAATATACAGTTATATATGAAATTAAGCATGATTTCGTGAATTCGATTATACTACACGGAAAATTTTTTTCACGCGGCCATGGATTGAAAATATGTCGGATAGTTGGTACTAACCTAGTTTATAGCACGTAAAATTTGCGCGCGATTCTAATGTCTAGAAGGAAATAATAACATTTATACGTAAATCGACTGATCTCTTCGAGAAACGACGATTTACTACACGGGAAAAATTTTTTTCACGCGGCATCGATTGAAAATATGTAGGATAGGTTGTACCAACCTAGTTTAGATGCACGTAAAGCTTTGGCGGATTCCTAAGTCTAGAAGGGAAAAATATTAACAGTTATATATGAAATTAAGGCATGATTTCGTGAATCGATATACTACACGGAAAATTTTTTCACGCGGCAATCGATTGAAAATATGTAGGATAGGTTGGTACAAACCTAGTTAGATTGCCACCGTAAAGTTTGGCGCCGATTTCTAATGTCTAGAAGGGAGAATATTAACCAGTTTATATATGAAATTAAGGCATGATTTCGTGAATCGTATAGTACTACACTGCGAAATTTTTTTCACGCGGCAAGGGATTGAAATATGTCGGTATAGGTTGGTACTAACCTAGTTTATTATGCACGTATAATTTGGCGCGATTCTAATTCTAGAAGGAAAATATTAACAGTTATACGTTTAAATTCGACTGATCTTCGAGAAACGACGATTTACTATTTTTTTTTTTTTTTTTTTTTTTTTTTTTTTTTCACGGACATTTTTTCACGCGGCAATGGATTGAAAATATGTCGGATAGTTGTTACTAACTAGTTTAGGCTCGTAAATTTTTGCCGTTCTAATGTCTAGAGGGAAAATATTACATTTATATGTAAATTGAGGCACTTTCGTGAAACAATTTACTACACGGAAATTTTTTTCACGCGGCAATGGATTGAAATATGTCGGATAGGTTGTACAACCTAGTTATAGCACGTAAGTTTGGCGCGATTCTAATTCTAGAAGGGAAAATATAACATTTATATGTAAATTGACTGATTTCGTGAATCGATTACTACACGGAAAATTTTTCACGCCAATGGATTGAAAATATGTCGATAGGTTGGTACTAACCTAGTTTATATGAGGAAAGTTTGCGCGATTCTAATGCTAGAAGGGAAAATTATTAACATATTATACGTAATGACTGATCTCTTCGCGAAACGAGATTTACTGCACGGAAAATTTTTTCACGCAGCAATCGATTGGAAATATGTAGGATAGGTTTGTTACAACCCTAGTTTACTATGCACGTAAGGTTTGGCGGATTCTAATGTCTAGAAGGGGAAGATATTAACATTTATATATGAAATTAAGGCATTATTTCGTGAAACGATTTACTGCACGGGAAAATTTTTTCCACGCGGCAATCGATTGAAAATATGTAGATAGGTTGTACTAACCTAGTTACATGCACGTAAAGTTTAGCGCGATTCTAATGTCTAGAAGGGAAAATATTAACATTTATATGTAAATCGAATGATTTTTCGTGAAACGACGATTTACTGCACGCGAAAATTTTTTCACGCGGCAATCGATTGAAAAATATGTAGGATAGTTGGTACCAACCTAGTTTAGATGCACGTAAAGTTTGACGCGATTCTAATAGTCTAGAAGGGAAATAATTTTACAATTATATGTGAATTAAGTGCATGTCTTCGCGAAACGAAGATTACTACACGAAATTTTTTCACGCGGCAATCGATTGAAAATATGTAGGATAGGTTGGTACCAACTAGTTTAGATGCACGTAAAGTTTGGCGCGATTCTAATGTCTAGAAGGGAAAATATTAACATTTATACGTAAATCGACGTGATCTCTCGTGAAACGACATTTACTAGCACGAAAATTTTTCACGCGGCAATCGATTGAAATATGTAGGATAGGTTGGTACCAACCTAGTTTAGATGCACGTAAAGTTTGGCGCGATTCTAATATCTAGAAGGGAAAATTTTAACAATTATATATGAAATCGAGATGATTTCGTCGCGAACGAATTATACTGACACGGAAATTTTTTCACGCGGCAATCGATTGAAAATATGTAGGATAGGTTGGTACTAAACCTAGTTTCAGATCACGTAAAATTTTCACGCGATTCTAATATCTAGAAGGAAAATATTAACAATTATATATGAAATTAAGGCATTGTTTCGTGGAACGATTTATACAGCACGGAAAATTTTTTCACGCGGACAATCGATTGAAAATATGGTAGGATAGGTTGGTACCAACCTAGTTTACATGCACGTAAAGTTTCACGCGATTCTAATATCTAGAAGGGAAAATATTAACAATTATACATAAATCGACTGATCTCTTCGCGAAACGAACGATTTACTGCACGGAAATTTTTTTCACGCGGCAATCGATTGAAAATATGTAGGATCGGTTGATACCAACTCAGTTAACTTGCAGCTTAAGTTTCACGCGATTCTAATGTCTAGAAGGGAAAATATTAACAATTATATATGAAATTAAGGCATGATTTCGTGAAACGATTTACTACAAGAAATTTTCTCACGCGGCAATCGATGAAATATGTAGGATAGGTTGGTACCAACTAGTTACATGCACATAAAGTTTCACGCGATTCTAATATCTAGAAGGGAAAATATTAACAACCATACGTAAAATCGACTGATCTCTTCGCGAAACGAACGATTTACTGCACGGAAAATTTTATTACGCGGCAATCGATTGAAAATATGTAGGATAGGTTGGTACCAACCTAGTTTACATGCACGTAAAATTTCACGCGATTCTAATATCTAGAATTGAAAATATTAACAATTATATATGAAATTAAGGCATGATTTCGTGAAACGATATACTACACGGAGAATTTTTTCACGCGGCAATCGATTGAAAATATATAGGATAGGTTGGTACCAACCTAGTTTACATGCACATAAAGTTTCACGCGATTCTAATATCTAGAAGGGAAAATATTAACAATTATACATAAATCGACTGATTCTTCGCGAAACGAACGATTTACTGCACGGAAATTTTTTTCACGCGGCAATCGATTGAAAATATGTAGGATCGGTTGATACCAACTCACTTAACTTGCAACTTAAGTTTCATGCAATTCTAATGTCTAGAAGGGAAAATATGAACAATTACATATGAAATTAAGGCACGATTTCGTGAAACGATTTACTACAAGGAAAATTTTGCCACGCGGCAATCGATTGAAAATATGTAGGATAGGTTGGTACCAACCTAGTTTACATGCACATAAAGTTTCGCGCGATTCTAATATCTAGAAGGGAATATATTAACAACCATACGTAAAATCGACTGATCTATTCGCGAAACGAACGATTTACTGCACGGAAAATTTTTTCACGCGACAATCGATTGAAAATATGTAGGATAGGTTAGTACCAACCTAGTTAACATGCACGTGAAGTTTCACGCGATTCTAATATCTAGAAGGGAAGATATTAACAATTATATATGAAATTAAGGCATGATTTCGTGAAACGATTTACTACAAGGAAAATTTTTCCACCCGGCAATCGATTGAAAATATGTAGGATAGGTTGGTACCAACCTAGTTTAGATGCACATAAAGTTTCACGCGATTCTAATATCTAGAAGGGAAAATATTAACAACCATACGTAAAATCGACTGATATCTTCGCGAAACGAACGATTTACTGCACGGAAAATTTTATTACGCGGCAATGGATTGAAAATATGTAGGATAAGTTTACATGCACGTAAAGTTTCACGCGATTCTAATATCTAGAAGGGAAAATATTAACAATTATATATGAAATTAAGGCATGATTTCGTGAAACGATTTACTACAAGGAAAATTTTTCCACGCGGCAATCGATTGAAAATATGTAGGATAGGTTGGTACCAACCTAGTTTACATGAACATAAAGTTTCAAGCGATTCTAATATCTAGAAGGGAAAATATTAACAACCATGTTGTATATTGTGTTGCCTAATATTGAATATTGCTATGTGCTCGCGGAGTTATCAATAAAGCGGTCTCTTGTACGTTATCTCTGGTCGAGATCGGTCGTTTTACTTCTCTCATCCATGCTATTCGGTATGCATCATGGCGCAGTCAGTTAAAACGCGAAGAAATAGATATATTTAAATTTATTAGAAAAGTTATACTAGCGAATGTGAAAGTAGCTTCAAAATAGAAGTTTTGTGTAAATAAGCGAGTTAAAGTATTTTAAATTATTAAAAGTATAGCGAAATAGCAAGAAAGCGAAGTTTTTTTTTGCGATGGCGTCCACGTGCGCATTTATAAAACCGGTCGAAAATTTGAATATAAATGGCAATATATATGAGAATTGGAAGAGATTTAAACTCGCATATGATATTTTTGCTGTTGCTGCGGGAATTAGCGTACAAACAGAAGAAATTAAGGTAGCGACATTTTTAAATGCAGTTGGTACAGAAGCTCTACAATTGTTTTACACATTCGAATTGTCGGATGAGGCCCGGAAGTCGTACCAGAGGGTAGTGAAGGCGTTCGAGGATTACTGCACACCAAAGAAAAATGTAGTTTTCGAGAGGTTTACTTTCTATTCGAGATGCCAAGCAGATAAGGAGCCCATCGATAATTTTGTCACCGATCTAAGAAGATTAGTAAAATCATATGAATTTGGAAATCAAGAGTCATCGTTCATTCGTGATCGTATTGTGTTGGGCATTGCGGATAAGACACTCCAGGAGAAGCTACAAGTTGAAGGTTTGGATCTGCAAAAAACAATTGATCGATGTCGTGCTTGGGAGTTAACCAAGGAACAGACAAAGCAGTTGCAAGCTACAGAAGAAGCATCATCACACCTGCACTCATTAGATAAGTATAAGAATGTAAAAAATAATTTCATAAATAACACTGCATCAGCAAGTAAAAGTAGTTCAAAAGTTATTAGAAAATGTTCAAAATGTTTGCTAAGTCATGGCTATAAATCTTGTCCAGCTTATAACAAGAAATGCTACAATTGTTCGGGTCTACACCACTTTGCAAGTGCATGCAAAAGTAAGAAAATTAAATCAATTAATATTAATGATGATTTTGTTGATACTGATGATGGTGATGATTTCAATAATTTTTATGTACATTCTGTTAAAGATTTTAATTGTAATTCTAATTTTAGGAATAAATGGGTAGAAAAGGTCAGGATAGGTGATGTGCTTGTCGAGTTCAAATTGGATACTGGTGCTGAATGTAACATTCTGCCTGTGGACGTGTATAGGAAAATAGATAGGAAACTAAGAATGAATCCGACCAACATTGTTTTGGAAGCTTACGGTGGAGAGAAGTTAAAACCCCTAGGTATTACTTATTTAGAATGCTCGTATAGGAATGAATTATGTGTTGAGCCTTTTGTTATATTGTCAGATAAGAGAATACCAATTTTAGGTAGGGATAGTTGTGTTAAATTAAATTTAGTTAAAAGGGTTGAAAGTATTAAGAAGGGAAATGATAAAGATAGGTTTATACAAAAGAATATTGATTGTTTTACTGGAATAGTAAATTTGCGAAGCAATATAAAATTAGATTAGGTAGATAATTATAAACCTGTAATTAAACCTCCTAGACGAGTCCCTCTGAAAGTTAAAACAAGTTAGGTAATGTTTTAAAAGAATTAGAAAGTAATGATATTATAGAAAAGATGATAGGCCTGGGGAGTGGCTCAATAATTTTGTAATTGTTGAGAAAAAAAATGGAAGCCTGCGTATTTGTTTAAGTCTTTAGAGTTAAATAAATATTTAATTTCTGAACTTTCATGATGCCGACCTTGGAGGAAATGTCTCAACATTAAATGGCATGAAATACTTTACGGTATTAGATTATAATTGTGGATTTTGGAATATCGAGTTGGATAACGAAAGTAAGTTGTTGACTTGTTTTTCTGACCCTCAGGGTAATATTTATCAGTTTAAGAGACTTCCATTTGGTTTGTCAATTGCACCACAAGTATTTATGAAATACAACCATGAGCATTTTGGTGATTTACCAGGTATCACTATATATCAAGACGATTTATTGATAATGGGTAGCACATTAGAGGAGCATGATGCTAATTTACAAAGGGTTATGGAGCGTGCTCGTCAGGTAAATGTAAAGTTTAATCGTAGTAAAGTTCAGTACAGACTTAGGGAAGTAAAATATTTGGGGCATATTTTCTCGGATAAGGGTATGGAATTAGATAAAGAGCGATTAAAAGCATTGGAGAAAATTGGTTTTCCAAAAAATAAAAAAGAATTAATGAAATTACTTGGTGTAATTAATTATATGAGAAGCTTTATTAGCAACTTGTCTGCATTAACAGCTCCTTTAAGAGCTTTGTTAAAAAAGGATGCAATTTTTTGTTGGACTGACAGTCACACTAAAGCAGTTAATGACATTAAAGATTCCATTAAAAAAGCTCCAATTTTGCAAGCTTTTGATCCCAATAAAGAAATTGTAATAGAAAGCGATAGCAGTCAAAATGGTTTGGGTTGTTGCTTGTTACAAGATAAAAGCCGGTTGCGTTTGCTTCACGCGCGCTCTCCGAAGCAGAAACTCGTTATGCGGATGGTAGAGAAAGAATTTTTGGGGTTAACTTTTGCATGTAAGAAATTTCATAATTACATATATTCACGCAAAATCAAAATGAAAACCGATCATAACCATTAGTTGCGATCATGTCAAAGGAAATACATAAAATTTCATCGGGGAAATTACAACGAATGAGATTAAAGTTATTAAATTATGATATTGATTTGGAATACGTTTCTGGAAAATACATCAATCTGTCAGATTATCTGTCTAGACATTTTCTGGAAACGGGTAATAGTGAGGAAGATACTGAGTTCACAGATGTAATTCATAGTATAAATGTCAGCAATGAGAAAATTCAAATCTTTCAAAGAGAAACTAGAAATGATACAATTTTAAGTTATTTGCTTCTATACTGTAAAACTGGTTGGCCAATAGTAAAACTAAGTAAAAGACGAAGTGAGATTCTATTATAAATTCAAGAACGATATATTTGTGGATAATGATATTTTGTTTCTTAATGATCGTATCATAGTTCCGCATTCTTTAAGATATGAAATGTTGAATCTTCTTCACGAGGTGCATTTGGGTATCTCTAAAACCAAATCACGTGCTCGTGAATTGATATATTGGCCTGGAATGGATAGTCAAATTGAAAGTTTTGTTAGTAAATGTGAATTGTGTCAGATGCATCAGTCTAAAAATGTTAAAGAACCATTAATTGCTCAAGATATACCCATGCTAGCATTTAGTAAGGTAGCCTGTGATATTTTGGAGTTACGTGGCAAGTGCTATTTAGTATTGATAGACTATTTTTCAAAGTGGATTGAATTGTTACCCCTACAGAACAAATCATCTCGAGAAATCACTAAATCGTGGTTGGAGATATTTTCTAGATTTAGTATTCCAAAAACTGTCATCTGTGACAATGTTCCTTTTAATTCTTATGAATGTAAGCAATTTGCTAATAATTACAATTTTGAAATTATTACTTCTAGTCCCAATTATCCGAAAGGACACGGTTTAGCAGAAAAAGCAGTTCATATATGTAAAAATATTCTTAAGAAATCAACTAATGAACAGCACGTTTTACTAAGTCTGTTGAATATCGTAATTCGAAAATCAAGGATTTAAGTTTCACTCCTAGCCAGTTGTTACAAAACCGGAGATGCAGAACAAAGTTACCTATTGCCGACTCATTATTGAAACCGACAGTAAATGATGGTGTTCAAATTCAGTTCCAAAATAAAATCAAAAACTATAGGGATCATTACAACAAAACAGCTAAACCAAGAAAAGAATTTAATGTTTTAGATAAGATAGTATTCTGGAAGGGTGGTAGATGGGTGAGAGGTACAATTATTAAACAAGGCAACACACCACGTTCGTTTATTATATGTTCTAACGATATGAAAATGTTTAGAAGAAATAGTTCTCAAATCAGAAAGTATATCGAACCACATTTTGACCTCGACGAGAACTCGCATCACCTACCAACTGATTCTAAACAAACAAACATAAACAGCAGTATCGATTCTGATTATAAACATGTTTTAAGATCTGGAACAGAATATTGAGCTACTGTGTATAAATAAAATGTACTGTATATTTGCCATATTAATGTGAGTTTGCTTTTGCATATTAGACTATCTTATTCTATGTATGATACTGATATAATGTATAGTTATATTAGTAATTAATGTTGTACTGTGATATTTTGTTATATTTATATTGTTAATACTGTTTACAATTATACATATTATATTATATACCTATTGTTAGAAGGGAGATGTTGTATATTGTGTTGCCTAATGTTGAATATTGCTATGTGCTCGCGGAGTTATCAATAAAGCGCTCTCTTGTACGTTATCTCTGGTCGAGATCGGTCGTTTTACTTCTCTCATCCATGCTATTCGCTATGCATCAAACCATACGTAAAATCGACTGATCTCTTCGCGAAACGAACGATTTACTGCACGGAAAATTTTATTACGCGGCAATCGATTAAAAATATGTAGGATCGGTTGATACCAACTCAGTTAACTTGCAACTTAAATTTCATGCAATTCTAATGTCTAGAAGGGAAAATATTAACAATCATACTGCTGTGGTTTGGCACCCCGGGGTTTGTTTACTCGACGTTGTTATTTTGATGAGATCTGTTTTTCTCAATGTTTCGGGCAAATTCTCTCAGAAGTTAATAATTTATTTTTAAGTAAGATTTTGCTAATTGATTTGATTTGATTGTGTAATTTGTTAATTTTAATGTTCAGTTATTTAAATTGTTTTCACCTTTTTAAATTGATAGTGTTTACTCATGTTAGCTCATGTCCTTCTTAAATGTAGTTGTTGTGTAGTTGTAGTGTCTCAATTTTAATTTAAAATTTGATTCGTTTATTTTGATTTTATTTCATCGATCAGGCAACTCAACTTTTTAATAACTGATATTATATAATTGTGCACATATTAGATATAAGATCCGTTATTATAATTTGATCTAAAATTTTTTTTTTGGTTTAAAGAGTTTAAATTTTTCCGTTTCTTAGTTTTGAAATTAGTTTTTTTTTTGTTAATCAGCTCGGTTCAGGTGAGAAGAAGCTTTCTGCTTGTGTTTAAATTTCAATTATATTATTATACTTGTTTTATCCACGTTTAAGTTAATTTTAGTGTGTTGTAATTTTGAGATCACGTGGATTTTTTGTGAAATAGGGGATAGGATAGGGGATAGGAAATAGGATAGGTTGGTACCCACCTAGTTAACTTACACCTTAAGTTTCACGCGATTCTGATAACTAGAAGGGAATTTTTTCTTTTTTAATTTTAATTAAATCTGTAAATAACACTTATTTTAGTATTTTAAATTTTAAAAGTTTTATTATAATATGAGAACAAGACACATTGAAGATGGAATTATATTTCTGTAATCTTATCCAATTAAATCAAATTTGTAAAAATAAAAAAAAGTATATACATATTTGTAATCAACTTAAATTTTATATAACTATTTTATTCCCAACATAATATTTTATTCTTATAGATTAATTTGTTTAAATTAAATTTTCATTTTTAGATATTGTTTGGTTTTTCTTTAAATTTGTTTGTGATTTTTAAGCAGTTATATTTAAATGTGCCTTTAAAGCAAATGTAAAATATATACCGTACGCGCTATTCTAAATGCAAACACCCGAATATTCCCGAGGCGCGCCGCTCTTATGCTGGCTGAAGCGACGATACGAAATGTACCGAGGTAGTCTGATTTGGGCAACGCAACGCATTCATTCAGGATGAGCGTATTTACAAAAACGTAATGTCTAGTGTCTACCTATCTAGTTAGAAATAAAAAAAATTATCGCACATCCAATATTCGAAATAGTCACTAATAAATTATTTGTCTTTTATTTTTTCAAGTAATATTTGAATACCTGCTTTTGTTAGTATATATATTGCCCCTGATATTTTCAGCAAACATCAACGCAATAATTAATGTGTTTGTTTGAAATCATTTTTTAATGAAAAGCAAGAGGGTTTCGAAAATGAAAATTAAAGTAAGTTTCAAGTAATGAAAATATCTTCGGCTAAATTGTGATAAAACAAGTGAAAGTAACCCATCTCCCTCCCTATGCAGCTCCTATTTGACTACTGCTTATTCACTTACTCGAGCGATAGATATTACGTCCCCATTCCCGATTTTTACGATGCCGGTAATTCACGATGTATCTAGTGTTTAGGGTTGTTTTAGCAGTATGTGTATTTTTTACTCTCAATACTATAAAAGGTATGTTTTACGTTGTTTTGGTAAAATATAAAACTGAAGGTTATACATTATTTGTTTAATAAGTTTATTTTATTTAAGATATTTTAATGTATAATTATAGTTGGGCAAATTTTCCAGCCCGGCAGGTACGTATTCAGAACGTGCGCTCCAACTCATGTACTCCAACAAAGCAGATGAATAGATTTGCAAGTCAATAACAACAGTGGCTGCTTTTCTTATAAAATGTATGTAAATGTGGAAAATTTGCGCAACTCTATTAATATGACTTATGTTTTATAAATACAGACTAAATTACAACGATACAATTGATCTGCTTTATTTATATTACATTATTTGAGGCCTGCGTCGCAATACGTATCTGCTCCGCCAGACAATTGCCCAACATATCCTGCCTATCATGTTTTTTTAATGTCTATCATTTCTAATATTCTTCTAGCTTTATAACAGTCTTCCCTACTCAATATCTCAGTTTCATTGAAATGAAATGAATAATTGTGGTTATTCATGTTTTTTAAGAGCTGGTTTATCCTATGTATGCGTTACCACAATTATTGCATGGAATATTATATATAACACGTGTTTATTTTAGATTAGAAGTGGTATAATTATTGGACAATTTTGCAAAAGTCATTGTTAAAATTAGCGAAACGTCAAAAAAAGTTTAATTTTCTACATGATTACAATATCCACAAAACCAAGATACATTAAAGAATTGTAAAGTAAACGGAAAAGAAAATATCCAAACATATTATATCAAAGAACTAGTTTCATAAGGGCAGTTTTAAGTGACGAGTCGTAAGTTTATAAATCCAAGGGTTTGCGCCGATTTTTTTCAAAGGACGAGTCTAGAAAGGTCTTATGGAACAAGTTCTTTGTGGTATTTTTCTTAATTTGGACATTAATCGCCCTTTTTAACTTAAAATGTTTCGGTAAAAGTTTTTAATAAATGCAGTTCGTGGAGTGTGTTTACATATTTCAAATACCCCGTATTAAACTGTTTTCTAGAAGACCCTCATTTGTTGTAGTTATTTTTTCCGTTATCTTATGTGCAGATAAACATCAAGCTATTATATTTTGATATTCCTTCGTTTCTCGTACCAACCTAGTACCTGACATGAGGGTGTCTTCCAAGGAGGAGAGATAGTAAATGGCAAACTCAAATGAATGTGGAAATGTATTCGTGTCACAGGGCAACGTCTACTAGAAATTGGGCAACGCGTCAGTAGTGAATCATCCATGCAGTCAGCACGTGGTTAGCCTCATTACAGCACCATCGCAGAGCTTGGTAAGTGTATAACTTTACAGTCGAGCTTTTTCGTCTTTTAATATTGTTTATATTACATGTGCAACAAAAATTTGCTATAATTTAATACAAAACAATACAGTGTATGCGACTGCCTACTTATACAATTATAAAAAATTCTGCTTACATTCATCCCTTTTAATTCTAGAAATTATGCATTGGTTTATTTATTTATGGACACATATAATAAGTAATGAATACTGGATTATTATTTTCACTTATAACAAATACATTTCATTGACTTTTATTAGTTCTATGTTGCTATTCGTATGTAGAGAGTGTTCCAAATATCCGGTGTACAACTTAATATGTACCTTTGATAGCAAAGTCCTACGCCAACAATTATTTGAAAATCCTCCTGAAACTTTTCCTTGGGTATACCGAAAGTCTCAAGCAAGTTGTATGTCGTGATAAAGAAGAAAAAACAAGCTTACAAATATGAAACGCAATAACCACACCATCTGTGGTGTTTCTGGCATAAAATCCCATTAGGTTTACATAGGTGCTTAAAATTGCATTTAAATTTCCAATTATCTATTATGTATTTGCATCTGAATAACTCTGATAATTGGAAATTTAAAATTTAAATGCAATTTTAAGCAGTACGCGTAAAAGCAGTCTGTGGCACCAAAATATAAATTGATGTTCTCGCACCCAGTATTTTTCACATTTAAGGTGAACAAATAGCACCCTATATATTCACAATCTGTATATACGTTTTGGCCCCATAGATGTGTATTAGAGCGATAATTTATTCGAAGAGAAAGCAATTTATCAAGCTAAGATAGAATACTATCGCGACTACATGTAACCCCAAAAAACTGTTTTATTATCATTACGAGATGTATTGTATTTTAGTGTTGAAATAATAACGGATAATATTATCCACTAAAAACTTTATTTTATTTGGTCGCATTAATAACACACTTCTTAAAACTAATTAAAAAGTAACCCTGTTTAAATTTTGACTCCTACCTACAGGCAGTATTGGTCAGTGGCGGCTGGTGCATACGTCACCGGCGGGGTCATTGCAATGATTGAAGTTCGTGTTATATCGTCCAAAATACGAAAATGACGGAGAATAGACTTAAAACATTTAATAGCCCTTCTATCTGGTATTAGTTGAGATAGGAAAACACTTTAAATAAAAAAGTTATAGTATTTTTGCTCTATTATCTTTTACAATTTTCAATCTTGATATTATCTCATAAATTGGTAAACAAATGAATACAACTTAATTTTTTAAATACACCGAGTATATCATTACATATCATGAAAGGCCTCTTCTCACTGATTTCGAATATAGGTATATATTTAAATAAACCGTTTTTGAATTACTGGAGTTTATATCATTTAAACAGTATCAGTGCAAACTCTAGATTGTTTTAGTTAAATGATCTTGAATGTATTTGTTACTTGTAGTAATCGCCTGCAAGCAACTTAAATGGGTGTCTTCGTTGGTGGTGCCACTGTCGTCAGAAGACGAATTGAAATTAGACATGCAGTCATCTCCTGTTCACAACAGGAAAAGTAGAAAAAAGAAATATAGACGTTTCAGTTATAAATATGTCAGTAAATGCGTTTCCATGTTCTTGTGCAAACAAAAAATATTATGTGACCAGTCGAATTTAGTGAAATTTGAACTCCCTGTATATTAAAAACAAGCCATAATGTATTGACAACATAAACTTATCTATCACCACACCATATCTACTAACCCTTAGATTAAGTAAATAATTAACGATTACTCAGTCGGTCAGATATATACAGTTTTAATTTTCTCTAATCAATCTGTAACAAACTATCATACGCAAAGGTATCACAAAGACTGTAGCGTAATAATAGGCACATAAATATTCAATCACTTCGCACTACACGACATTTTATAAAAATTCGTTTAACTTAAAAATTGTTTCAGGAATACGTGAGCCCCGCTATCATTCGGTCTTCGGTTGATGATGGGAGCCCACGTGTTCTCGAAACAATTGTCTCGAATAAATAAAATCCCTTGTTGCGCGGAGTGAATGGATATTCCTGTGTCAATAAGCAAATAACAAATAAACAGGTTAATAAAATTAAACGTAATTATAGAATTATTACACTCATATCATTACGTATAATAATATTTGGTCTGCAAAACAATGAAATATTTTTTAACACAAGCAAAAAAAATACGAAAACTATTTAAAACTAATTTTAGTAGTTTTTTTTGACCTGTTCATATCGGACCACGTCTAGCTATAGTTTCTGCAAATAAATCACTAATTGTAATTATTATATGGAATACTAAACGTACCACTTCGGCAATTTCGATTAGAATAAGGAGATTTAACTTAACAATTAGATGACTGACGTATTACTAAGCATCTACTAGAGCTGCTTTTGTTTGTGTCAGTGATATAATCAGAATTCTCTAACCACAATGGTGTCAATATATTTTTTTTGACTACTTAACACTTCTAAATTAAAATAATTTAATTTATATCAAATTATTACCTTCTGAAGAAGCCATAGATAAATAAGGAAATATTGAGGCCATAAAGAAGTAATTTTATTGAATAGATCGCAACACCCATATAATTTTATACATATATTTATCCTACGCACTCTTTTGCGTCATGCATTGCCTTTTTACATTACATTTTGCTTCCTCGACTATTTTGCGTCCGTATACCGGACGCAAAATAGTTCCGGCCTTATTAATGAAGTAAACCGCTAAGAAACAAAAAAATTGTCCGTATGTGCCCGTTGGTCATACCACCACCATTGCCAGGTTTTTTTTCTCATATTTTTATTCCAAACCGTTTAGTATCTAAGATGGAAAATAGGTGGAAGCAAAATAGTGCGTCATATGTAAAATTCGCGTATAATTTAGTTCACAGAAATGCCGATAGAGCCAAAATAATATACACATGCCGTATATTTTCATTACAAACGGCGCATTATTTTGCTTCCTTCTACTTGGCAACGTCGCACACATATAGAAGAACCGATGAAGTTAGTGATTGTAAATCAGTAGGCATATGTATGACACAATTTAAAAAAAAAAAAATGTTAGAAGTGTTTCTTTTCCTTTGACTAATGAATACATTGTGAAGCATTTGGAAAGTGTCGGTTTAGTAAGAGGTGCCCGTGACTTAGTTTTTTTTTATAGATGTTTTCTTTACAAAATGTAATATTTACCAGAAATTTATAATTATTTCACTTATACTACCGTTTCTCTTCCAGCATTTCCTTTTTTTTTTTGATACCTCTACATAATTTTTCAGTTAGGTTTCTCCCATTATTTTATTTTAGTTCAATAAGCCAAGGATATCTCCCAAAACAATTACAAAATCCAGTTTGGCCACAACAACTATCTTTCAGTTATAGTAAACAAATTCTAGAAAATGGATACCATATGATAGATTTCACTATTGTACTAAAGTGTCGACTATGTATAGACCACATAATAAATCAATTAGAATAAAAAAAACAACTTTAATCTCAGAACACTTTGCCACACGGGAAAGTGAAATCGACTATTCCTTCTTTACAATTTTCTCAATTGATTATGGTATGGTATATCATAAGTAATAGCACGGAAGAACTGCAAAGCTTGAAGTATGACACCTGGCGCCTCCGCCAAAATAAAACATGTCATAGTCTTGCTTATCCAATAAGTGGGGAAATCAACATTTAAAATAGATTTTCAGTTCGAATATTCAAAAACGTGCGTTTAGCTTAGGTATCCGATTTCTAGGATGGTACTAAAGTCTGAGGATGCTTCTCATTAAAGCACACACTTTTTTACCTTTGCTATTTACATTTGTCGATATATCAATTAACAGTAATGAAGCGTTTTCTTTTATCGACCTCAACCGAGACATAGGTTAAGTTGGGTTAGGAGTAAGATGGTCGATGGATACGTTTCACTGCAATCTTTTCATATCTATGTGGTCACCTTTTTTCCTAGGAGACACACTCTAATTTTACCGTCTTAATTAGGTCCACTATCATTGAGAGCACCTCTTTTGTGAGTCTGTTAACTGTGAGGTTCTCCACGCCCATGATTGGAAACCTTGTCCTCGGCAGGCCGTCACATTAGCACAGTACATGAACTGGTGATTTTCCTCCTCCTGACAAAATCTGCATATAGCATCATCTGCCAGGCCAATATTGTACATATGCCTGTTTAGTTTGCAATGACCAGTCAGCAGACCTACTACCATTTTGACATCTTCCAGTCTTTACTCAGTAGGTCTCTAACACACTCACGCTTTTCTTTCAGGTGTCTGTATACCACTTCGAGTCCGCTGTCACTGCAGTGCCTTTTCGGTCCTTCTTATCTGGTAAATTTATAAATTTATAATCTGATGTTTTCTGTCAAGGTTGAGATACATGAGATTTCTTGAAAATATATGTTCCGGCTCTATATCAAGAAATAATTTAACACGTTAAAACAAACAATAGGGAAAGATTACTGTTAATGTATCAGTATGTACCTAATACAGTGGACACAAAATTTTGTTGATTTTTAATTCTTTATTTCTGTAGTCATTTGTAATTAATTGAAGAACTTGGTTCGGTGGAATTTTGTGGCTGGCTTCATGTAAAGTCCTACATAATTGCCAAACGATTCGACTTTTATATTTTTATAGAATAAAAAATACCTTAATTAATTATCTAATCATTAATATTTATTATTACAATATCTTTCTGGACCTATGTCGTATACAACATCGTTATTATGGCCAAATGTTAATGTACTGGACAACACACACATATACCAAATGATTTCAAATGCAAATATTATGAGATCTTGGTATGAATGTGCATTTCTGCTAAAACAGATTTTTTTATATACTAATAAATTTTAAGAACGGTAGATATTAGTGTTGCAAAAATCACCAGATATTAAAAACCGGTTAATCGATACTCAGTAACAAAAAAAAAAACGTGTGTGTGTGCATTTTTGAAATTCATTACGTTATAAATACCTGTCTTTTGATTTTAAAAACCGATTTTGGTTTTGAAAACTGGTTTTGGTTTCGATACCGGTTTTACCGGTTACCTGGTTACACATTCTGATTTGAAAGCCATTAATTGCCACATCCAAAACCGGTTTCATATAAAACTGGTTTCTATTTGCAGCACTAGTGGATACACAGAGAATGATGTAAAGATTTAAACAAAAGGAGGCGTAAATTTCAGGTAACTCAACACTATTACAATACGTAGATGACCTACTTATTCTGGCATCGGATAGATGAACTGATTGATTTGAGCACTGAATATAGATCATCTTCCTATTCCTTTAACACCGCCTATTGTATTATTCCTTACTTATGAGTAGTGTATTTCTTTACATAAAGAGGTGTTAATTCCCTTAACTGGGCTTAGCAGCCTGTGTGATATTTTATCCGGCAAATCAGCTTCCATCCAAGTTGATTGCTTCCCGCAATGGTAGTCTCTGCCGTGCATAGTCTACATACAGGTCCATCTTTAAAGACGCTTATTCTATGTGGGTACTATCTTAGGCAGCCGTGCCATGTTCATAGATTCGGCACCGTTCCAAGCTGTATTCGGTTGATAGCCAGCACATCCGTTGCTAAATGCCTAGATGGTTGCCTCATCATCCGTTTGTTGTGTGTCTGTCCTTACGCTGTTCCAATGAGTCTAGTATTTCTTTTCGATCCACTCAGTCACTACATCACGTATCGCAATCTTGGTTATCTCGAGAGCTGGGCCAGATCCAATGAATTTTATTGAAGAGTCCTTGCTAGCGTTCGCAAGTTCGTTGCATGCTATGCCCTTATGCCCTGGCATTCACACCAAAGTAACTTTATTGTGTTTAGTTAGTAGGTCAAGATGTACCAAGCAATTCCAAGTTAGTTTTGAGGTTACTTAGTAGAATACTGCTTCAGAGCAGTTCGATTGTCTGATAGGATATTGATCAGCTTTGCATACCAGTTTTGGGTTTTGCTGTCCAACCATCCCCGTTCATGATAATCTTGAAGGGTTTCTCGAAGGAGATTTTGAGTTATTGTATCACTGGCCATTTCAAAGGTACGGTTATGTTATATTATTCTGACATTCCTAGGAGTATCTATATGTTTCCATTCTTGCCGCCCCTTAATCTAAATAAAGAGACTAGATTTGACATGGTTTCCGTAGTAGGTTTATGTAGTTTCAGTGATGCACAAGCAAGCTAATCTTCGTCTTTTTGCGAGTTTAATAATCGTCTGCCTCTGCGTGGTCTTTGTCCACCAAATCAGGGAGCCATATGTTAACAAAAGGCTTACCAGTTGTCAATCCCCATGTTTTCCCAATTGTTCTAAGGGTTATCATTCATTCATTCATTCATTAAAGTTAGGGTGGACACTTAATGTCCGGGCACTTGAGCTAGGTGCTCATTGTACCATCCCTATTAATTCTCTTATTTCTATTCGAGCAGCTTGGCGTTCTCCATAAAGCCCAGTATCTTGCCCAATGGAAACTTGGGAACCTTCGAGGGCTGCAATAGATCTCTCCCGAAATATTTCTGCCTGAGTACCTTTAGTTCCTCACATGTGCAGATTACATGTAAACTCGTTTCCTGCTTTAGTTCGCATCTTCTACACCACGGTTCGCTTACACGGCCTGTGTTGCATAGATGCTTTTTCAGGGGACAGTGTCCAGTTACCAAACCAGTAATGGTTTTAACTTCTTTCTTATTGCGCCTGAGTAGGTTATCAGAGAAACTAACATCCCTATCCCCTATGAGCGCTTTGGTATGGAGTTGACCTTCAGTTGACCTCCATTTCTTTGTACTTTCTTTATCTAACCAGGTCCAGATCTCCCTTCTTACGGAATGCTTAGTGATCCCACATACGGGCTCTGGACCCATGAAGTGTCTCTTAGAGCCCTCCTTGGCTAGTTCATCGGCTATTACGTTGCTCATCATATCCCGGCCCCCAAATCAGAGACACCGTGTTGTCTCGTGCCAGTGTATTGAGGGATAGTTTGCAGTCTCTAACTAGTTTTGACCTAGTTACTGGGTTCGAGACTGCCTTAATGACAGCCTGGCTGTCAGTCATTATATTAATTTTCCTCCTCATGTAGCCCACTTTTGCAATCATTTCTGCACAGGCTGCAAGTGCGAATACCTCTGCCTGGAAGACCGTTGTACGTTTCCCCAGGCTTATGGATATCCTTTGATTAGGACTGGGCCCACAAATCCCGGCTCCTGTGCCCTGGCTGGATTTGGATCCGTCCGTGAATCAGTTATCATTAGGAGTGATCTCACTACGTGCCTGGTCTCTGTTCGGTATGGAGATTTTCAGTGAAGATAATTTCGGGTGCCATGCTGTCCGTGGGCATTTGCAGCAATGGCCCGTCCAGCATCGTGCCCGTAGTATAAGTGTGCCCTCCCACCCTGAAGTTGGGATGCCACAGGCTGTTGGCTTTCAGTCTAAGGATCGCATTCATTGCCTCCGCTCTCACATGAAGCTCCAGCGGGGGGAGGCCCACAATGGTCTCCAAAGAGGCGATCCCTCTGCTGTTAATTGCACCGGTGATACCCAGCAATGGTTATCATTAATGCCATTAGCTATTACATTTATTTGTCATGTGGTCAAGTGTTGATTCCAAGTTAGTTTCGAGTCAAGAACCACTCCTAAGGATTTGGATTCTTGACTGAATTGCATCTTTTCGTCATGAAGAGTTGGTGGCGTTAGGTCACCCAGCTTTCTTTTTTTCGTGAAGGAAACTAGTGTAATTTTCACAGGATCAATCTTTAGGTTTTTCTTTACACACTACCCCTTTGTTGGTTTCAAAGCTCTCTGAGTTCTGAAATTATGCTTGTAAGAAGTTTGTAATTGGTGATATTTTCTTAGCAGTTCTTTTATTTGCCAAATACTTCCAGGAAAGTAAGTATATTTTGTTTCAAAACTTTTGGTTCACAGGAAAATCAGTTCCGAAGTATTTAGTTCGTACCAATATTTTCCCAGATAAGCATAAAATGTGCTTTAAAACCATAATAATTAGTACTAAATAAGACTTTATTTTTTTAACACTCACATTATGTTTCTATCAGCTTACACATACAAAATAATTCTCAAGCATTAAAAATCGGTGCCGACCTGATTTTCAATTCAGTTAGTTATCAAATTCGACCAAACTTCATACAGTGTTCTCGACTGGCGATATATACTTTATTTCGACTAATTTGCGTCCACCACAAAAAAAAACACAAAAATACAATTTTATATTGATTCTATATTTCTCCTTAAATATGCTATATTGCTTCCTATATACGTTTATTTCGATCAACATATGGCAACGTGGCGGACGCATTATACTTACAATTTTATACAAAAAAATATACATCGGACGCAAAATAGTTAGCAATTTGTCTGAAAATATACGCAGTGGACGCAAAATAGATAGGTAAATGTAAGGAAGCAAAAAAGTGCGTGGAATAAAAAAATCGTATAATTTCATTTTAAAGCTACAGCGATAAAAAAGTGATCAGGGTTATCCATTTTTTCCCGCGGTTCAATATACGTCACTAAAATGCTTCTAACTACACTCCTTCCTGGGGACGCACTACGACCGCGTTATGAAAGGAAGCAAAATAGTTAGCGGGATGTAAATATATATATATTAGAAGTAATTATTATTTTATGTACGCACCTGTTTGCAAGTCCAGTATAATTTGGATTAGATCGCATTAGTAATCATGGAAATTGAATATAATTTACCGTCTGACAACTGTACGATATCCTGGTATCCTAGGTTTTCACTTTACCTGAATGGGGCAGTAACTCAATGTAATTCGTTGAAAGAAAATGAATAAAAATACCTGTTTACGGAGAGGTTGTTGATAAAAAAAAGTCTTTGAAAAGCTGTGTCATTTTTTATCAAGTGTAATGAATTAAACCATATTGCTGTTATATATCTGGGATCGAAGGGGATCTATTCACGTAATTACTACGATTTAAAAATATTTAAAAGAAACGTCAAGATCATTCGACATTATAAGAAATTGGCTGTTTACTATACCTGGGTACATGTTCTACATGGAATCATACATGTGTCTGCTGTTTCGAAAGTGATCATACATCTTGAATGCTACGAAGGAGGTCTGTTTCCCTGGATTTTATTCCAATTGCGAATAAATAAATGTATCGAAGTGAAGGGACACAGTTTTGAACACATGGCTTTTTGAAATGTTATTTAATGTTCAAATAAAAAAACACAAAAATCATGTTTGCTTGCTTCTCTTCTTTGTGTATTTTTTCTAGACGTTCACAATCATGTTTCTTACGATTACAGCGCAATCTGTTACGAATCGAAACAAAAGTTTCAAACAAAAACTACATACTTGATGGCGTAGAATTCGAATCTGCAATACAAAATAGGGGTTCCCATTTGAGATTTCAAAGTTGTCCCCCCTCCCACTCTAGCAGGTGAGGTGGAGGATCGAGTTCGGCTCCATTCAGTGAGCCCCCTACATTATAACAAATATTATTAAGGTCTTTTTTTGATTTTATGCAGTGTTTTAGAGATATTCCATTGTCTCAACATAAAAAACACCCTATATTATCCGTTTCTTATTATAATGGAAATTGTTTTCTTGGTAGTAGCGGATGTGTAATAAAACTCTTTCTTGATTTACATAGTTTAATTTGAAATTTAAAATTTGGACGTTTCGGCTATATGCATATAGCCTTTTTCAACTAAAATATAAGATGATAATAATTAATATGTGGTAAAATTATGTTTAAGAATAGAAAAAGCAAAAAATTAAAAATTAACATTTTGAATTACCATTGTGAGTTGAGAATGGATTTATTTAAATAAACAAATGATTGCCTTAATTTTTTTCTTCTAAATCAAATATAAAGTAACATTTACATTATTGATTTGTAATAAATGAAAATTATAATTTTCTAAATTGTATTATTTAAAATTTTTAAAGGAGCGGAAGCTTCTCTTTAAATTTATGTGACATTTTTCAAGAGTATTAAACACGAAATCAAATGATGTGGTTACAATAGAATTTTTTTTGTAAAAATATGTTTTATAGTATACATATGTCATCTGAAATGATAAACAAGTAAAAATACATACAGTGATGGGGAATTAAATTTTGTACAAAATTTTAAAATATGTATAATACGATAAACATAGGGGTAATATTTTTGGTTATTGTATTATAGAAAAATAAATACTAGATAAACCAGCAATCTCCTGACGGTCATATAAAGCTAAAGGCATACGAAACCGTATATATGAAAACACATTAAAATAACTTATTGAATAGGGAATCAGCATCCCTACACCATTCAAGTTTGATTTATTTATTGCGCTAGAGAAAAAGAAAAGCTACACATTTGTCGATAAGTCTTGGTATTTCGAAGGGCCACGTAGGCGTAGAAAGAGCACTTGTAAATGTATTTCGTTTGGGAGAGAGATAGCGATGCGTGCTTAGGTAATAGGATTATTCTTGTCCCGAATTAATCAAATCTGATGTAGTGCGGAGTGAGCGGATATTTACGTGTTTATTACTACACTACTGTAATTGCGAAGCTTTTTGACATAATTTAATGGGTAAAATAAAAGGGAGATCAAATACAAAAAAGCTCAGAAGCTGCAGTGTCTTCATAGACTTCAGGTCAGGCGACTCCCAAAAGAAAAACTATGCAGCTAAAATTACAACTACTAGTTTATAGTCGCAGTCCAGTTACCTAAACTATGTATATAAATGGTGGTCGTGGTCTCCAACTACAGTTTTTGTAGTTATTAAATGATAATTATAGTATGGGTACACTTAACTACCCTAACTACTAAAGTTGCAGCTACCTCAGATGTAGTTACGCTTTATATGACAATTTTCTTCCAGTTAGTTTATAAGCAGACTAATATTGTAGTTTTCAAAGTCTTTTTAAGGTATTCGCAAACAAATCGTTGTTTATTAAAAAAATACATGTAAACGCATTATAAATTTACCCGTATATAACAAAAGTTTTGGTAGAAGTGTTGAACAACATAAAAACAATACATAAAATACAAACATTGTACAAAAGAGCAAACAAAATAAACAAATAATAAGGGAACTTCAAAAATATTCAGTATGGCTACCATTTCTCTTGAGGCATATTACTAACCGTTTATGAACTTCTTCCGAAGTCACCCGGCTTAGCTGGTCTTGAGTTAGTACCTGGAACCCATTCTTACTCTTTAACGCAACTCCTCATTGTTTACGGGGGTTGAATGGCTCCACAAATAAAATTATAACGGAGTTAGGTCCAAGTCAAAGCTAAAGCTCATTGTGCTCAATTCAACGATCTTCGAACATTTCCGTGATAACTTGATCCACGGCATCGCTAAAATGGGCTGAAGCTCCATCCATTTGATACCGGCAATCCCATAGTCTATTTATAGGTAGTTTCTTCAGAAAATTTGAAATATACCCACGAAGAATTTCAATGTATTTTTGACTTGATAGCGTTTCCTTATAAATTTTGAAACGCATTTTGTTTCCCATAATTAAACAAAACTCATTAAAACTGAATCGAAATGTGTTTGTCTAGTGAGATGCGGGTTTTCAGTATCCCAGCAGTGTATCATTGCGTATGCGAGTATTGCGGATAGCTATAATAGGTATCCACCCAGAAAATTTGGCTTCGTCCGTCCATATAATCTTCGATAAAAATTCTGGATCTTCTTGCATGCGCATAATCATTTTCTCACAAAAGTCAATTTGTTGTATCAAAATACATTGAATGCACGAACGCGCTAATCCTAATGCCTCAGAAGCAGCACGTATTGAGCTGCGTGGATTAGCACGAAAATATACCAGCACGTTAATTTTATAATTTTAGTTGTTTTGGACCGGTTTTGTAACAATGTTAGTTGTTTTCCATTTTCCAAGTTGAATAAAATTGTTCTCTATTTTCTTAAATTTTCTCTAACCATTGTAGGCAAGTGAGGATATCTATCGCTAAATACGCGGCACGTTCGACTAATATTTTTGCCACACTTTCCATGGATGTAAAATAAATATAAAATGCCTTGATTTGTGTAATTTTGAAAATGTGCTTTATTTGTAATAGTTTACTTTCAAATAATTTACAGGAAAGTTAAATGTGCTGTCAAACGATGTAAACAATATGTTCACTTGTTCATGTGAAATAAATTTTACTGATAAATATGGAAACTAGTCACAAGAAATACTTCAAGTAATTTCTACCGGTTTTGTGAAATAAGTGTGAATATTCCAAAACTATCAAAAAGAGGTATACTAAACCTTAACACTAATCGATGTAGAATCTTGCGCTGTATTCAATGCTACACTGGAAAAAAAACATGTTCCATTTGAAGAAAAAGCTTTCTACTTTAAAGATGACCGGTGTGAAGTTAGCAATAGGTTTCAGCAATAATTTTTTTTTCGGTCAAATTAATTCCAAATGTAATACAATTGCGTTCTATGAATAAAATCACTTCACACAGCATTGCAAAGACTGGAATACACAATATTTTTACAAAATGATGATGTTTTTAACATTCGTAATTATCCCAACTAAATGCACGCGCCACCGTATACTTTATTTATTTTGGCATCGTTCGTCAACTTTAATTTCAAATTTTATTTGCCAGACGTGTTAGGTGGTACCCAAAGATCCGTTTAAAAAAAATATGAAAATGACAGTATCTTTATAACAGTATGAGAGAACGCCAAAAGTATTTTCCAGAATTTTCTGCCCAAAGGTAAAAATAACAGTAATCATTGAAATTTTTTGATGCAGATTTTCGCAGACATATAGTAGTGCTACCCTTGAGTTGACGCAAACAGGATGACAATACCTGTTACATGTTTTGCATTTTATTTCTCCACCGCAAAGATATTTAATCTCCACATTAAAGATATTTAATGCCCTCTGAGTCATGGGAAATTTCAAATAATTTCTATAAAGGCTTGGGTCGAAATCAAAGTCAAATTTTTTATTACTTATTATGGTTTCGACATAATAAAGGAAAAAAAAACACCGCAATTACACGAGTCTATTTTTTAATTTTATGTTATTTCTCAACAATTGCTTTACTTTGTTGACATAGTCTGAACCCCGTTTCTATTGTTTCTCCTGTTGGGGTCAAAGATTTTTAGATTGCCCTGATTTGTTAAGCAAACCAAAATTCGGAAATCCTTGGACCATTACTGGTCCAAAGTCAGTTCCATTGCAAAAAAATTTTAAAAAATAATCGATTGTAAAGTTGTCGAGTCACATATCACGTGGTTTTTTATGGAAATTAAGCAGATTATAGCTGGAAAAGTACAATTTATCCTTTTGAAATTTTGAAATAACATAGTCTTTGCAAAGTTGTTCTACTGAATTCTCTGGAGGGACTTTTTTATAGGCATCATTGACTTCGTTTTTTGGGTTTTTATTTTTGGTTTTACTGGTAAGTTTTTGCAATTGTTGCAGTTTTTGCTTTTTAAAATACGTGTGTATGCCTTTTTTGCTTTTGCACCATGTCTTCTCGTCTATGTGATACTCAGGTTTTCTTTGTGCTCACTGAGGAAATACTTTCTGACTTCTCTAATAAATCGAGAGCAGTTTCGATGTAGCACTTTACCAAGGATGTTATTTTTTACAATCCTATACCAACCTTCAACCAAAGAGTTGATTTGTCTTTCACTTTTGTGTATAGAGGTCCACAAAGGTGGGAATGGGATATAATGATGTAAAAAGTGTTTAGCGAAAGCTGGATTAAATAAGGGATTACATTTTGTGGTTTCATTATTAACTCTGCTTGGATTAGCAGTTAGTACTTCTTCAAAATGTAGATACAATTTATTCATGTACAATAGTACATCTTTTCTCTGAATAATTCATAGTGTGATCAGTGATAAGCTCATCTTGTGGATCTAATTCAATATCAGTTTTCTTGAAGAAAATATTAGTTTATTTTTGCACTTATTTAAGTATGTGCTTTCAAATTCAATATTTGTAATTACAAATATGTTAGTAATGTGTTTATTTATTTCATTAAAGTTGCTCAAATCAAATAGAGTCATTATAATTTCTTTTAATAATGTTCCTACCATGTTTTATAATTTGTCATTCTTAATTTTTTTAAAATGATCTTTGGACACCCCTTAACACGTCTGGCAAATAAAATTTAAAATTAAACGTGAGGAACAATGTCGAAATAAATAAAGTATGCGGCAGCGCGTGCATTTGAACGAATCGATCAACTTTAATTCTTTATAGAATTTGTTACAAAAATATTTTCATTTTTATATTTTTTTGAAATAATCTTTGGATAGTCCTTAACATATCTGGCAAATAAAATTTGAAATTAAAGATGACGAACAATGTCAAAATAAATAAAGTATGCGGCAGCGCGCGCATTTGAACGAATCGATCAACTTTAATTCTTTATAGAATTTGTTACAAAAATATTGTTATTTTTATATTTTTCTTTAAAATGATCTTTGGATTCCCCTTAACACGTCTGGCAAATAAAATTTGAAATTAAAGATGACGAACAATGCCAAAATAAGTAATGTATACGACCACGCGTGCATTTAGTTGGGATAATTACGAATGTTAAAAACATTATTTTGTAAAAATATTATGTGTTCCACTCTTTGCAATGCTGTGTAAAGTGATTTTATTCATTGAACGCAATTGTATTACATTTGGAATTACCTTGACCGAAAAAAAATCTATTGCTGAAATCTATTGCTAACTTCATACCGGTCTGGACATGAGCTTCTGAACACGCTATATAGAATATTGCAGTTATCGCAGTCGTAGTCTATACCTATGACCATGTACTAGCATCCATATCAGCAGAATATTTTAATATCTAATAGCCTATGAATATTTAATTTTATTGGAAAAACTGCAAACTGCAAAATTTTTACAAAATTGTAAATATCTCAAAACGATTAGGTTCAGGAATAGGAATTATTAATACAAACTGATCACAAATGATGCGAGGAATACACTGAACTTATAAAAAAATTGCGCCATTCCATTTAAAATAGGATGTTGATATCGACACCCTGTATACCAAAAAATATTTTCTTTAATAGATCATAGGCGGCCTCTGTAAGTTTAAAAATCAAATTCCTATTAGAAGTTCGAAAAATTCTAGTGACTCAGTTCGGTGGGACACCTGTATAAAACTAAATCTTTAAATAGTGTTATTGTATTTCCGTCAAACAAATTTACTTTTGAGGAATAAAAACACAAAAATCAACGATTTTTTACTCCTATTTACTACGTACATCAAAGATAGGAACCAAGCCACTTCTAACAGTTAGTTTAATTTAAATTATTGTACGGCGTTTAGTAGGTACGCAATATATAAAAAAAAACGTTTTCGCGGGTATTTACAGTCGGACAAACTGACAGCCGGCACGGAAGATTTTTGTACTACGCTTTCTGAGATAGCTATTACGAGGGTAACCCAGTAAGTTCTTAAACGAGAACGAAAGCGATAAGCGTGTTGCCGTAAGTAATTACACAAATCATATTAAAGTAAAACTAGTATTCAAGTAAAGAGAAAACGTCGTTACAATCTAAGTAGAACTGCGAAGGTGTTTGCTGAAGTAGTTAAGTATATAAGTAACTACTACCCAAAGAAGTTAGAGTAATGGAAACACTTGTTTACATTTAGGATTGAAGCCATGATAAAACCAAAATATTTACATTATTGCCTCCTAGAGTGGGGGTGAAACAATATTGAACACTATCGAGTAAAATCGGAACGCTCGTGTTCGTAATTTCAATCTTTTACGTGCTCTTGTTTCGTGTATGCGTATTGCGTATATCTTTGTTGTTTGTTTTACGCAAGTTCATGTTTGTTTATAGTGTGTTTAATGCGTTAAAAGTTTATTATAATGTGCAAGACAGTGGTAAAAGCGTGCAGTGCATGCCAAAAATACCGCAATACAAATGAACAACGCCGTTTTCATAAATATGAAGAAAGAAAGCTTTAGAACTAGAGGTATTTTGCATAAACAAATACAATTCAATAATTAATAAAGTATTACATCAGTGTAGTGTGCATTTTTTTTAATTTTATGACCCTTTAGTTCACCTGTCTGTGTCTGATATTCCCTACCGTAGCTTTTTCATACATATGCAAGTATTTTTTGTCAGTATTTGCATATGTGCAATATAAACCTTATATACTAAAAACTGGAATAATAACCAGTCAATGTTACTTTATATTTTGAACAATGACTATTTTTCACATCATTCTGATGCATTTGTGGTATCTAATTTTGATTGCAAAACATTTTATTACCTGCATATTCTTCCATCTGAGTATGTGCAAAAATAGTAACTACAAAATCTAATGAGCAGCGATGAATATTTTCAAAATTTATATTTCTGCACTGATATTTTCAGTTTTTTTACAAACTGATTTTATAGCAGTTTATATGATACCTTACCCACTTAGACCACATTTTATTTTTTTCATTTAATGCTGCAAAATTTCCGTTTCTTTTGATAGCAATTTCTTTTATTTTGTTTATCCTTTATTCTCTGTAGCTACTTGTGCAAAAGGTTTAATAAATAAAAAAGACGAATTCATTCCACACAACGCTGGAAAGCTACACGGGTGCTATTAATTGCCAGTTCTTCTTTATACTATTGAAAAATAAATATTTTAATCTGCGTCAGTTAATCAAGTAACGCGAAGAAAATGATTATCATATATTGAACACTAACATTGATAATATGAATTCAGAAGTAATTTATTGGGGTATTAGATAAGATTAAAATGCAATTATCCATTGTATGTAGTTGTAGTAATTAAAAGTAAAATGAATCCTCTTAAATACGAAAATACCCAAACACATGTTGCGCCATTCGATCATGCAGCAAAACCGAGCGAAACTATACGCTGCTGAGTCAGGGGGAATTGTTTACAAAATCGAGCTATATGTGCTTCACGCCCGCATATAGCGACTGTTAAACGATGCTACTTCCATTACTCTAAGTTTGTTGCTATTACCCAACACTACTCGGACAAACTGTTTGAGTAAATTGTGCATCCTGCTAAATGACTTAAACGATAAACAACTTCAGAGAGATTTTGTATTTGATGTACAATCGCCGACATTAATATTTAGCACTCGAACGATTGACTCGACGCTTTGATAGTGCTAAATATTAATGTCGGCGACTGTACATACATCTATATAAAAATTGAAGGAAATATATATAATAAAACCAAAATCCGGATATTTTTATGCAATTTGTGCCTAACACCCACCTCAAAACAACAAACCCAAAATCAGGTCACCTGATTAATATTACTTATTGTTACAATATTTTTCTGTATTTCGGCTGCTCATACTAAGAACAATCAGAAATTTTATTTTTTATTTGCATATACTATCACACAAAAAAAATATATTCAACCTAAATACATATATTCTCATATAACAAAAAAAAAACAAGTTAGCTCCTTAAAGAAACGTGCCCCGAAAGCGGAAAATAATTACGATTTTTACCACTAACATACCTCTTTAACGCGATGGATTAAGTAGTATCTGGGACAAAATTGTTTTCTACTCTCATGCAAATATCTCGAAAGGGATAGTGTTGATTAACCCATTTTTTTTTTTAGTTTAAAAGATGTATAATGGCAGCACTCATTTATCTTAATTTCTGGCTTCTACCTTTAGCTAGTAGAGCATTTGTTGTTATAATAGGTAATAAATGAACATAAATAAACTGCAAAAAGATAAAATGTCATAATTTGCAATGATAGTAACGTTCGAACTATTCTCATATACCACTATTTTAACTTGCAACTACTTAATAACAATAGCCGTTACTGGGAGCAAACTTGTAGTTGCAGTAAGTTACATAATTGTCGATTTGTTTCAGGATTTATCTATTAATTAGACAAATAATAATGCCTACCACTTCGGCTGGAGATGGTCCTTTCATATTCCGACTAAATGATAGTGGCTCTGGGGCCTTATTACTTACACAGGTTTGTTATATTTAGAGTAGCATATTAATAAGATTACCGACATTAATACGTTACCACAAGAAAACATAAAGTCATCATGCATCGTCTAGTATCTAGTAACTGAGCAAAAGTCATGGAGTTATGGTATTCTCAAGCAAAGAAAATATTTTCCTATTTTATAAAATTGTTGCAAGGAAAACAAAAATTAAAGTAAAAGACGTAACATAGGTTTAACATACTGTTAGAGAATTTTATGATAATGGATTAAAATGAGAACATGTTTTTGAATTGGATTATACCTATACTTCAAGGCCATACCGTCCTGAACAAAACGGATCTGATACGAAGTTTTGAACTTGGAATATATGAATTGGTTTTATAGAGTTCATCTCATTCATTCTTTAAATGCAAAACAAGTAGTCACAATTGCAAGTTTTTAGTTTTTAGTCTTCCCATTTAATTGAACTTTGTACTGAGTATTACAAACCTTAGCTCTCGACCTTTATGTATTGACATTTTTTAATTGAATTGCAGCAAATGTAGCACTTATCGTTGCTATTATTTAACTTATACTACGGCTTCATATCACTTCTGGCTTTATCAAAACTATCGCTTTAAATAGAACGCTATGTACCTACATCTTCAAATATTTAAATGTAATTTTCTAAATGGAAAGGAATATGATTTGCTAATCTTTGTTATCTTATACAATGATATAATGAGGATAGAATAGCACACAAAATATCTAATCACTCAGCGCTACACTGAATTAATCCATTCCATAAACAAATAATAATAATAATTAACGAATTAATGTATTTGTGCTAATAACTGTAGTAATTAAGAAAAAAATTTCCCAAGAAAAATGTTTTTCTCACGCAGGATTCGAACCTACACACCCTCGCTTACCGGACGAATGCTCTACTATTTGAACTAGAGAGGAGTATGCAGGTTCGAGCGACCAATCGACATATCTCGATATCAGATCTTGCTCAAGATCACGCTGTAAAAAGCCTGCAATCCTTGCATATTCGCCATCCTGCCGGCCTTTCAAGATCTGATATCGACATATGTCAATTTGTTGCTCGAGCCTGCATACTCCTTTCTAGCTCAAATGGTTGAGCGTCCGTCCGGTAAACGAGAGTGTATTTTCTTGGGAAAAAATCCTCTTAATTATTACAGTTATTAGAAGAAATACATTAATTCGTTAATTATTTCATACTGTAAAAAGCTTGCAATCTTTACAAATAATAATAAATTAATCCAGTGTACCCCAAAATAATCGGATATCTTGCGTATTTGTAGTGTTGGTTAATAAAATTCACAATTTGACAATTTTTACATTGAACTAAGGCGTGCACTTAGTGTGTGCGCCTGTTTTAAAAATCCATAATTCGAAATATACTCAGTGACATTAGAAGTGTTACACAGAAGAAATAATTTGTTCAAGTTGATTTGCTGTTGAGAGGAATGTACACACGACTGTTGGAGTAATGATTCGAGGGGCTATTGCCTATGGTAGCCGATCACCACTTTTCTTTATTCGATGCAGTATGACAACACACGTCCTTTTTCAGCAAGATAACGCCCGTCCTCATTTTGCTCGTCAAATTATGGACTTTCTCCAAGATACGAGCGTTAGTGTGGCCACTCCGTTGGCCGGATTTAAACCCTATTGAGCATGTGTGGGATATCATGGGGAGCAGACTGTCCACTTTGATTTGTGTGTTTTTTTATTTTAACATAAACTAACATTTCATCTTACTACTTTTTGTGGGGCCACTTAAAGTCTGAAGTTTATACAGAAGTGCCAACCACGAGGGAAAACATGATTGAGCGAATCACCAACGCTTGTTCAAGGATTACGCCGGAAACACTCCTCAGTTGTGTGCAATCATTCCTATTGCGAATAAATGAATGTATCGAAGTGGAACCGCACATTTTCGAACACATTTTCTGAAATGGGTATGATAAAGTAAAGTTCTTCGTTGTTGAATGGCTTTTCAAATGTTATTTAATGTTAAAATAAAAAAAACACAAAATCATGTTTGCTTGCTTCTCTTTTTTGTGTATTTTTCCTAGACGTTCACAATCATATTTTTTTGCGATTATAGCGCAATCTGTTACGAATCGAAAAAAAAAGTTTCAAACAAAAACTACATACTTGATGGCATAAAATCCGAATCTGCGATACAAAATGGGGGTTCCCATTTAAGATTTCAAGGTTGTCCCCCCTCCCACTCTTGGGGAGTTGTTTCATTTTTGATGTGAAACTATCACCTTGCCAAAAAAAAATATCAAATGATTCCTCCTACGTGTAAAACTTCTAATGTCATTGAGTATACTATAAATGTACACATACTTTGACGCAACAGTGAAACCTCTATCAATCTAGTTGTATACACTTGCCCATTATGCTGATGAACATTTGTATAACTTTAACACAATGTAGTTTTTTTTTTTTTTAATGGCGCTTCATATTTTTGTTTATGCCAAATTCTCTCGAATTCTTCTTCCTTTTATTTGTCCTTATGATTGTTTTACATATCTATATCTCTTTCATGTCACTTTTTGGCTTTGTTTTTTTTACTTGTTCTTCAACTCACGTTCTTCGTCTACGTATTACATTCTCTTATCGCTGCTATTGTGGTCTTTAGTATACGATTCTTTGTTTATTTAGTGAGAAATACATATTTGTATGGTATGATTAATCGTCAAGTCCACTGCGATCACTAGGGTCTATTGTAGTGCGGATGTTATCGTACAGTTCATCCAAGAAATTTGCGCCCTTAAGGTAGCTCATCCTTGCTGAATGAGTTTTCGGTTCTTCTGGGGAAGGGTCAACATTCCCAACGTTTGCATATCTGATTCTTGTAGCGCCAAAGCAGTGCCAGAAAATACGCTCAACGGTCTACATGTCTTCTCTCGTTCTGAATTTACAGTGACCTGTAAAGACACTTTTACGGTCAAGTTCAAGCAATTTCTTGATTCTAACATGATTAGGCGAGAAACACGCATTTGCTTGCACCAACCCAGGAGAGTTATTTCGGTACTGGAGCGCTTTCTGATTTGCCCAGACTTTTATTTGCTGTTTAGCTACCGTAGGTGCTATGCCAATGGGCAGGTCCTAATCTCTGAAATTCCTCTGCAGTTTCTTTTTTCGCAAGGGTGCTTTCTCATTTCCAAGAATGAGTAATTGCCCACGTACCCAAATTGTGGATAGATTATTAGCCATGTTCAATGTTTTTAGAGTACGTTTACAGCTTCTGATCAGTTTCGAGTTACATTTATGCGCTTCTAGTGCTTTCAGTACCACCTGACTGTCGCCGAAAATTTTTATTGATTTGTATTTGCAGTTTTTATTCAAAATATCCCTAGCAAACATTTGCCATAAATTTCGCCCTAAAAGATCATTGTGTGTTGTCCAAGGTTGTAATATTTTCTGACTCTGGGACTGCGACAAACTATTCACGCGTCTACACCCTATTCGGCTTTCGAACCGTTCGCAAGTTACTAGATGTCTGCCTGTATCAGTATTTTGTTGTGGCATCTCCATTCCTCTCTATTCTAAAAGGAGTATAATATGTATCGATAATTGGTTGAGCTCACATTACATCCGAAGAAATTCCCAGCATGACGTTGAAATTAACTGATTCTAGCAGGCATACGTATGTGGAGATTGATTCGCTAATTGGCATAGACAAGATGCGTAAGTCTGGCCTTCCTTTCTGCAACAATATGCAAGGGAGGTAGGTCAAGAAAAGCTTCTAATTCCTATGACGAGGACGCCTCCTCTTGGCAGAATCTGCAGGTTGCCTCATCTGCCAGGCCTATGTTGTACATATACCTATTTAATCTAAAGTGACCAGTCAGCAGACCTACTATCATTTTGACAGTCTTCCTGTCTTTATTCAGTAGATCCCTAGTAAGTTCAGGCCTCTGTTCCATTGGGAACTCTTTTCTCTCTGGACTGATTATGTATCTATTCATTGATGGATTTTTTAATTTGCGATTTGGTAGTGCCGAAAGAAGGACCAGCCTCAACGAATGACCTTGACGAACCTCGCCTGGTCAGCTAGTTCGCCGCCTCATTTCCTCTGACACCCGAGTGGCTGGGAACCCAGGCTAAAGTTAATTCTCTTTGGGTGCTCACCTCGTTTAGGGCGCTTACGCAGTTCCAAATCAGTTTAGAGTCCACACTTATGGAACTAATCGCTTTTATCGAGGAGACGTCCCCTCTGAAAGTTAATCCTACGGTTTTGAGCTTTTTGGTTTTCGGTACATCAGGTGGGGTATTTCCTTTCGACCGTGGTCGTTTTTCGGACACCACCCGTGCTTTATCCGTTCGCTTAACCTTCTCGGGCTCTCTGGACTTAGTTGCCATCTTGGCTTTTGGTTGAAGTTGTCTTTGATTACGGCTCTTCGAATCTCGACATAATCTTGACTCTGCTTCACCAACTTTTGCACTTTGACCCCAGATATACCCGACAGTCTTGCTGTTCGGATTTCATCGTCGGACATTAGATTAACGTCCTCGCCTGATCTTACCCTCCAGATGGTTCGTGGTGGATTCTCTGGTTGGGTCAAGGCGTGTCCACCTTTGATATATCCCCTTTTGTATTTTTCCCTGCTTTACAACTTTGGGAATGGAGTTTTTAAAAATTTTCTGGTCATCTATGAATGATCCCACGAGTAGCTAGGGAAGGGTTTTATTTAAGTACTCTAAATTTAAGCAACAAATTTAAATTAACCACTATTATTACTTAATCGTCAATTTTATTGTATTGCTTTAATAAAAGTTGCATAGATATTATTCTATTTAAAAACCGATGTTTATTTTATTTTATTCATTTACTTAGTCTCAATTCATGCTGGTTTAAATGAACCGACTAAAAACCCTGACAAATAAAATACATGAAAAGCTAGTAAGTAAAATTTGCATTTATTTGGCACTCAACAATTTTATATCATTTCATTTCATAATTTTCCCAAGTCCGTTGCAAAAGTAGTTCGTAATGCATAAAAGGTTTTATGAGTTGCGTCTGGTTTATCGCATCGGCAAGATCCGAACAAACAAGTTATTTACTGATTGTATAACGTAATGAATAGTATAATAATAATAACTTAGCACTACAGGCCTTGAAGGCCCTTGGCTAGAGTGCCGGAACACACCGAGCCACTGAGAAGCGTTGTCCGAATGGTGACCCAACCAACAACCGGTACCGCATATTGCTGCTTGACTTTCAAGATTGGCAATGATGCACCCTTCCTTCTCAGCCGTACTGCCGGCAACGAATAGTATATAAGTATATAAATAATCAATAGTAAACAAGTAAAAAGAAACCTCTGATTAAAAGTGCTCGAGAACAGCGGGAACTGAACTCTCAAGAATCGAACATGAATAATAATTACAGTCATTGTTGTTCGTTTGCCAGAGCTTCAGTATGACGTCGCTTAAAGGTATCAAGGTCTTATCAAACTATAAAGGCTACCTATACTCCGATCGCATCGCAAAATGTCGAATGCGCGGTCCTTCATTTAACTTCATGTATAGCAAAAACTGCAGATTGCTCTTTTCCGAGGCGACCGAGCCGAGTCGATTCGGTAGGCGTTTTGCTTTAAACCTCTACGGGGAGAAACTAGGGCAGACGGAACCGATATCTACTCTCTTGCTTGCATCGTTCGGCTATTTTCTTCGGAAACTGTACTGTTTATTTGAAGATTTATAGGGCGTATTATGATGATAGTACCAACTATTATAAAATTTGCTGTTACTATTTTTCATACATAGTTCTCTCACTGTCGTTATAGTTGCATTTTTCATTTTTTCTTGTTTATAAGTCCGTGGTATATTATGATGTCATTAGAGTTATGTGGTACATCTTGCTGAGTATCTTTAAGTTGCTGCATTGTACACATTAGTTCTATAGGCGTTTAAGGCTTGTTACATAAGTAAATTCTATCACTATGCATTTTCAAATTTCACGTTTTCCTCAATTGAGTTCTACTCTCTATCTCACTTTGCCGGTGCGTTACCTCAACAGTCAGTACTATTCTGCTGTGTATGTTTTCTGGCATCGTCCCGTTCGGTGAAGTCCACGTCTCTTTGTAAATGTCCTTGTGCACGAGTGTTCTTCTTCTGATTTTCAACTTACTTTCTACTTTTAAATCTTTAATTCCTTTTCTCAGCCGATTTTTGCGTTCAATCAAAAAATGTTCCGTTGTTATTTCCAATATATCTCCCTATCGATTCATAAAATACTTTTCACTTCTGTGAATGAATCAACGTTAGCTGCAGTTATCTTCCTATACTTTTCTTATGGCCTAATTTTACATACTTTATCTCAAATAGCCTAAAAAAATATAACCGGTTCCTGTAGTTCTTTCTTCACAATGAAACCAACTTAACTATGTCTTCTTCACCGCTATTAAAGAAACTACATGCTTCTATTGTGCCTGTTCCTACTTCTTTTTGTTTCATTTCTTACAGCGCAAATATATCTATTTCATATCTTCCCATTATTCCAATCAATGCTCTAATTATCCGATTTTGTCCCAGTGTCTGCCTTGCGTTCCAATTTGCTCCTGATCATCTTAATTTTTCCTTGTGTCTCTTTAATTTGCTTTGCTTGCATTATTCTTGTCTTCTTATCCCAAATGTAGTTCTCCCCGTTAATTACAACTTTATTATTTTGATAGACCATTTTTACTTTACTTCTTTCCTCCGTTCTTATCTTGCAATAGTACTTATTCCCTTTTGGACGTGTCTTTTCTCCACCATCAAGCTATGGCAATCTTCTTGCTGTTTTATTACATTTGCCCTCCCACCGCTTTAACTTATACGTTATCCTTTCTTTTGTGTTTTTCGTTCGTCTCATTTTCTTCCACTTGCTTGGCTCTCTTTCTTCACTGATTTTCCCTTCTTCCTTTTTTCTCAGTTTTCGTATATTGCCTTAGCTCCTTAATTTCATTCTTTAACTCTGGATTATTGTTGGCCACGTCTTTCAGCTCATCCATTTTTTTGTTTCTTTACTCCTTCTATTTTCTTCTACTTTTCTTTGCCCTTTTATTTTCGTTACTTTCACTACATATAAATATGCTTTGGTCTTTGTTCCCCTGCGCCTCCTATCGTGTTCATTGTAATTACTAAGCGACTATCGCACAGTGTGCTACTACCCCACATAGGAGGGAATATCGGCAACTGTCAAATGCCACATGAGCCTTATAGTTTGAAAGAGTGCCATAGTAAAAGCACTCTGCATTTTTGTTTTCTGCCAAAACGCCCGATTTAGCCCCCTCCAAAGTTCGCGCGATTTTTCAATTTTTAGGAATAATTCCGACATTATAACATATTAAAAAAATAACATAATTTGCATCAGATTAGATGGTCCCAAAGGCGTCGTTTTATTAATTTATTCTCAAAAAGATGGTGTCACATAGAAAACAACGGTGTATAACAAATTAATAATTAAAAATATATATATAAAAATTTAAAATAACTAAACATGCCTATTGATATACACCAAACAATAATATAGGTATGTATTATCAGCAGAGCGCGGACAATTGCGGGCGAACTGGCATAATATCATCCAATGCAGAGGCGGACGCCCGTAATGCGCCCGCATCGTGCCGACTAGACTTGGCCTGTGTTGCTGCATTTTGTTTTATGTTGAGAATTATTTTATACGTACGCATATATGTACACATATGACATTGGAATTACATTAATAATATATAGTTCAGCTTGAAAACATTTTTTATTTATTTATAAATCAAGAGTAAATGACGCTCGTATCAAGCCGGCTAGACTTGTCAGTGGTCAGTAGTAACTATTCAATTGTTGTACGCGTATTTTTTTTGCGATGGGCGGAAACCTTCATAGGCACTGGGACCCGATCTTTCAGTACCGGCAGCCAGTAGTACCGGATTCTTACCGGCTAAAAACCATCCCACCTCTTCACACCGTGCGCCGGAACCGCTAAACGCATATCGTCGGAGTACGGGTTGTCCTTTTTTCTGTTCTGCCTTAGTTCCTCCGTCTCATTTATTCTTCCATCTTTTTCATTATTTCTCCGATATAACTGTGTACTGCTCCCCAAGTTCCTCTATCTTCCAACATTAAGTTTATCATATTTGTCCCACTTTGCATTTCTGTCCCAATCCGTAAGTTTAGTTGCGTCCTCTCTGCTTGCCATCGTTCACAATCCAATAGAGTGTGTTCCACGGTGTCTCTTTGGCCACAGTATATGCAGTTGTCGTCTATACGTTTTCTTATTCTTTTGGTGTATGTACCAAAGCACTTGCGATAAATCGTAGTCAGTTTGTCCGTGTGTACATTTTACCCATGGTTCTATTCTTGGTATTAGAAATTTTGTCCATTGGGCCACTTCTTCTGTGCTTTCCCATTTTTTTTTTTTGCCACAGTTGTAGCGTGGTCTCCCGTTCTTCTTTTTTGGCTTCTTTCGTTCCACGGTCTTTGATGTAACCTCGTTCTCTCTTCAGCCATTAGTTCTATTAGGATCACTGCGGTGACTACCTGCACTGCACTTGCCGATACTATACGGAAGGCGCTGCTACTCGGAGTAACATTTTCCTTTGTACCCTGACTCATCATTTGTTTGTTTCGTGTGTACTTTCAGAGAATCGTACCATATCGGTGCCCCGTACAACATAACTGATTGTACTACATTGTACCACATCTCTCTTTTTTTGTTTGTGGGTCCCTTGACATTCGGTGTAATTCTTATAAGAGCCGCTACTTTCTTCTCCGCTTTTAGGGTTGCTTCCTTTATATGCTCTCCGAATTTGCTGTTCTCAGTTAAAAGAAGGCCCAGATACCGTATCCGCTTTGATGGTGCAATTTCGGTTCCTTTACAGTAAAAGTTCACTCCCTCTTTATTTCTCGGTCCCTTTAATATGAGTACCTCTGACTTTTCAGGTGCTAGTTCTAACTCGTGATTTATCATCTAGTTGTTAATAGACTCCAGCGCTTCATCACCTTTGTTTACTAGTTGTTCCTTAGTTTTACCGATCAACACGACTTCCACATCGTCTGCGTACGCTACCGTCCACGCACCTTCCGGCATCTCTATTCGAAGAACCCCGTCATATACTATGTTCCAGAGGGTCGGCCCCAATACCGATCCCTGCGGTACACCGGTAGTAACATCCATATATAGATCTTTTTCTATCCTAAGTGACCTATCCTCCATGTAGCTATTATGTTCTTAAGGTATTGTGACACTTTCTTTCGATCCAATTCTTCCAGAATCTTCTCCTGTGGGATGGAGTTAAACGCATTTTTTTACATCAAGCGTAATTAAGGCCCCCCATCCTGCAGCCGTGTTTTCTTGCAGCAACTCCAGCACTTTTTCTACTGCGTGGATCGTGGATCCCCCTACGGAACCCAAACTGCCCGTCCGAGATTCCTCCCGTTTCTTCAATTTCCTGTTCTAACCTGTCTTTCAAAAGGGTTTCAAATAATTTACTAATTGAGCTAAGAAGGCAGATGGGTCTGAACTTCATATCTTCTGGCTTAGCTTTGGGTATGAGTACTAATTTAGCTTCTTTCCATCGTTTCGGAAAATTTTATTTTCCCAACTCGTTCATAAGTCTCAGCAGTACTTCTGGTGCTAATTCGGCCAGCCTTTTTATGGCCTCCGGGGGAATGCCGTCAATGCCGGGAGCTTTTCCTGGTCGTAGGCTTCGTGCAGCTTTCTCAAGTTCTTCCTTTTGGAACCATTTCACGTCCGTCTCCAGCGCATGCACTGTCCTTACTGGGTTTCTTACAGGGAAGAGGGTTCTGATGATGTCTTTCCTTTGGTTTATTTCCAGTCGAATGGAGGGTATCCTACCAGTTTTTTGACAGCTATCTGGTAACGTCTTCCCCACACATCCTTCTCGAGTTCTTCACAAAGGCCGTTCCAGTGAGCTCGCTTGGAGTTCCTGATGAGTTTTTGAAGTTCTGTCTTGTTTCTTTTATATATTTCAATAATTTCCATCCTATCTCCTTGTTTACGCTTTTGTCTCATAACTAGCCTTCTCGATGCAATACATTCCCTACGTTTCTTGTCTATGTCTTCGTTCCACCAGTATGGTTTCAGACGGTCTTTCCTTTCTTTGGAGAAACAAGCTCCCCGATACGCCTCCTTGACGATATTCTCTTAGCTTTCTAGCGATACCGTGTTTGATCCTGTTTCTATATTCCACAACAGGGTTTCATTAAACACTCCCTAGTTGCAATTAATTGTACTAATCTCGTTTCGATAAGAGTTATATACAGGTATATCTTCGCCGACCTCAAAGTAAATGAAACTGTGATCACTAATACATTCTTTTTCTAGCACGTTCCAGTTGTTAATCCTTTTGGTCAGATTTCTTGTTGAACATGTAACATCGGTAAAGGATTTTACGGTGCCTCTTACAAAAGTAGGTTTATCTCCTTTGTTGATTACAGTCATATCCAACTCCGCTAGCCACTCGGTAAGATATTCTCCTCATGGATCTGACACCGTTGATTCCCATTGCGGCGACTTGACGTTTAGGTCTCCCATAATAATAAATTCTGTTCTCTGACTTCTTACTTTTTCCATGATGTTGTCTATCTCCTGTTTAAACTAGTCCAAGTTGATGTTTGGGGAGCAGTACACACAGTACATAACAAAGCTTTGGAAATGTATAGCTATCATTCCCTCTTCAATTTTTTTTCGTTTTTTTGTTGTTAAACAAAATTGCGACATCCTGTCTTTTATCCTTGCACCACCGTTTTCCCTCTATTAGTTTTTTATTTGGTTCCGAAACTACGATTACATCAATATCCAGCTCTGCAGCAGTTACAAAGGCTATATCAGGGGCGGCTCTCATACGATTTAAATTGGTCTGAAGGATTCTCAGTCCCCGAGTTTGTAGGTATTTCTTGGGCTTCATTGTTCCTTATTTTATTTTTCTGCATCCCTGTTCTAGTCCCTTTGGTTACGAACCAACTTTCTGTACTCCGGGCATCGCATACTGTTCAACCCTATGTCCTGTGATTTTGCATGTCAAACAGTATTGTGCGTGTAGGTATTTCTTGGGCTTCATTGTTCCTTATTTTAATTTTCTGCATCCCTGTTCTAGTCCCTTTGATTACGAACCAACTTTCTGTACTCCGGGCATCGCATACTGTCAACCTATGTCCTGTGATTTTGCATGTCAAACAGTATTCTGCGTTTCCTTCGCATTCTTTCGCTCTGTGGTCACTTTCGCCACATCTGACGCAGTGGGTGCGTCTGTCCGGGCCTCTGCATTCTCTGGCTATGTGTCCAAACTCTTGGCATTTAAAACATCTGGTTGGGGTTATTCTTTCCTTGATTGGACACCGCACTAATCCTATTTTAATTTTATCGATATTCACTAGCTTGTCGGCCACCATTTTATTCGCTTGTATGGTTGCATTTTGATTACCTCCGTATGCCGGTCTTAGCGACTTTACTCTCGCTTTTCCTGCTTCACCCAGTACTTGTTCTAATGCTTGCGCGATTTCTTCTTTAGTTTTTACCCCGTCTATGTTGGAGATGTGGAGTATTTTTTCCTTTTCCTCTCCCTTAGTTACCACTCCTGCGTCTGATATTGCGGTCTTGATCAGGTTACCCATCTTCGTGGCTTCATTCTGCCCCCCATCCACTATCCGATTTCACCTCTGTGCCCATGTTTCCCTGACCCACATCTTTCTTGACTGCCCTCAGCAGCTCAGCGTATTCTCTGTCATTGGCCTTGACCACGACTATGCCTGTGTCTCTCTTCTTCTTTTGCTTAGTTTTTGGTGTCACGGTTGTACTTAAAGTCTTCCGATCGGCGCTCGTAACGGTTTTTGGTATGTGCAGTGTAATTGACACATCTGTTTGACAAAAAACGTATTCTAAGACCTTTCTTGCTTCTTCATAGCACATTCCGTCGGGTACTGGTATTGCTATATTCTTTCTCTGCTCGATTGTCATCTGGTCTCCCAGTCTTTCCATGCCTTCTATAAACACTGGTCTTATTTACATCATTGATTGCATCTAAGAGTGTCACTTTAAAGATATATCGGATTCTTGCTGATTGTCCACAGCCACTCGGAAACTGCGTTGTGATTTTAATGAAATTAACTTCATTTTGCCCTGTATTTGGGCTCTCCAGTAGTTCAGGATATCTATCCTTAAATTGTTTTCGTATACCTTTTTCCATACCAGGAGTTACACAGTATATAACAAGGTCAGCAGTAGATATAAGTAAAGGGTTTCTCACAAGCACCTGAGTATTGCCATAGACTTGATTTGGCCAAGGCATGTCCATCAGTTCCATAAACTTTGTAGCATCTGTAATTTCGCGCATCTCTAACCTGATGTTTTGGGCCTGTTCCTCTTCCTGTAATCGTTCCATTTCTTCATCTTGTGTGTCTACAGTTTGTGTGGCTACACTTTCATTATGTGCTGCTGGTGTTTCTGTTTGTGTGTATTTCTCCACTACTTTGTTTTTGTTTGGCGCTGTAGGCACTGGCTGTGTGTCCATTTCCTTTTAAACTTTCCGTTTCTCGATTTCCGACAGCCGCAGTCTGGTGACTTTCATCCAGGTTTCTTCAACCTTCGTTTTAATCTCATTTTTCGTATATGGGTGTGCTTTGCAGAGTTCTCTTAGGGCTTTCACCGTCTTACATAATTCCTCTATCTTGTCCTCTGTTGACTGTTCATTTCCAATCCACCCCATACTATCAAATAAACTCCCTCCTTTTTCTGGGCCTTCGGTTTTCTTTCGTTTATAGATTCTTTGCACGTCAGACTTCTCTTCCTCAAGGTCTAAAGTGCTCGTAAACTGTAGCGAGTAAGCTCTTTTCCTGAATTTCCACGATTCTGGTGGCTTCTAGATAGGGAATCCCTCCTTTCAAATGGGTTCCCTTCTCTAGAATGCTCATCCAGTTCCCTTTTCTTTTTATATATATTTTGATTTTCTTTTTCCATAATTGTTCCCACGAGCGGGACCAAAATATTCTGTCCAGTGCGACAGTGCGCTCTTACCGCGCTAAGGCTAGTTACTCCGAGAGATCGCCAGGTATCTGGAGGCTCCGTTCGCGACATCCGCTTAAGCCCGAATGCCTCGTCGTCCCTCGCCACGGGTCGCCTAACAATTTGGACTGGCTTTTTGGTGAAGGAAGAAATAGAACAGACCCCTAGCCCTCGATACCTCGCATCGTCGGGGTCAGGAAAGAAGAGTTGGTCAAGGGAGACCGATAGAGTAAATAAGAAAAGATAGTACCTTACCCAAAGTTAGTAGTTGAAGAAAAAGGTAAGGTGCGCAAAAAGAAAAGAATACGTGAGCCATCCTTCGCTTCACTCCCCAGCACCGTCCCGTCAGGCTCGAGGCCGGAGAGCTACTGTGCCCCACCACCAGCGACAAGGTCACATGGCTCCTCGGTGGGGGTGTACGTGTATATTACTTTTATACATTTGGCTATAAAAAAATTCTCTATTTATTTTTAAAATTAGTGTAAATCTTTAGTTGTTTCTTATTTCTTTCCTTGCCATTATTATTTATATATATTCTTAGGCGTTTCTTACTTTTCTACTTCGTAAATTCCTCATTGTGTTTGTTTCAAAGTACATTTTTAGTTATAATTCTTTTGCTCCATGAACAGTGGATTTTATTTGCGTAGATTAAAGATTATACTATGTCTCTTTCAGTTTTTCTTGCTGAAGGTTTTAAATTTCATTTTTGTATCGTATTATATCTGAGCCTCAACAATGGAAACAAATTCACAAGTAAACTCTGCCTTTTTATTAAAATACCCATCTGTAATTATACATGCATGCCTTTAATATTATTTACTTTATTTTAAATTGAATTAGTGCGTAGTACTAATAGAATAAAACTTTTACGGTTATTTATTATTACTGAAAACTTTACAATTACTAAAAGTATCAGGTTACTATAGCTACAAATTAAATATACTGCGTATTGTACGATGTATAATTTAATAACAACTTTTTTAATACAACGGCGCTAACAAACACCTAAGGACGCCGCTGTCTTTTACATGTAATTGTATTTCACCGTCTATCGTACGATAGAACATGCTAAGTACACTGCGCTGTTATTGGAGTATCGCATGTAATGTTCTTCCCCTTCTACTGCCGGTGCACCAGCTGGTCGTACGAGTAGCCAAGTGCCCGTTTGTAGTATATATGGTACAATTAATACGGTATGCTTACGCGCATACGAAAATTACGTCAGATAGGAGCATAAATGGCGCCACATATATAAGTATTATTATATTAATCGATTTCGACCGTGAGAGTTTTGTTAATGCGAAAGGTAAGATTAAAAAATCCGGACGGGGTTACGGAACATATTTTAAAAACGTTAAGGTGTTTTCACGATTGAATTTTCTAGAAAAACCACGAAAACACTTTGTAAACACTCACGAAATTCGCTACAATTGTAGAAATAAACACGCTCGCTACTAGATGGCAACAAGATAGATAAAGTAAATTTCAACTTAAAACGAGTTTTTTTAAAGGAAAGCTGCATTTGAATTACATTAATTGGTAGTTGTGAATAATTTGGATTTTAACATGTTGCTATTTACCATACATGTATGTATTTTATTGTTTTCGATACGCTCCTTAATTACGTCATCTGACCGGACTTGACGAATTTGAGATTCAAAACGAGCATACCGTATTATTTGTACCGTGGTAGTATATCAAGAGAGAAACTTGCGTCCCTCGTATGTCGTAGCCCGAAATCATCCTCGCTCTGATTATCAGATATATTTACTAAATGGGTTCATTTACTAATTTTATATATTTCTTAATAAAATATCATTAATTCTTTTGCTACTATATCCTCAGAAAAATGCGCATATTACGAACAAATATGATGTACAAGAGTACAAGAAACTGAAGATTTATATTTATTTATTTCTTGAGCGTCCAGTAGATTTATAGTCGATACTCTGTAACTTTTTGCACACTGACCATGAATTACTTTGAAATGCGCATTTATAGAGTAATATTTTAAACAATAACTAGTAGAAATGCATGCATAAATCAATCTATATCAAACATTTATTACATGTGTAACAAATTTTGTTATCTTTTGCGAGACAATATGATATGCTTCTTTAAGTGTCAAATCCACCACTGCTTAAAAGTATTCCTGTCCAATTTCTTCTTTAGCTACTAAAGCCTGCCATCGAATTTAAATTATCTTTCTGTCGACAATGCTATTTTCAAACTTTGAGAACGTATTCAGTAATAAATCGTGATTTGGAAATTTTAATATATAAATACAATTGTGAGTTTTTTTATCTTGAGGCAACGGAATATCTCTAAAACACTGCATCAAATCAAAAAAAGATCTTAATAAGATTTGTTATAATGTAGGGGGCTCACTGAATGGTGCCGAACTCGATACCCGCTGCCCCCCTAAAGAGGGGGATAACTTTGAAATCTTAAATGGGAACCCCCATTTTGTATTGCAGATTCGGATTCTACGCCATCAAGTATGTAGTTTTTGTTTGAAACTTTTTTTTCGATACGTAACAGATTGCGCTGTAATCGCAAAAAAACATGGTTGTGAACATCTAGAAAACATACACAGTAAAGAGAAGCAAGCAAACATGATTTTGTGTTCTTTTTTTAACGTAAACTAACATTTCAAAAAGCCATGTGTTCGAAACTGTGCCCCTTCACTTCGATACTTTTATTTATTCGCAATTGGAATGCTATTCAACGATACAAAACCGTACTGTACTCAGTACTTGATCGTGTTTGTGCACCATTCAGTAAGCCCCCTACATTATAACGAATCTTATTAAGATCTTTTTTTGATTTAATGCAGTGTTTGAGAGATATTCCGTTATCTCAAGATAAAAAACTCACCTGCCATTTTAAAAAATAATAAACTCTTACGTATTCTATTCAAACAAAAATACACGCATTCTTATAATATTTACTTTTAAATGTTAAATACATGGCCTTCCTGCTGTAGTATAAAATGGCATTTTCTATCAATTATAAAACGGTGATTGTAACAAGTAACAAAAATACTAGTAATAGGTTCTAAGGGGTTACGTTTCATAATGATCGAGTTTTTATAGTGATATGTATTATGTGTTTTTGCATTTCCTAACCAAAATCCATTTGAAAACTAGGAAAACAAATGAGCGAAATTTACATTGCGTGGGGTTGTTACACAAAATAACTATTATTACTTGGAATAAAATTGTCTCCACCTGGGCTTGACAAAAATAATATTTCTATGTAGTTGTTAGAGAATTCTGTTCATTTTTTATTCTCTAATTTACTTAAGCGGATGTTCGTTTGTTCATTATTTCTAAATTTTTTTTTACCGCGTACACTTATATATTTAACACATCACTAAAATATAAGTACTTTTAGAAATACCTTCTTTATTATGTTTGTTAGTTCTCATTTTTACGGTAAAAACCTCTATGATACATAGATAGTCCTACAAAATAAAATGATGTTTTTTTTTACAATAAAATGTTTTCTGAATTTATAATATCAAATAAATATGGGCTTTATGTATTTATCTTTGTTTCTTGTATTATTATCACCACCCAAATTCATATAAATAACACCATACACAAATTATTGTTAGTCTTTCCGTTACAAGTTACCACCAAAGCTTACTACTAGAATAAAATACAACCAACATATATTGCCATAGTTTAATGCCAATTATTATAATCATTGTGATTTTAATAATAAGAGAAGCTATTCAAGTCTATTTAACAAAAACTTACTAAATTCTTCAAATTAATAAGCACATGAAAATAATGTTTTTTATTACATAAGCACTGAAGTTACGACTACAAATGCAACAAATTAAAAAATTATCAAAAAAATAAAAATCAATTTACTCATTTAAATTATTATTATCTCCATTACTCACCAGTGTTGTAAAAATAATTAATTTAATCATTGAAAAAAAAATTAATCGCTTCGGCGCCACGCGCCTCCCAAAGTCATTTTCTCATATTTATGCGGCTGTCACAGGAACATTCCCTTCTGCGGGCGGTTCATCAGGAACTTGATTACCCGCTAGCGGTTCATATCACCACGTCTTCTTAAATACGTCACAAATCGCCATTGCAACCATCTAGGGTTTCGTTTTTTTTTTTCTAGACCTAGTCCTTTTAGAATCGCTTGTAGATTTGTCTTCAGGAGCTTGTAAGTTTGCGGCGGGACTTCTGGCTGTAGTACCGCTTTCTTGGGATCGATCATGTTGCCTTTAAAATTTACTTCAATGATTTTCAAGTAAAAGCGGCCCTCTTTTGAACTGTGTTTTCGTTCAGTACGCTGTGATGACAAATGATAAAAAATGAGCACAACAATGTAAACGGTATTTTGTATGCAAAACAAGGAATAAAATTCTCGATTTACGCTGAGAAACGGTCCCTTTGACTCTGACGCCGATTGTAAGGACATTGTTTGCTTTATTGTTTGTTCACTTGCTATGGGGTAATCTTTTGAGCGACTACTTGCCGACAACTTATTCCTTAAAATGCGTTTATTACCTTTCGCTTATAAACGTACCTGATTGCCTTTTTAACAATAATCTCATGAGTTCTAATTTTTCCATGGTGCCGCTAGAGGTGATAGCTATCAGCTGCCGAATTATGCGAGGAGCGAAAAGGCGAATGTGGACGGCCTTTTAATGAGATTCTCTTCCAGGAGATGGCGCGGATCTTTTTCCGCTGTTTTTAGACATACCAATCAAAATATTTTAAATTTTATAAAGAGATTGTTTTGAAAACAGTATTTAAAATTGCGCCAACGTTTTATTTTTTTAAATTTTCTTTTTTTAATTTTTTTGTTTGGTTCTATTTGGCTTCCAAAAAGGAAAATTAAAAAAGTGGTCAAGGGCGACGGTTCAGCGGTCCTTACTAATACTAAAACATTTTTCTTCATTTCATTCTGATAGCAAATAGCGTCCGAAAGAGGAAAATGCGTTTTCTCTTTGATCTCGTCCACTGGGACAACCATAACTAGGACGGTAGCACACTCGTCGAATTAAGTGCGCTACACAAATGATACCGGTTCGAGTAATCAGATCTTTTCAAAACATTAGTTAGTCTGTCATATGAACTTGAATGTATAGGATAACACTATATCATATGATTTTTTTTTTAGAAAAATCAAAATTAAAATGCGAATTAATAAGATCCTATCAGTAATTTTATTTGATTTTCTAGGCTACAAAGAATACTATTAATTCAGAAATACATAATTATGGCACTGATAATATAATCCGTACTATGAATCAGTAGAATCACTGACTTATTTTGTAAATTGAGTAACTGCTGTTTTCCGAAAACTGAATTATCTCGAGGTATGCACAAATGTGAAGAGCATTTATAGAACACGTGATTGCAGGAATAAACCTCAAACGATAGTCAGATCGAAAAAGAAAGATGCCTCTTGTCTTTTTGAATGGTATGAATTGTTTGCCTTCTATATTACATGTGCCCAAAATCAATTGCTAAGATTGTCTAGAGTATTCGCTACGTTTCATTGAGTGTTATTCTATACCTGTATCTATGATTTTACAATACAACTTCCTATAGGGTAACTTATAAATATAAATGAGTCAGGGTGCCACACACTGTCACAAACATACAAACCTCACTCAACACACACACACAGACATCGCACACCTGTAGTCAAGTACCTCTAAAGTTTTTTCTCTGGAACTGACTTAGCACTGCAGTTATTGTATGAAGAATATTTACTTTCTTACAAGTAGCAAACCGCATTATCTAAAAATGGATAAAAGATACTCGTCAAAAGGCGAAAGCATCTTCGTATCAGCGCGAAAAGAAAAACGGCTTCTTCTAAGATTTAATATTCTATTGTACAAAATGTAAGTTCCATATCTACTTACCTAGACATTTTATTACTTTGTCATTGCATATTTCAGTGCGCCAAAATCCAAAAAATACTTCTAGGGCGGTCAATATAAATGACCATGATACAAGGTATGTAATCTAAGCAGATAAAAGAAATTGTAATTTATAGGTACATTTTACCCAGTCAAAAGAATGGATGTATGAATTTTTTTATTTGCATTTTCTTGATGTTTTGTTTCGTAATACCATTGGCATCAAGGAAATTATTGAAGTGGTTTAGTATTTATAATTATGACTCGTTAATAAAAAGTAGATACATTATCTATTATTAACATTTACACTTTTTAGGAATTTCCCACTTATTTAAAACATAGGTAGGAAGTAGGTTGGGTTGTGTAAAATACACAAAAAGACAGTACTGAAAGCAGAATTGAATATCCTTAAGCCGCGTCCAGACCGACGGCCGAATCCCAACGCCAACGCCAACGGCAAATGGGGGCGGGGCGTATGCCGTTGGAAAGGATTCGAGAGGATTTGGTCTTGCCGTCCACACCAAGATTCAAATGCGAGTTCGACAGCGTTGGATGCGGTTCGGTGATAAAAATATCGAGCAGCGATGATAATGATTTAATCGGGCAAGGCATTGGTGGATGACAACACCTTTTAAACAGAGAAGCAGGTACAGCGGAAGTCATCTAATCGCGGAATTTGGGGTGAAGACGGTGGACATTTTCAAAATTTCTGCAGAATGACACCAGAACTATTTGATGTTCTGCTTAATTTAGTAAAACCGAAGATTTCGAAACATAATAGAAACTATGAAGCATAGCGACTCAAGAAAAATTTGCAGCAACACTGCATTTTTTGAACACGGGAAACCCAAACTCAAGTTTCTCACACATATTCAAAATATCAAAACGGCCTATATTTTACGTTGTTCCCGAAGCTTGTGCTGCCATAATTGAAATATTTGTGAATCCATTCAGGTAAATAGGTATATTATGTAACTGATTAAAATATAACAAATAAATGAAGAGGAAAAAATTGCTAACAACAATCAAAGCTACCTGTTTTTTTTTAATTATTAAAATTCAAGTTTTCAATTAAATTGATAATAAATTTGAACGATATAAATCATCTGAACTCTTTTCATAATCATTCACGTTGGCAAGAGATCAGCAGATTCTCTACTTTCCTTTTTATTCCACCTTCATCACGGCCGAATTCAATGGCTATCTTTTTCTAAACATAGATTTTTTTCCTGATTAATTTACAGCTTTTATTGTGTTTTAATTATAAACATATTTCTGAAGTTTTCCTAAAAATATTACGCTACTATTGTATCTGATTTTTCGTTCGCCCGTACGCAACTGAATAAACACAAATTCCGTCCAGACCGAATCGAACATCCTTTGACGTACCGACACGAGAGCGAAGGCTTTCCAACGCCAAGGATAGCGTTCGATGCCGTTTGGTTCCGTTCGATCGCTCCGTCCAGACCAAAGCAAATCCTTTCCAAATCTGAGCACATGTGCCTTGGCTAGCATTCGGCCGTCGGTCTGGACGCGGCTTTATATTTATGCCTTACGTGATGCCATAGCAGACCATCTGTACGTAGATACGTCGTCAAAACAAACATCGGTCTGTGCGTGAGGTTACGATAGAAGCCGGCGGCCTGTCGGCATTTGATGGAAAAAAGAAAAATGAATATTTCTGTTTTGGGCGTTATCATTAGTCCAAATTCAAAAATTAAAAAAGTTTTGTCATTAAGACATTGGTCTTCACATGCGCCGTTGAGCCGATTTTAGAAATTGTTTTTAATAACAAACTTACAACATTTAAAAATTTAAATACATAGAAAATAAAAAAATTAAAACGTTGGCGCAAATTCAAACATTATTTTTAGACAAATACAGTTTAAAATTTAAAAATCGGTCGTACCGTTTTCCCAAAAAGCGCGGAATACTTTTCCGATATATTTATCTCTGTCGCACACTTGGACGTCCAGATTCGCCTTAAGTCGCATGCTATTTCACATCGTACAGTAACGATTAAAATCAACCCTAATGAGGTAGCTTCAGTGCGTTAGTAACTATCCAGGTTTCTCTATTTAATGTACGCAACGGCTTAACATAAGTCAGTGCAATAAATCGTTGGTTTTATGCTTTCATTCCTCAAAACAAGAACACTAAAAGGATGTATACACATAAATACAGGTAAGCAATTCACATTTAATATTAAACATATGGCAATTATATATACAGTAGTGACTTACAATAATAATCGGTTTATTTGTCGGAGTTCTTCAGTTTACTTGTTGGCACAAATATATTAAGCAAGAATGATATACATGGGCTTATGATTAAGTTTTGAGATCCGTTGTGAAAATCGATGAATGAAAACTTATTGGTTTAATCGAACGCAGTACGAAAAGGTAAAATTACCGTAAATGCTTGATTTTAGACGCGGGTTTTATGTTGGCAATCGTAAAACTAAGGTCGTACTATGCTCTAGAGGCGACTACGAAATATGGCTTAACGGTAAAAGAAGAAAAGGCATAATACGCCCGTGCGGCGACTATGGACGGCAATCTCATGTGAAGGGAATAATTGCGTCATGCCACGTCCGGAGGATGACTACGGTACACGAGCTGAAAGATTACGATGTGTAGGACGACTACAATTTATAGTCCAGTCAAGGAGGAGTTCAGATATTAGCAGAATCTGTGAAATCTGTCACGATCGCGATAATCATCACGGTGAAATTAACTTAAAGCTAAGACGCGCAACGGCAAATCAATAAAAATAAATAAATGCATAAATCCAGTTGTAACCCTACCGAGATTATGGGGAAATAAATCCAAATAAGCCGAAAATTTACCTAAAATAAATTTCTAGACCAAAATGAATTCTAAATGGATTTTCCCATGTAACGGCACGTTCCAGTATACAGTAGTAAAAGAATGAATGAAATTTTATTAAAAACCTGTAAAATATAAATGAACTCAATTGCAAATACTCAAATGCATCTGATAATATTTTGTTATTTGATGCATATCAATAGATAAGTTTAATTATTTTAATGTTTATTATTCTTATTGTTATTATTAATTCTCCGAATTTGTTATACACCATCGTTTTCTACATGAAAGCGCCTTTTTTGAAAAATAAGGAAAAGAAAAATTATTTAAAAAAATTGAGGATATGAGGCACTCCCGGTATTGCCCGTCATTATTAACATATTTAACTTTTTAACCGAAGATCGGTTACGTCACGTTTGGGGCAATGTAATCTGCTGCAGATATGTTTAAAAAGTCGTTTTGTTACAATTTCGGGGTTATTCCTAAAAATTAAGAAATCGCGAAAACTTTCAAGTGGGCTGTATCCCTAAATCAGGCGTTTCGGCAGAAAATAAAATGCGTAGTACTTCTAGCATAGTGCTCTTTCAGTCTGGAAAGTTTCTTGAAATCGGGATTTGACAACTGCCTGCCAAGATTGCTGACCAGGCTACTTTGTAATTGTTACCTTGTAGGTACATCTTCAATTTGTTGGTATTTTTGTGACGGTATATAAAAATACTCCTCTCGGTTACTTTTTATAATGTACTAAAAATTTAAACAAGTGAATCTTTCCACCTTTTTTATTTCTCTTAAATTTCTCAACCTACTTCACTCTCCGTTTTACTTTGACTTTTTTATAAATTCCTAGCTATTAGGAATCGGTTTACGGATCATTGCACGCCCCCATACACTAATACATCCATGTTGCTTGTTATATTACCAAATACAATTTTTTTTTCGTTATGAACTGAGACCTCTGGACCATCTGATATTTACGTAGACAATTAAAAGTTACCTACTGAATTTTAGCCAAAAACAAAAATCCATTTTATTGTACGTCGCGTCTAAACAATACAGTTGGAAAAAATATAGCTTAATGGCTAAGACTTAAAGAACCCATTAATTATAAAATTTTCTATCAGCAAGTAAACAGAAAAAAGCCTTATTAATAGTCAATATTTTTTTATGAAATCTTATTAAATTAAGAGTAATTTTATTATATTAATCTCGCAAAATAAGCCTATTAAGTTAATTAACTTATAAAATTACTACATGTTCCAAAATGCACTTTAAGCGATGCTTTAATTGGTGGTAAGCAAGCGCGCTGTCACGAGTTTTTATATATTAGTCACATTTTTAAATGTTATTAAAGTATTAAATAAAAATCTGGTTTTCTAGTTAACTACAATCAAATTTTTCTTCCAACACTAAAAGTGTGGCTGTAGGTATATGTAAAGAAACTGTAGTAGTCCTAGGCAAAAATATGTAAAGCTATAAAGCAATTCCTAATATTTTTTAAAGTTATTTTTTTTTAACAATATGGCTATTTAAAGAACAAAAAAACAAGAATCCGATATTAATAATCCAAGATCATTTCTCTCAGTAATATTCTATCTATTAATATGTCGTATTGTTTTGTGAATTGTTCATTTTACCAAATTTTTAATATGGTTTCAAATTTAATTGCCACTAAAAGGTTGACTTTACATATATATGTAAAAAAAATTAGTAGTATTTGGCAAAAATATGTGAAGCTATTCCTAAAATTCTTTGTTATTTTTTTGAACAATATGGCTATTTAAAGAAAAAAAAACAAGAATTCAATATTAATAATACAATACAATTATTTTTTAATATGTTGTACTGTTCATTTTATAAAATATTTAATATGGTTTTAAATTTAATTGTTGATAAACTATGTCAATTCGAAAATTGGGTTGCTGTATTATCAATTTAACTGCAAGTAAATGTATTTAGAATTTATATGTAACCATTTTAGCTAGTACTTATATCTACTTAATTATTGCTATCCTGTAATTATAACTCTTCTTATTTTCGAAATACACAATTGCAAAAAAAAACATAAATAAGTGTTAAAACGTTTTCTTTAGTATTGGATTTTTGTAATAGCCATGTCGTCCGAAAAGATAACCTTAAGGTTATATGTCCTAAGTCTTTAAAGACTTGATAAAATTGCTTGAGATTGGCTAATTAATTAAGCACAAAAAATTCATCGATTCAGTGATATACTCTACTATCAATAATAAATTTGTTTTTAGCCGGACAGCTGTATATTTTACTGTAACACTTGTGTTTTAGGTATGCCTAGAAAGAGGTTGGAAGGAATACAATCCAGAATTCAATGATCGGTGGAATTTGTGGTGGCGAACGTCGGGTTTCCCCGTGGGCCACTATAAACATTTATGTTCCTGGCAGGTGTACTATCCATAAATGTAGTTAGTACACCGGTATAATCTGTTGTAGAGTAACGACGAAGGTATATCTTAAGTTCCACAATATTGCCGACTATTGCTATGGTCGGCGCAAAGGAATACCTAGACACACCTCCACCGTTGCTTTACCGCAGATTATACTGGTACATTATTTTACGATTTATATTCTAGTATATTAACCACATACCTAAAGGATCATCGATTTGCAGAAAAGACAATTTAGTAAGATATTTGAGGTGTATGAGGAAGGTATATGGAAATATCTATAATATCAGGTGAAACTCCAGAATCTGCTATACCGGGCGACCCAAGCCATAGATCCTGACCACAACTGTTTTGCATATGGATAACTACATTTTCTGAATAAACTCGAAATATAATTAGTATTTGTTTTAAATTTATTATTTTCCTTCTCGTTTCTATCACTTTCGATTTTACTTTCAAAATGAGGCACGTTTAAAATTTTATATGGAACACATTACTGATTCCTTCACATTTGGAATTCCAAAAAGCGCGTATTTCCTGTCTTATTTTCTTTTATGAGAAGATTGTTTCATAAGTCATCAAATGCACCCATGTGCATCGACGTAGGGAATTCTGGTCATAGGTATGCAAGAACCATGCCTGCCGATTTCTGAAATTCGATCAAATAAGCAGAACATACAACGTTCCGTACTTGTTGTGACATCTTGTATATAAATTAGCCATACCAACTGAAAGAGCTACTTAAACGGTACGCTATTAAAATCTTTCGCTATCTTCTACCGTTTAAAAATTGTTTTGGATAAACGAAATATTGGTCGAATTTCAAGGTCAAACTGCATCTCCTAAATTTGAAGCCGCATCAAAGTGTGCTTGACTAGCACTCGATGGAGTCCATAAAAGGCAAAGTTTCATTAGTATCAGTGATTCACAACTTGCGACTTTCTCTTGTCAAATTATGTGCTTGCATTACATTGTAATTAACTTTTCGAAGGGATATTCAGCCTCGGTTTTGTGCTTAATCTTCTTAAACTTTGTTAGCCTCCGGTAAAACCATCCCATCCAACTTTGTGCTTAAAATCATCACTTTAGTCCACTGCGCTTCACACCTTCTCATACTATGTCATTTGCCATTTGCCTGGCATTTTTACTCCCTCATTCTCATATACACACATATCGGGCTTTCATTTTAAAACTATCCACCCGGAACAATGTTTAAAATACCTTGAATTCAATTAAACAAGGAAAACGTAAACTTCGATTTACGGGGCAGAGAGGGGGAGTCAAGTTTTACACATATCGGCGACCCCGTAGTTTCAACTCCTAATCAGGGGTAAAAATCATATCGACAAGTTCAAATAGGAAGGGGTATTGAGTAATGCGTCTTTGAAAAGGTTTTGTTATTAGCAATCTTTTGACGCTTTATTTTTTAAATTGGATCCTCGGCCCTTTTAAAGTTCAAAAATTAAAAGTCGACGTTTTAGTGAAAATTATTTTATTATAAAAAGTTTTTCCGGGCTGTTGAGCAGTGTTCTTGTGAAATTACTTCCGTACGTTTCCTTCACAACTGCGGTGAACATCTTTAGCGGCGAGGTCGAAGTTTCCTTCGTGATGGCCCGTCGTTTGGTGATCCGAGGTCCTCAGTGATGTAATTATATATAATCGGTGTCTGTGTAACAGGCGTGACAGACGCTTCAGGCGTGACGGATGCTTCCGATTGGTCTTAGTCAGAGTGCGTTCTGTTTGTGGTACGAGCACGCAATACCGGATACCAGATCTTGTTTAAAGTACGTGCTTCTTCTTTCCGGTTGAAGTTTTTTTCATGTTTGTAAATTTCTATAGATTCTTGGAACAGCCTTGTGTGGTAGTGCGAGGTGGTGGATAGTACTTTAGATTCATCAAATTGGATGTTATGGTCGGCATTTTGTAAGGCGTGTTCTACGATGGACGACTTCTCAGCCTGTCCCAGCCGACAGGGGTATCTGATATACCCCGTCGATGACAAAGGGTCCCTGGGGTCTTTACCGGAGCGTAGAAAGTGCCCCGCCGGTTTGAAAACGGTCTTCACGTGGTATTTCTTTAGAAGTTTACTAACCCGGTCCGTTACATTTTTGAGTTGTGAGCAAGAAAACGGTACCCTTAACATCTTCCTGTGCCTCCCTGTTACCCTGTAGGTTGGCAGGAGTCGTCCTTGGATGCAAGGACCCTCTCCACCTCCTTCATGGAGTACCCGTTCGTAAGTAGGGCGCGATCTAAGTGCGCTTGCTCCTGGGGGAAAACCCCAAGTTCACAAATGCGCACGGCACGACCTCTTAGGGTCTTCATGACTCCTCTCTTCTGTCCCGGTGGATGGTTGGAGTTCTTGTGCAAGTACCGATCTGTGTGAGTAGGTTTCTGGTACACTCTATGGCCGAGTATTCCATCCCCATTTCTGCTAACTAACACGTCGAGGAACGGGAGGTCTCCGTCCGTTTCCCTCTCCATCGTGAACTATATGCGTACGTGGATGCTGTTTAAATGTTGGAAAAATTCCAATAATGCGTCCTCTCCGTGGGGCCAAATAATGAACGTATCGTTCACATAACGGGACCAGCAGGTAAGTTTGTATCGGGATGTATCCAGTGCCCTGGTCTCGAACTGCTCCATGTAGTAATTCGCGACAACGGGAGCCAACGGGCTATCCATTGCCACTAGCATTGCCACACATCTAGCTGGTCATAGTGTTCCTGGTTCCATTGAAAATATGTCGTGTCCAGAACATGCTCGAAAAGCCGTGCGGACTTTCGGAGCGAACTTATTACTAATGAACTGCAACACCTCTTGAACCGGAACTATGGTAAATAAGGAAACTACATCAAAGCTCACTTATATGTCAGAGTGGAGAAGTTTGAACTCTGAGATTTTCTTGACAAAGTCATGTGAATCTTTTATGTTGGATGCCGTGTGTCTTATGTGTGGTTGTAAGAGGTTAGCCAGGTATTTGGCAAGGGCATAAGTCGGTGAACCGATCGCGCTAACTATTGGCCATAGCAGCGTGTTAGGCTTATGTATTTTTGGTGAACAAGCCTCAGACCTCATCAACCGTTTTTGATCTTTCTCGGGAATTGACGAGTTCTTGATGAGTAGGTTGGTCCTCCGTAGAACTACGTCCTTAGTATGTTTTCTGTAGGTAATTTGCGGTGTACAAGATGGTGGCATTGTCCTTGTCAGCCGGCAGGATGACAATGTCTTTGTCACGTTTTAACTGTATAATAGCTTTCCTTTTCGCCCCTGTGAGATTGCTTGTTGGTGGTTTTGCCCGTTGTAAAATCCTGGCTGCTTCCCGCCGGATTTCTTCCGTAGCGTCCGTGTCCAGTTCACGTTATTTTATTAGAGTCAGAATGAAGTGGTACTTAATTCAACAGGTGTTTAAAATGCTCCTCATTGTTGGTAAACCGGAGTTATTGGTAAAGGCTCCTCCCGTACTTTTTGAAACGTCTCTTGGTAATTCGCTTACATTCCTCCGCTATTCTACGCCTAACACAATCAATACTTTGAGGTTAACTTTTATACACTACTGTCTTTAGATGCCCCATGAAAAAAATCAAGGGGCGTAGAGTTTGGTGGTGTCGATGACCATTCTATAGCGCTCCTCTTCCGGTCCATTTGTCAAGAAACCTCTGATTAATGAATGCCCGCGATAACGTTTGCCGTTTCCGCCGATATGCTTCCGTATGCACTGCTGACCCTTATACACAGCATCCGCTGTAATCTCGTAAGCTTCTGTAGTATTTTCCAGGAATTAGCTGTACCATGCCAAACGGGAACGGCGCGGCGCGGCGTACATCCATATACAACCACACTCCCAGGTACCTAATAGCTTTACTTGGGACTATAGCTGCTCCTTGGATATTGACATCTCCTTCCGCTTTGCTACCACTGCTAGCATTAAATCATCGGCAAAACCGATGGTCTTGACTCCGCACGGCTGGTTAAGTCTCAGCACATCGTCGTATGCCAGATTTCACAGGGTCAGTCCGGGGACTGAGCCCTGCGGCACTCCACTGCTCCGCTGCACTGTCTCCACTCTCCCTTCCGCCTCGATGATCACCTCTTATCTAACTAGAACTGCTAAAGTGATCGGCTACTATACTGCTTAGTCCTTCTTCTACCCCTCTTTCTCTGAGAGAATGTTCTGACAGGAATAGCTGTTGAAGGCATTCCTGACATTCAACGTAACTGCCGCGTAAAGCATTAGATGCTGGTGGACGAAAGCCGCCGCTTCCTCCACCGTTGCTATAACTGCTTTAATGGCATCCACGGTCTGCCGATTCTCCCTGAACCCTGAACTGCTTGAGCTGCTGAGCTTCCCTTCCGCGTCCAAAAGGTAATATGGTCTATATGAGCCCCTAGGACCCTTATCCTTTTTCGAACCTTTCTTTAATAGGACTAGCTTTACCCATTTCCATACCGTAGGAAAGATTTGATGACATTGACTGCCAATTGAGGTTGTATACTGAGAGTGTGTAGTCTGGTTTCTCCTGGGCAACCAGATTTACTCCCTCCGGAGGAATGTTTCCTGGCCCAAGTGCTTTATCGCTTTTGACCCTTTCCTACGCCGCTTGCAGCTCTGTCTTAGAGAAATTTTCAAAATCGCGTTTCCTTTGTCTTTTGCATATCACCGATTTGTGTACGCCGAACAATGTCTGTACTATGTCTTTCGAATCTTGCATAGTCAACTGCGGTCTCGGTGGACAGCCTCCGATACGCTTCATAACAATTTTATAGCGATCTCCCCAGATGTCTCTATCGATGTCGTGCCGTAGAGATTTCCAGTATTCTTTCTTAGCTTTTTTAATGGTATTTCTCCACTGCTTTTTGGTGCTGTTGTAATCATCCCACAGTTGTCACTACGCTTCGGGTATATTTCTCTTCGCGTGCCTAGTATACTGCCTTCTTTTCCTAATAAACTAATAAAAAAAAAGGAGCAGCTACACGAGGACGGCAAGGCTGTCGGAATTTAAGGAGATACGGAGGCTGCTTCTTCAGCACTCAAAAGGATATAATAATTTGCTGGCTATCAGTATAAGGTCTGGGACTTCTTCCCAAATCCTCCCAGAGTAAGGTTTTTGTCATGGTTTTCTCTTACTCCGTGGCCATTGATTTTATATAGGTACATTACATATAATCAATGTCTTTGATGAATGCTGGGCGATAACGAAAGTCATTCCATGGGCGTATTTAATAATAACTGATAGCTGACCGATTTACAGTAGACTCGCGATTATGTGAACTAATCACATTTCATATATTTCATCATTTCACAAAAGTAGTATTCATGTGGTCGCGAGGCTACTGTATTATCTTTTTGTTATTAAGAATCATAGGGAAATTATTTAGTTAGAGTAGGAACATTTCAATTGTTACGGAACCCATATAGTACTTATTTAGAGTAGCCTCGTGTGGTACCTTTTAGGTGTTGGGATGATTTGTAATAATTTAGTTTTCGTAAATAAAGTACATCAGTTGCCCCCTACGGGCCTTTCTCTTCCTTGGCATACAGTTGTCGCAGATCCTTGCGTCTACGAGATCTCTACGGCCGTCACCTTACTTTAATCTGCCTTCCGACGTAATGATTGTCGAAGTATTAACTTATCCAGTGTCCATACGTTCCATCGTTGGCCATTTCTCTATATTAGGGGTTCTGATATTCTTCCCACTACGTCAAGGCTTATGCAATTATGATCACTTCGGCTCTCTTTTTGCAGAACTTCCCAACAGGTGATCCTACCTGCAATGTACGCTGTGGTTATGGTCAAGTCCAATATGGATCCAGAATTCTGGCGTACAAAGGTTAATTTGCTCCCTCTATTCGCGACAGTTAGGTTCAGGGATGCTATCCATTCCGCAAGTAAGCGGCCCCTGTGGTAATTTGGCGTTAAAGTCCTCCGTTATGATTGTTTTTACACCTCTTGCTCTGATAAGATCCTCAATTTCTGTACCATATCTGCGAGGTCTTCTCTATTACTCCTAATAGATAGGCATAATAGACAAAGACTGTAAACTGCGAAGTATCAACGTATGAGAAACTGCTTCCCCTTGGCTCTTTATGGCAATACTCTTCTCTAAAATTTTGATTGCGGTGTTTATCTCTATATCGTAAATCCAGTGTCTTCAACAGTCTATTGCCAAATTATTAGGTTCGCTTAAGACTAGTATCCCAGCCTTTATTACTGCGGCGATCGCCAATGCCATATTCAAAGTGCGGGCCTACTTCTATTAGTATTTATTTGACCTTTTCAAAGACGTACCACTCAACGCCCCTTCCTATGTGAATTTTTCGATATGGCTTTTACCAAAGATTAGGGGTTGAAACTACGGGGTCGCAAATATGTGTAAAATGTGTCCCTCCGTAAATCGAAATTGATCTGTTTTCTTATTAAATTCAATTCAAGATACCTGAAAAGTTATTCCAGGTGGCTAGTTTTGAAATGAAAGCCCGGTATATCTTCTTTTGTACACGAAACGGCCAATCAGTGGTGCACCAGCATTTTCGTCGCGACATTCAACGTCCGCTAGTGTTCTGGCGTCTTCGGATTTTATACAGTGACCGGTATAAATATTGCAACATATGGGAATTTTTTTTATTGTTGAAATATACTAAAATTTTTTAGGGAATAGGTTGTGCATGTCTAGAAACCCCAAAATTTATTTTGACACACGTCACGTGACCACTAGTATGGCGGTAAATTTAAAAAATATGCCGTGAATCTGCAAAAAGTGGGGTTAGATGACATGATATCCAAAAAAGTTACTTGAAAAAGTTGCTTAGAATTCAATTCTGAGGCCGCATGCAAATTTTTGTAAACATATTTAAAAAAAAAAAAAATCGCAATTTTTCCAAATATTGTTTCATTGAATTACATATTTCCATTTTTTTCGCTCTTAGAAGCTCAACTGCAGTACTATTTCCAAATTTGGTTGATACTCAAACAGTTTTCCCAATTTTTGCATAATTAACATAGCGAAAACTGAAAAGTACGATTTCAGTGTGACAATTGTTGTTGCAAGGGACTGTATCTACTAGTAATAAATAAAATTTTACAAATATTTTCTCTCTAAACCACTTAGCAGTGTTTGCTACGTGGTTTGGAAAGTGGTTGCATGTGGCCTCAGAATTGAATTCTAAGCAACTTTTTCAAATAACTTTTTTCGATATCATGTCATCTAACCTCACTTTTTGTAGATTCACGGCATACTTTTTAAATTTACCGCCATACTAGTGGTCACGTGACGTGTCAAAATAAATTTTGGGGTTTCTAGACATGCACAATCTATCCCCCCAAAAAAATTTTAGTATATTTTAACAATAAAAAAATTTCCCATATGTTACAATATTTATACCGGTCACTGTATATTATAAGAAGTCAAAGCCTTCCTTAATCGCGCTTACCTTTACTGCCTGCTCACTATATACCAGTATACTTGTTCGTCCATGACTATCCCTCATACTAACGCGGAACACCTAATAAAGCAAAATACTATATTGTACCAGTCCCTTTACGTACAAACACCAATGCTTGGTATTATGTTGGACCACAAACCTATACTCACTTTTGCTTTTCTACTTACATGCTTTATATGTTTTTGAAATTAAAGACGCTTGTCTAAAATTATACCGAGGATTTTATGGGTTTGTCACGCGTAAGCTTCACGTTTCTGAAAAACACATATTGTTTGCGACTTTTGCCCTTTTGCATAATCGCCCCAATTTTCTTAAGCTCTGATTATTTCCGAACTCTAAGGGTATTCTCGTTTGCCTTCACCATGAGCCCAAATTCATTGTTTATAGCAATCGACATGATTACGTCGTGTTGTTTGTTGACATTTCAAATTTTCAGCAAGCGACAACAGTTTGTTATGATATTATTAAATAAGTGATGATATTAGTGCTGCGGATCGAAACCGGTTTTGGCTGTAGCGCTTACGGCCTGTTTCAGACGAGGCGGTTAGTTTATTCAACTAAGGGCCGGTTTCATAATAAATGTCGCTTTAGCACTTTAACAAAAGTCTGTGCATTACTTATGAGAGCTTTAATTTGAAGTAATTTTAAAGCTTTAAAGTGATATTATGAAACTCAACCTAAGTTACCTGGTTTACTCTCAATTAGTTAATTGTCATTAAAGACCTATTGAAGCCGCCGAAGCGGACAAATTGACTCCGTGTGAACGGATTCATATCAGTGTACTTCTTGGAACTTAGTTGAATCAACTAAACCGCATCGTCTGAAACAGGCATAATCGTCTGCAAAACAAAAACCGTAACTGGTAAAACCGGTTGTTAGAATCGGATTATTGCCTATTAAATATGTTTTCGAATTTAAAATACATAGCAACTCTAAACGCAACAAGTTTTTTTTTTTAGTCCGCATTTAGCCCAGGTTTTAAAATCGGTTTTAAGAATAGATTTTAAAAACCGATTAAAAAAAAAAGTTTTGAAAATCGATTTTTACTGAAAATCAATTAACCGGTTTTTGATATCTGGCGATTTCTGCAGCACTAGCTGATATACAGTAATTAGGTTTCGAATTTTATCAAAAATATTTATCTATAAATGATAAAATTATGGATCAGCATCTATGAGCTGGGAGACTGCTATTTAATTTAAACTTTGTTTAAATTATGTAGCAGTTATTTGCAAAATCGACATTTTCAGTCCAAGCGGATACAATCTACCATTGGAATATACCAAATTAGTGGCAGAATATTCTAAAACTCATCCGACTTCTGGAGAAGATCGGAATATCTACTCGCCCTCTAAACCTATTTGGATATGTAAACCTGCAACGCGTAGTCAAGGACGGGGTATATTCTTATTTAAGGTGCGTATAAATTAGGTTGAAAATTCAACGTATTTTGTTGACAAAAGTAAGATTCGTGCATGTCAGTAATTAAAATAAGTTTTAGAAATGTTGATGGAATTTATGCTGCTCAATGAATTACAGAATTTGTATCCTGTTACTAGTGAAACATTTATCAGATATTTTAAGTAGTGCAGTAGTCTCTACTCATTCAATAATAAGGGCGTTTACGGTAAAAACTTGTTTTCTCGTTGTAAGAAAGAAGCGTAATGGGCCTACCACGAAGTTAATACACATCTCCCACAAATTAAAAAAAAAACAATAAACCAGTTTTTTTTCAATATTTGGCATAAACATTTTGAATAATTTAACAATGAAATTCATATATGAAACCGTTTATTTTACGACAAAAAAAAATGCGCCAATAAATTAACCAACTGATACAAATGGCGCCAAGTGACACTAACCAAGGCTTGGAGAACGCGAAACATGTATGTCAGTCAATAGCGTCAGTATTTACATGCAAGACTTTTATCTTTAGAGAACTTAAGACTTAACCTCCAACATTTAATTTGTTTCTTTTGCTTTCTGATTTATTGTTATAAAATCTAGTTTTTCTTTTTTGCTGTAAGCGGAAACAAATCGCTCTGGAAACATTTTTTTTTCCCTTAAAGTAAACCTATTCTAAATCTAATAATTTAACCATTTTTCGAATATATAAGTATTTAAGTACTTTTCATATTCTTTCGCAGATAATGGCGTTAAAAATGTTCGGTTTGGTCGTACATTTTTCCATGCCGTAAATCCTCGACCTTTTTACCCTACATGCTTAATGGTATCTTATTCATCATTACTATATTGCTCATTTTTTTCAACTTTCGATTTTACCTGTAAGATTCACGATAAATCCACCAGGACTATGGTCGTAGGAACAAATTTTTAGGAAGTTTACAAACGAATTAAACCGATATTTCAATAGAATGGATGGAAATGCATCGAACTTCTTGTCTAAACAATAGAGAATCGCCAATACTAATATAATCAATCAGTTATGATCAAACTACAATAAACGGAAGACAGTAAAACAAAAATGAAATAAAAAACGATTCTCTCGAAGAGGTTTTTTTCAACTTTCGGAATATTTTTCACTATAACTACCTTATAAAATGTGTTGTTTGTTATATTATTTTCGACACACACTACTACTACACCGTTAGGATTGTGGGTTTACCCTAACGTTTGTAAGGTTAACGGAAAAAATATTGCGTTTTAACATTTCGCATTTTCGGCAATTTTCTGGACTGGCAAGGAAGAAGTAACTGCAAAGTAAACATGGCGTATTAAAAAACAAGTATCTGCATATGATTTTATCAATAATGCAAATAAATTTCCATTTTATTACTAGTTATGTGAATTCATTCACATAGTTTGTAAAGTTCAAATAAACCCTTATCATAAATGTAAATACAAAATTGCATGCCGACTAAATATTATATTTATTCCTGCGTGTCACCCTTCAGATGCATACCTCTAAAATCAGAAAGTCATAGCAATAAATAAGTTTGGCCAACTAGTGTAATTCTAAGGTTAAGAATTCATATTAAATCGATTAAATACTTGAGTGTTGTCGACTGACGACACGCAACTAGATTTCCAATCAATATTAGTACTGCTTAATAATATATGAAATATTAATGAAAGGAAAGAAGGAAGAACAGTTGTATGTCGCAAATTTCCAAAATTTAATATTTGGTTTTAAATTGGTATGCTTTTTTGAAATCTTCAAAACAAACTTTATGTACGGTATGAATATTATTTTGTGTGCACAGTAGAGATGTAAATTAAATAAGTATTCGTTACTTAGTATCCGTTACTCGCCGAGATCCTATGTAACTATTACCGGCTGACAAAGGTATTTGGTTCTTTTTGGCAGTTACCAGTTCCGCTGAGAAACGAATACAACTACATATTCAACCTTATGCTGTATCATTTACGTTATTAATAACATGTACGTTATCAATAAATATAATGTATTTACGTTATTTCTGTCAGAAGTGGTATGCTGTATCCGATAAGTGTACGTTATAAAATAACATGCATGTCAATTTACAGTACGTTATGTGGAATAAAATAACGCCATGCGATCCTTGCAGTTATGCGAATAACAGCAACGTTATGAACAAAGTGAGGTTAAAGTTTACTGAATTGTCAATAGAAACGAGTTGATTTTTGAAAATGAGTAATGATTTCAAGAATTTGTTGGCTGTTGGTTTATTAGAGCAACTTTTAACTGTTAATGATAACACTAACTGTAAAATAGGCAACCAAAAGGTACATTAAATAAAAGATCATTGTGTTTTGTAGGAATAATTCTGTAATTGAAATAGACCTAGACCTGACTTGATCATTTGAACTATTCTTGATATTTTCATAAAATTATTTATAGGTAGATTGCTAGAATATGGTGATTACATAACAATAGAACCATTCATACAGCAATAAAGACAAACACTAATAGCACTTAAAAGTAGAATATCTGTTCGAAACATGGAAATACTAATATTTTCAAAGTACATTGGTTACGGATGTAACTATTTTGACGCACACAGTTGTTACCAGAATTGTGGGGACAAATTTTTAGGTGGCACTAGAACAATCTGTTGAAAGCTGAATAATTCCGGAAGTAAATAATGGACTAGTAAATATAGGCACTCGCAAGTCAAATTACTAAAAATTCAAGAAGAAACTGTTATGTATGTACACTTTTATATTGTGAGTCGCCTGGAAACAGCTTGTTTATTATGAATTAGAAATATATGTCAGTCGTAAAAATACCTCAGTGTTTTAATCTAACTTAAATATTATATTAAAAAAACGTAACAGAACACATTATTAAACAAAGATATGGAACTTCACGTAAAGTATTTGCAACATCTGTCATAAATATAATATATTTTTATATTATTCTACAAACTTGTTTTGAATAAATACACAAAAAATTCTTATTATTTAATTTTGACTATGTAGGGATACTAGCATTTAAAAGGAGGTGAATATGTATATGTACCACAAGATGTAAGGTGTTTAATACTTTCACTGATAAATAAATTTGCTCAATGTTTCCAGGTCCTTGGTAGCACTTTTCTGCCGTTCCAATCCAAGCCTCTCTCCTCGAAGCACTAACGCATCACGTTGTTCTACTTTAACTTAACATGATCTCCCTCTATATTCTCTTCCTTGTGGCTATGTTTGCCTCTGCTTCTCCAGTCAAATTAATGTGTCCAAATCACGTGTATTTTGTTTTCTCTGTACTGCTTTGGATCGATTTTAAATCTGTTCTTAGTTCTTACTACCTCGTCTCGAACTCTGTCTCTCTTTGTGTTGCCTCAGAATATCCGCTCAGCACCGACCATACATTCAACATAACCTAACACACATTTCCTATGTGACTGTTCGCGTTAAAAATAACGTTAATTTATCATACTGAATTGGCAGGAGTTAGAACTTTCTCTTGTAATTAATTTATTAATAATATCCTTGACAGCGTTTCATTACAACAAATATTTCGGGTTTCTTTAGTTTTGACATTTTTATATTTTACATATTCCTTGGGTAACTGAAGTTTGACCTGTAGATGGCGCTCGTTTGGATATTTTGCGTGAAATAATCCATATTTATAAGTAACAAAGCGGAATTTCGTTCTTCTTTTAATATTTTAGTCTTTATGTTCGCTTCTCAAGTGAATTTGTATAAATAGTTTCTTCAAAATGTCATTGTCAACGACACAACACCACTACCACACTAACCGCTACGCTTGCGTCGCAATTATTCTTTCTAATTCACAGAATCAAGCATAAGCTGTCTCCGTTGTTAAACGTTTTCCATCTCTATACTTTTTTCTCTAATAACGTTTTAATTTGTACACGTGGGATAACGTATAGTGATACAACATACGGAAATTGATTACAACCGTTATGACAACGCTTGCATGTTATACGTTATGTTATTTTTAACGTAAATGATACAGCATAAGGGGGATTACCTATAAGTAACCACTATGTCAAAAATTAAATGCGAATGGAGAGAGGGCATTTTAGGTAGACAACCAACCTAACAAAGTCATATTGTTATAATCCGTAATGCATAATTCTTCTAAAGCCCCGTCCCCACGGCATGTGGCTCGGCGAGTCTGAATTGAAGTTTGTCATACCTTGCGCCGTGGGAACGCAAATACTCGATATGGCTCGAGGTGGCGCGGCCTTTCCCGTGAAATGTCGGTAAATGCTCGGACATCAAAGGCTTGTGGCTCGTCGAATGACAAGCCTAGCACGGCACGAACCCCGTTCCCACGGCCTGTCATATAACTTGCGGGTATTTATACAGAAGTTCTAAAAAGTTTATCAGTCGGCTGTCATTGAACAATTTTGAAGGGTTGTCATAAATTTTTCGGTTAATGTCAAGCGTGTTTGCTGATGTTTGTTGTATATCTTTGAGAATGGAGTGGAGCAATGAAGTTATAATAGAATTTCTGGATCTGTATGAGGGAGAACTTATTATATGGAATCCCCAACATGAACAGCATAAAGAAAAAAAAATTGTGTATGATGCTTGGATACGGATTCTAAATAGCATAAGTGTCGATTGTTCCTTAAAAGATTTAAAAAAAAAAGAAGAAAATCTGATGATGACCACTTACAGGAAATTGGCAATGAAAGTTAAAAACAGTACAAGAACTGGGGCTGGAATTGATGAAATATATAAGCCAGATTTATTTAGATTTACATATCTTTTTTTTTAAAAAAAATGCACAATACAATAAGATTGATACTAGTTTCTAGCAAGTTTAGAACTTTAGCTACGATTGCATACTGTACCTACCTGTAATCTGCTAAAGTGAATAATAAATCATAAACAACTTGAGTTATAATTTAGAGAAACACACAAAATAGGAAAGTAAGATACAAAAAAAAGGGAATTACATACGCGCCGAATAAACGTAGCGCGCCTTCCATGACAGCAATGACAGTTACCGCCTAGAATCTGTCGTACGTTTTAAAACTGATAGGGAACCTCTGGTAATTTGACTCGAGGTTGCTCTCGAGATTTACCAAGCCACGCGTCGTGGAAACGGTAACATCTGTCACAGTTTGATATACCACAAGCTCACACGGATCACCTCGAGCGGCTCGAGGCTTGCCGAGCCACAGGCCGTGGGAACGGGGCTTAATACCTAATATTTCGATTTTTATTTCGTTAAGCACTTAAAGCCTTTTTTCCACGAATATCTTTAGACCATGTTTATAAATACTTAAAACTGTGCATTTTATTGTCGAAATTAAGACGTTATAGGCATTAGTGTCGAAAAATTTGTTCCGTGTTTGAAACCGCCGCGGGACGGGTTTTTATCATGTATTTGGAGATAGTGGGAGTAACAACTGTCAAAACTTGACGTATCGTGAACTAAAAGTGACGTATCTATATTATTCACAGTATATTAGAGTAAGGACATGTTCGCAAAAATTCATTGTTCTTGAGTGATCCGTTTTGAATGACCTTCAAGCCCAGCTGCCATTTTGTAAAGCTCTTGCCGGAAATTTTCAAACGTGTAGAATAATTTATATTTTAAAGGAAGTACAAAAATAGATTAAAAAAATACACCAATTTATGCGTTTTTTATTCTGATTTTATTGCAAATATTTATGAACAGTTTATAGCAATAAAAAACACGATTCCAGTAAAATAATGTTTTATTAAGTGATACATATATTTGCAAGTGTTTTACGATAATTATGTTCATATTCTTTCCTTTTTGTGAAATAGATCTTTGTTTATATTTTTATAGTGTAAAAGATTCTTCCAGGAATAAATATGTTGAGGTTCTTTCTCAAATAAATTAATAAAAATGCAACAGCATCGGTGGAAGGGACAAATTTCTGACACGAATACACAATAACTTTTAATTAGGGTTCAAGAGTTATGACTATATCGTTCTGTGCGATACAAAGATTGTTCCTTTCTATTCGACTACTTCATTTCTAACATCCGACCCTGCACTGGTTTGTCAACAATAATGTCCGGGGTGCACAAGTGGATAGAGTTCAGACGTAGACTATATAATATACAAATTGTCTATAATGTGAATAAATGCGATTAAAATTTATACCAGTAGAATGCAGTTCAAACCAAAATCACATTATTTTAAAAAGTGAACATAAAATGAATTAGGTTAGTTACTGCGATAAATAGCAATCTAGCTTAAAATGTGTATCTAACAAATAAATTGATTTAATGTGACCCAGGAATTTCTGCACAACGATAATAGTTCTTCTTATTCATGTACTTTCTTAATTCTTGTCGTGTCATATATATTAGATTCATTCGGAAATCCCAAGAAACTGCGACCATCGTTAGCATCAAAATTTATCTTGCGAGAGTGACTGGCACTACAACATGATATCCATTGGTGTCTTCTTTCACGATTATTTGACTTATTTCACTTAAACCTAACAATATAATATATAAGAAAGTATGTAAATGTTATGGCCACTGGCCACCGATTTTACCTTTTACACAAGAATATCATAGTTCATTAAATGTTTTTAAAACTGCAGGCGTATTTCAAAACCAATAAAATACGTAAAATAAATAAATAAAACAAGTAAATCATATAGATTAAACGGATGAGTAAACTAATTTGTGTAGATACGAACATAAACAATAACAAACTGCCATTTTGGGAAGCTGTTGTTTGTGTGAAGTTAGGTTTAGAAATTTGGACCGCTAACTCCCCTCTTGTCCTTACTCGGTGTACTCTGTATTATTATATTTGCAGTTTATTATACGATACAACAAATTAATACGAACAAGATTCATTAGGTAGGTTGCTTACCTAAAGCGCCCTCTCCATTCGCATTTATTTTTCGGCATAGTGTACGTAACTGCAGTAACTGTTTCGGTAAAAGTAACGAAATAACGAAAGTAACGAAAGCAACAAGAGTACCGCAAGAAATGAAACGAAATAAGGTCGCGTCCTTCAACAAATTACATTAAAAGGATACTTTGTTATACTTCATTAATGTATTATATAATGACGAATGCGTAAAATAATTCAATATTTAATTTTCATATTTCAATGTCATATGATTTAATGGTTTTTGGTTCATGCTAATATTGATATTTAGACTAAATTTATAGACAAAAAACTGTATATCCGTAATAATTTGAAACGTTTCTTTAGAATTAAAAAAAAATAAAAATAAAAGAAAATTTTTAGCTATGTTTTACATAAGTATTTAGGAATGGTGGACTACTTACTAGTTACCAATACCAAGGAGGATGTATATACAGGTATCCCACCGAACTGGGTCATTAGATTTTTTTGAACTTCTAACAGGAATTTGATTTTGAAACTTGCAGTGTAGTAAAGACCTACTGTGATCTATTTAAAGAAAAATATTTTCAACTTTATAGCACTTTCGGTATACAGGGTGTTGATATCAATTTTCTGATGGAATGGTACAATTTTTATCGGTACAATGAATGTATCGAGTCATTTACAATTAGTTTACGTCAGGGTTCCCTATCCCTAAACTCAACCCTTTTTGAGATATTTGCAATTTTGCTGATTTTTTGACGTTTGCACTGTTTCAAGTGAAATTAAATAACTGATTAGGTATCAGATATTTAGTGGTTCTACTAATATCGATGTAAGTACAAAGATGTAGGTAGAAAGTGTTATGGCAATAATGGCCGAATCATATACAGGGCGTTCGAAAACGAGTCTCCAATGTGGATACCTTTAAACCAACAAAACTCTTTTATTTCAAATGGAACATGGTATTTTTTACTACAGCATAGAATGCAGCGTAAAATTCTACATCGATTGACATTAGGGTTTGGTATACCTATTTTTGATAGTTTTTGAGATATTAGCATTTATTGCCTAAAATATGACTAATTTCCAAGTTTCGAGTAAATGAAATATTTTTTTCCTAAAAACACTCCGTATATTATTTTTTAGAATGATGCGTTATCTTTTTTTCCATTGTTTGGTTTCCATACCTGCGATATTTATCATTGGAAGTTTTGCAGTTATTAGCAAATTTTATGTAATTGTAATTATAAAATATTAATAAACCATAATTATTATGCGACAGCAAATTACATCTTAATATTTTTACCTGCTTATTAAATATATCGAAAATAAGTCAAATTAAAAAAAAACTAATAAATTATTATTCTGAAAGAACATTTATATTGGACATTTTCGAAGACTTTTTAATAGTTTGTTCCTGATTTATGTTATCTGGCTGCATTGTTTTCGGAGACTCCATGTCAGACGGCTCCCCTACAAAGAAAATACCTAGTAGTAAGTGTGGTAGTGTGTAAATTAGTAAGTGAACAATATTTGAAATATTATGGGTGTATTAAGGATATCTGCTTTAATTTCTAGTTGTATTTTATTTTTTTGAGGTTTTTATTCATGCAAATAAGTGTAGGTATCTAATCATTGTTGCATTCTTCTTGAATATAGAATAAGTTTAAAATGTTATTTGCATATGTAACTTTCAATGTTTTTCTTATTTCTTTCGATTCACAATATTTTACTTGTTAGAAGAAAATGGGTGAAGAAGTTGACAACATTAGGACTTACTATAAAAGATATGACTTGTTAATACTGCTAAGGTTTATCACTGCGCAATTTGGTAAATTACCAACAATGGATATCACTTGTTTGTTAGCCCATCTCATGGCCTACTAATATTTAATAATTAATGTACGTTTTCTGACTAGAAGACGTTACCATTATTAAGAAACCAGTGAACGTTAGATATCTGAAACATAAATGTTTAGATAAGTTAGGCAAACAATGTACAGATTGTTTTGTAGGAAAAAAGTTATTTTATTTGGTTGAAACTTGGAATTTAGGCATATTTTTAGCATTTTTTGCAAGAAATGCTAATACTTCAAAAACTATTAAGAATAGGTATACCAAAGCCTAATATCAATCGATGTAGAATTTTGCGCTGCATTCAATGCTGTAGTAAAAAATACCATGTTCCAATTGAAAGAAAAAAGTTTTGTTAGCTTAAAGGTATCCACATTGGAGCCGCGTTTTTGAGCGCTCTGTATATGATTCAGTGAATATTGCTATAACACCTTATAGCTACGTCCTTATATTACATCGACTTTAGTGAAACCACTAAATATCTGCTATCTCATGATTTTATTTGAAAGGATGCAAATGTCAAAAAATCAACGAAAATGAAAATATCTCAAAAACGGTCGAGTTTAAGGACAGGGAACTTTTATATAAACCAGTTGCAAATCACTCGCCAAATTTATTAGACCGATAAAAAATATACCATTCCATTTAAAATAAAAAGGTTGATATCAACACCCTGTATACCGAAAGTGCTATAAAGTTGAAATTATTTTCTTTAAATAGATTACAGTAGGCCATGACTACGCTGCAAGTTTCAAAATCAAATTTCTACTAGAAGTTCAAAAAAATCTAATGTCCCAATTCGGTGGGACACGCTGTATAGAGAGACTCCTAGCTACAACTACTTCAGAAATCTGCTTTGTCATGTCGAGTTTCTTGATATCAGGCGTATTGGTTAGTTTCTTTTTGTAAACATTTACTATGGTTTGCTTTTCATCACTACATAACTACACGACTTTTAACGCTTCTTCGGAGGAGAACGCACATGTGCACTCCTAGCACATCTATACTTGGTTCCGTATCCTCAAGGGAAACTACAAAACTATTTTAATTATTATATTCTAAGTATCCAATGAACGATTTAAATTGAATGGTTAGATAAGAATAAATAAACTCATTCTTTCGTTCATACAGCAATTTAACATATGATGACTAGTTTCGGCTTTTAACAGCCGGATCAACGTCAACAGGTAAAATTGTCAGTCATTAAGTTTCAAAAACACCAAACAATGAAATAAATTATGTAGACACAAGCATTTATATAATAATAAATTGATTATAAATACACAATATAAGAATAACTATTTCAAAATTGAAAACAATACAACTCATTTTAATATATGGAAAACGTGTCTATGTGTTATTTATTGTAAACCGAACAACCGTTTGGTGTTTTTTAACTTAATGACTGACAATTTTACCTATTGACGTTAATCCGAAGATGGCTATTAAAAGCTGAAACTAATTATCATATATTAAATTGCTTATGAACGAAAGAACGAGTTTATTTACTCTTATCTAACCTTTTTATTTTAATTATATTCATATCTAAATTTTGTTTGTAAATTAGTTAGAAGTTACTATTAACTGTATTTCCTCCCAGAGTAAGGTTTTCGCCATGGTTTTCCCTTACTCCGTGGCCATTGATTTTATATAAGTATATTATATATAATCAGTGTCCTTGGCGAATGCTGGGAGATAACAAAAGTCGTTCCATGGGCGCATTTAATAATAACTGATAGCTGACTGATTTACAGTAGACCTCGCGATTATGTGAACTAATCACATTTCACATATTATCATATTCTCAAAGTAGATAGTATTCAGACGATTCGCGAGGCTACTGTATCATATTTTTGTTATTAAAAATCATAGGAAGTTGTTTAGTAGAGTAGGAGCATTTCAATTGTTTAGAACCCATATAGTACTTAGAATAGTAGCCTCGTGTTAGTACCTTTTCAGTGGAGCACGGGGTTAGGATGATTTGTAATAATTTAGTTTTCATAAATAAATAAAGTGTATAACCGTAGATTCCTAAAAAGGATTAGGTATACAAGGTTAGGTATTCGAACAAAGCGGAGAAAAGAACCAAATATATAATAAATACAACAATAAGGAGAGATAACAAATAAAACATTCTATAATTGGTGTTGAGTAATTAGTGTGTTTAGAAATTCGTCTTTGTATAGTATACACTGCTGGGCTTCTGGGCCGGAACCGCGTCCTGGATCGGATATTCTTCTGGCCGGCGTTTCGTCCACACTCGCACGTTGTATTAAATACACAAATAAAATATTGTTTCTTTATTCCTTTAATGTAGATGTGCATATGTACTGCTATGGAAATAGGTGTTTGGAATATAATTGAGAGCTAATTAAAACCGGTTTCAGAGCCAAATAAAGAAGTAATTGTAAGTTGAATTGCATACTTGGTTGCCTACTTTACGGCGAATTATGAATTTGTTAAAAATCACTATAGAGATAGACCATTTTAGCTATTAGTTCTAGTCATTGGTAGTCATAGCCTTATATACAGGGTGAGTCACGGAACCTCATTAAAAAATTTTTACTTTGCAATGATTTTGAAAACTTTGGAGTTAAGCATAGTTGGCTATGATGTTTTTAGAGAAAACAATTGCATCTATATCGCACTTCCGGTTACAAGGTCATGGCCAACTTTGATATTTTAAATAGAAACCTATATTTTTTAGCGCATTTTTAGGTTCTACTAAGCACTTTAAAGCCAATTTTATAAAATATCTACTTCCATATCGGTTAGCGTTTCCGAGTTATTTTGGTTTCTGTAGAAAAAAGCTCAAAAAATATGATGCTAGAAATGCGTCTAACGGCTATACAGTAAATGATAAAGAGTTTTTATGTTAACTGCGGAGGGTATGAGTCCTCTACTATTTAACCAGGGAATAAAAAGTAAACAAAATTATATTATTCCATAATTGATTTGGGGCAACTTCTTAATACTAAAAGTTTTTTTTTTCAAATGGAACGCCCTGTATATTTTTACACCATGTGATGTAGAATTGAATCCTCTATTGAAAGGCTATAGTGTTGCTATACCTATCTCTATTGCTTCTTTTAGAATAAGCGGTTTTCAGAAAATGTAGTTTTTAATTAATATTTAATTAATAGTGAAAAACATTTTTAATTTTGCAACCAAATCATCAAGAGCGTCGCATGCAGTTTTGTAATTGGTATATAACGAAACTACAAGAAAATCCACGCTTCTATGAAAAAGTTATATGGACAAGCCCATATTAGTGGTGCCGGAATATTTAAATCGCACAGAGAGCACCGGGTGGTCGATAAAAACCACATCTTGTCCTTACGTCAAGACAACACTTATATTATGAAAACGAAAATTATACAAATCATCTAACCCCGTGCTCCACCTGAAAAGGTACTACACGAGTAACCTATTCTAAGTACTATATGTTCCAGTAACAATATATAAATGATCCTACGCTAACTAAAAACTGCCCTATTGATTGTAGAATATTTTCCCTATGCATTAATTTGTTTGTACGTCTACCATTTATGTACAAAAAGTATTAAACTATTCTCGATTTTTACGGAGAGAACTGTATATACACTTTGTAAAAGCATTTTGATAAGTAGTCGGACGAGGCCTGAAATTTGATACCGATGCCGACAGCCGTTTCTTTACGCATAAGGGCCCACGCGCCGACTAGTCAAATAAACAAAACGCTGAGACGGTTGAATTCCGATAATATATTTTAGAGTAGAATGACGAAATCAGTCGTGGTACAGTGAGTGTAGGTTTGTGACCCGTTAAAGGTGAGTCTAATCACAGAGCATTCTGTTATTTAGTATAAGGTAGAGTAAGATATTAGATTTGCGAAAATAGCCTGAGTAACGTTAAGCATGCTTAGTTAAGGGCGCTTTGGTTAGGAAAAGCTAGTCGTCCTAGCGGGGTACGCTTGTGATGTGAGGGATCCGCACGGCACAGTGACCGAGAGCTGGGCGTCCCGGGTCGTAAAAATAAGGGCACGGGGGAGCGCCGGCGGTTTCGCATGCACCTTCTTGTGAACCGCGGGGGATTCGCGCTTCACGAGCTCCCGAATCACAAGACATAGCGAAGTTTGGATGAACCGAACACAACGAAGATTAAATTTCGGGAGAACCGAGTTTGTTAGAGTTGTAGTCTGACATCTAACTGTGTAACCTGCTATTTGCTATAATTAAAGATGACCGGAGTGCTCAGGTGGCTTTTCTTTACAGGTAAACCCCCGGATTGTAACTCTGGGTTCAGAATCACCTCACCAACGCCGACGCCCCACCGCTCGACCACCATCATTGTCAAATAAACACCGGTTTACTATTTGACTTTACCTGACCAGAATTAAATAAATAAAATATTGTAGCCCACGAACTCGATAAAATTATAAGAGTGTTAGTTATCATTGATATTATTTTGGTATTTTAGTAATACTAATCTTATTTAGTTATTATTTACATTATTATATATATTTTTACTTTAGTGTATATATTTTTGGGCTTTTATTCTTTTCTCTTCTTTTCTTTTTACAATTTTTCAGAAGTGGGATAATACTCAAAGAAAAATATATTTTGAATTTTTCAAAGGCGTCTGGTGAGGTGTTATGGGGTTTAAATTTGAAACAATAGGAACGGGACAAAGATTTTATTGCTTTCCACCATAAGCGTTGATTTACGAATCGAATTTCTTTTGTGTATTTTGCGGTTAATAGAGTTTATTCTAATTATTTCCCTCCTAATTTGTATAGCGAGTTAAATAAATTCAAAGATGAGTAAAGCACAGCGTGGCAGAAACGACGTGCGTCTAGCCAGTACCGTCGGGTCGGCAAGTAGTATACAGGGTAGTTCGACGACAGATTCGATCGATCGTTTGGCAGATATTATTTCGTCTTTTATTAAGACTAGCGCCGAACATAAGGCAAAGACTGTTTTACCAAATGAAAATATTGTACCGGTTTTTAATCCTGAGGAGCGGGAACAAACCGCCGAAAAATGGTGTCAGAAAGTAGATGAGTTGCGAGAAGTATTTGGGTGGTCAGAAGAGACCGTAATTTATTTTGCGTTGTCAAAATTAAGGGGACTTGCACAGGTGTGGTACAAAGGGTTACCAACGGTCAAATACACGTGGTTAGAATGGAAAATGAAAATTCAGAGTGCTTTTCCTAGCCAACGAGAGTATTGTGACGACCTTCAGGAGATGTTAAGAAGACGGAAGAGACAGATGAGAGCTTTGCACGATATTTCATGAAAAATTATCCCTATTAAATGCTGTGAATCACTGACTCGGATGCCGTGTCTTGCATAATTGGAGGAATAGACGATATCGTCGTGAAAACAGGAGCAAAATCTGGGGGATACCGCACCCCTGAAGCTTTATATCAGTATTTGAATTCGGTTGATGATATGCCAGGACCTTCACAAAACAAGATAGCCTAAATATAAATCAAAGCAAAAAATGACAGTCGTCCATCAACGAAAATCAAACCGAAAGATGTGGTGACATGCTTCGGTGCCAAAAAACAGGGCACTATGCTAGAGATTGCAGAGTTGGCGAAAAACTTGTACATTCTGTCAACGATACGGACACGAGGGAGAAAGATTGCTATCGTAAGAATAAAAGATGCCACAAAAGCCGAAAACTAAACAAGTTGATTGACTAGGCGGGATCAAGAACCAACAAGCAGCAAATATTACAAACAAATCTTGATTAATGGCCAGCAATCGTTTGCATACATAGATTTAGGAAGTTTGTAATATAGTTAGATTAGGTGAAATTAATCGTTTAGGAATAAAGTACGACAGTTCGGACAAGATCACTCTACAAGGGTATGGAGGAGGAACCACTACCACGCTGGTCTACGACCTGATGTTAACCGTGATAATATAGAGGAAGAAGTGAAGGTACATATTGTACCGATTATGTTAAACCGTGCCCGCCCTGATTGGAAGACCTTTTACGAACTGCCGGATCTTTATTTAATTAAGGATAAGAATAGTTTACGTTTTGTTCGGAATAGTAACGAAACCAAAGAGATGTGGAATCTGTAAAAACACCAAAGTAGCTTTAAGAGTTGAACGACCATTGATCATACACTGAACATTTGGGCATGTCTATGTCTCTAATGCACCTACAGAGGAGATTATTTCGTGGAAGCGATGTACGCTTACAAGAAGGACAAGAATATGCATTCCGCGTATTATAGTTCGAGTACAGCCAGGTCAGTCGACAGCGATACCATGTATTAACTTGTCAGAAAACGAAATTGTGTTTAAACCAACAGAAATATTGGTTAGAGCATACCCTGCAAAGAAGATGATCAACCACTTGAAGAGGTTCTAAAAGTTACAGAGATACCCCTGAAAGAGCTACCACGCCACGAAATTAAGATTGGCCTGTAACGAATAGATCAACAAAATCACTTAATTCAGTTGCTCACCGAATATAGAGATTTGCTTCGCACTCACACCCGCTGAGCTTGGTTGCGCTAAAACTGCGGAGATGACAATACAACTGAAAGAAGACCAGCCGTTCTCCTATCGTCCGTACCGAATGGCGCGGCAGAACAGGAGACAGTCAAGAACATGGTCAGTGAACTCGTAGACTGCAATATCGTTAGAGAATCAGATTCTGATTATAGCTCGCCGGTTTTGCTCGTAAAGAAAAAAGAACGGAGAGCAAAGGTTGTGCATAGATTATCGAAAACTCAACACCATGACTATAAAAGATAATCAACCGTTGCCGAGAATCGATGATCAAATTGACAGATTACAGGGTGGTAAATATTTCATCAGTCTAGATCTTCGATCTGGTTACTACCAGATCCCATTGAAGGAAGAATCAAAAAAATATACATCATTTGTCACACCTGGTGGTCAGTACGAATTTAAAGAGTACCGTTTGGATTGACAAACCTCCACGAGTTTTTCAGCGTTTTATCAATAGAATACTCAAACCAGCCAGAGAATACGCAGCAGTATATTTAGACGACGTGCTACTTCATTCTACAACTGTGGAAGAAGGACTCGGAAATTTACGGAACTTTTGGACATTTTCAGGAAAGAACACCTGACCTGAATTGAAGAAATATTCGTTTCTTACGAGGACCGTAAATTATTTGGGTTTCGAAATAACAGATGGTAAGGTGCAACCTGGTCATGAGAAAACAAAGGCAATTGAATTGTTTCCAACACCAAAAACTGTACATCAAGTTAGACAGTTTATAGGTCTTACAGGATATTTTAGACACTTTGTAAAAGGATATGCTGTAATTGCGAAACCACTAACAACTTGACGAAAAGAGTGTTGCTTGGAAATGGCAAGAGCAGAAGAACAAGCTTTCCGAAAGCTGAAAGAGTCGCTTATTGAACGGCCAGTATTAACAATATTTGACGAAACGCTTCCAACAGAATTGCACACGGATGCGAGTTCGATCGGATTACAGGAATACTGTTGCAGATGCACCAGACGAACGACTCCATCCAGTGGCCTACTACAGTCGTCAAACCATAAGGGCTGAGCCTAGCTATCATTCGTAGAGCTCGAAACGTTGGCGGTTGTCGATAGCATAAAGAAAATTTCGGGCATACCTGTTGGGAATCACATTTACTGTAGTAACCGACTGCAATGCATTAAAAGCTACCAGCGAAAAGAAGCAAATTTTACCCAGAATTGCGAGGTGGTGGTTACAACTCCAAGAGTATTCTTTTATTGTAAAATATCGGCCCGGAGGTAGAATGGGTCATGCCGATGCTTTGAGTAGGAATCCAATACCCCTGAGAGTCCAAGGCGGACGAGGATACGACAACTATCGAAAACGCAGCGACTAACAAGTTTGTGTTGACATTGAATCTACCGATTGGTACTGTCGGACAACTAGCTGATGAAAAGATCGACAAATTCACAAAGTATTAGAGAAAACTCCGGAAACCGAGTACGAAAAGAACATCTATAAGAATTATGCACTGAGAAACGGTCGCGTGTATCGAATAACAGCACGCGGATTGCAGTGGGTTGTTCCAGCAGGCATGAGACAGCAAGTGGTTAAGGCAGCACATGACGATCTTGGTCATTTGCTACGAAAAGACACTATACCGACTGTGTGAAAGCTACTGGTTTCCGAGGATAAGAAAGTACTAGAAAACTATATTTCTTGCTGCATTCCATGTTTATATAATAAACGGAAAAGTGGAAGAAGGAGGGATTTCTACATTCCATCGATAAACCTCCCGAACCAATGAGAACGTTTCACGTTGACCACCTGGGACCTTTCCCCAAAAGCAAGAGAGGTAATCTTCACCTCATAGTTGGCATCGACGGGTTTACTAAATTTGCCTTCCTGAAAGCGGTCCCATCCACTAAAAACAAATATGTAATAGATTATTTCAAAGACATTTTTGCTAACATATGGAATTCCAAGACAAATAGTTTCAGACCAAGGAAGTTGCTTTACTTCCAAGAAATTCAAAGAATTCTGCTACCAGAACAACATCCGACATATCTTGAACGCGGTAGCTACTCCAAGAAGCAACGGACAGGTCGAACGATTAAATCGGACGTCTTAGGCGCTCTGATGACGCTACCTTAGAGGAAGAAAGATGGGATGAACAGGTGCGGCTTGTCCAGTTTTCTATAAACAATGTTGTAAATAGTGCAACAGGAAAAACGCCTAGCCAACTCATGTTGGGTTATACACCAAGGTATGGAACGACTCAGTCCTACGAGATGAGGTGGCTGCCATTCCATCGATAATGCATGACTTGGTTACAACAAGAGAAGAGCAGCGCACAAATAAGCAAAGCACAGTCCAAGCAAAGAAGTATTTGATAGAAACGCAAGGCCACCAAAAGGTATAAAGAAGCGACCTAGTCTGATCGAACAAAATCATCTGCCACGGCATAGTCGAAAACTGTATCCCTTACGTAGGCAATGATTGTGACTGCCGTTTGCCTAACGATCGATACCGAATTAAAGATATGCCCTCAACGAATCGAACGCTAAGAGGACCACGCAAGAAAGGACCGTTGCTGTGGATCGAATGAAGCAGTGGTGTCCACCAGGAGGAATATCCGATACCACCGATAGTGAGAGTGGGGAAGATGCGGCGTCGTGCTTTCCCCCGTGAGGATGGATCCTCATCCGACGAATAGGGAAAGGACGTCACCTCGGACGAGGGTGAAACGCAGGATGCCGAATGTAAGAACTATTTTCCCTATGCATTAATTTGTTTGTACCGTCTACCATTTATGTACAAAAGTATTAACTATTCTCGATTTTTACGGAGAGAACTGTATATACACTTTGTAAAAGCATTTTGATAAGTAGACGGACGAGGCCTGAAATTTGATACCGATGCCGACAGCCGTTTCTTTAACGCTATACGGGCCACGGCACGCCGACTAGTCAAATAAACAAAACGCTGAGACGGTTGAATTCCGATAATATATTTTAGAGTAGAATGACGAATCAGTCGTGGTACAGTGAGTGTAGGTTTGTGACCCGTTTAAAGGTGAGTCTAATCACAGAGCATTCCTGTTATTTTAGTATAAGGTAGAGTAAGATATTAGATTTGCGAAATAGCCTGAGTAACGTTAAGCATGCTTAGTTAAGGGGCGCTTTGGTTAGGAAAAGCTAGTCGTCCTAGCGGGGTACGCTTTGTGATGTGAGGGATCCGCACGGCACAGTTGACCGCAGGAGCTGGGCGTCCCGGGGGTCGTAAAAATAAGGGCACGGGGGAGCCGCCGGGCGGTTTCGCATGCACCTTCTGTGAACCGCGGGGGATTCGCGCTTCACGAGCTCCCGAATCACAAGGACATAGCGAAGTTTGGATGAACCGAACACAACGAAGATTAAATTTCGGGAGAACCGAGTTTGTTAGAGTTGTAGTCTGACATCTAACTGTGTAACCTGCTATTTGCTATAATTAAAGATGACCGGAGTGCTCAGGTGGCTTTTCTTTACAGGTAAACCCCCGGATTGTAACTCTGGGTTCAGAATCACCTCACCAACGCCGACGCCCCACCGCTCGACCACCATCATTGTCAAATAAACACCGGTTTACTATTTGACTTTACCTGACCAGAATTAAATAAATAAAATATTGTAGCCCACGAACTCGATAAAATTATAAGAGTGTTAGTTATCATTGATATTATTTTGGTATTTTAGTAATACTAATCTTATTTAGTTATTATTTACATTATTATATATATTTTTACTTTAGTGTATATATTTTTGGGCTTTTATTCTTTTCTCTTCTTTTCCTTTTACATGATTTTTAATAACAAAAATATAATACAGTAGCCTCGCGACCATACGAATATTACTTTTGAAAAATGATAAAAATAGTAAAATGTGATTAGTTCACATAATCGCGAGTCTACTGTAAATCAGTCAGCTATCAGTTATTATTAAATGCGCCCATGGAACGACTTTTACGTTATCTCCCAGCATTCGCCAAGGACACTGATTATATATAATATACTTATAACGTAAGACAACAGGGACGATTTGGATTTAATGTTTAGTGTGCCTTGACATCCAATGGTATTCTAGCCTACATCATATATGTAAACGATAATAATCTCGACTTTATCTCCAAAATCGGTCATGAACACGATGAAGTTGTTACTTTTTAAGCATATTATGAGCACAAACCTTTTTATAATGTTGCTGATATGAATATAGAAATAATTACTATAAAATTTCTCAAATAATTGTAGTTATAATCAGTGTATTGATGTTCAGAGACATTTCAGTTTATTTACAATGATATAAATTAACTAAAAAAAGAAATAGTAAAACAATGAAATGACGTTTTTTTTTCGAAAACGGTTAATAACAACAACATGTATTACTCTATTTCTAAAGTTAATAAAAATAAGCCATAAATCACTATACAATGCAGAATTAAATGGTAAATTAAAAGACAATTAAGTAAATGAATTTAATATTATGCCCAACAAAATTATGTCGAAAGATATTAATCAAACTGCAGGAAAAAAGGGCAAAACACGCAATATAGCTACAAATAAAACCTAATGACCTGGCATCCTAAATCAATACAAACAACGTAAATATGTTTCAAACTAGAGGCAAAACTATTCCCAAAAAGAAATATCGAAGCGTTAGGTTTGTGGTACCTAGCGCCGGTATCTACAACGGGATGGGAAAAGCTGATAGTAAGATTAAATGTACAGCGTATAGGATTAATATGAATCAATAAATCAACGCATTATTGGGCGACAAGTATACAGGTTTCCACGGAACTGCTAGTTAAGAAGTTTTCCGGCTTATGAAAACTCTTCAGCTTTAAAAATTTGGTGTTTGCATAATTAGGTACTCACTTTTTTTCTAAAATAAATCGTCGTATCATACAGGGTTATTGTTTTCAATATATTTAGTGCTCATAAAAATACATATTATTATCCAATTTATAAACCAAATACAGGAAAATATTGAAGGAGTTTATACTGATCTGGATATCTTTTGAATTTATTATTATATATTGATAAAAAATATCAAAGAATTGCGAGAGGAATTGCTTGTCGAGCATTTATCGGAAGATAGCTCCACTTGCAGCGAATAGATTCCAAAGTTCAAACACTTTTTACAACAACTGGTAATGCAATCAAGAAAAAACAATTGTAATCAACCTCTTTCCGATAATGAGAAAAATTGAATCAATATTTTAGGGAATTTCCAAAGATATCTCCTTGGTTTAATGTCTGCTACTTCTGAGGATTTGAGCACTTCGAATACATCTATCTATAGAATTGTCAAAAGCAACAGGATCAATTTTCAGAAAACCTTTTTGGAAAGCTTTTCGACAGGGAGATCAAATGGAATGAATTGGGAGTAGAAGATTTTTTGCGAGACATCAAGAATATCAACATTTTCTTTTGTCTAAAATAATTTAGAGTGACGAATCAGTCGAGAACACATAAGAAGCAGAAGAAATAGTCATTATTGGTCTAAATGACAAAATTATTTTAGTATAGCACTAATAGCATTCCAACGGACACCTACCAAATTTTTACTATGTAACTATATTAAAATATGTTTCTAAACATGTGCATATAGGATCCAATTTTTAATTTTTTTTTCGTCATCATGTCATTAGTCATACTTTTTGTCAATCTATGCTATGTCCAGTTTATAAATTTGTCTTGTTTTTATTTGGTCGCTGCGACGTGACGTATTCGAAAACTATATTTTGAATTATTAATCATACTGCATCACTCTCCTAAAAAAATTATCACATTCCAACAAAATAGAACTCCATATGTTTTAAACCTTATGTCAGCACGTTTCCACTACAATATTTAACATAAAATTGAAAAATATACTTGTGGAAAACATTTCTTACAAAGCGGTACACAAGGATATGAATACGCATTATATTTTTTGCTTTACCTCAAAACCAGAAAAAATTATTTACATTAGTCGCATCAAACATAAGTCTTTTATCAACTTTCGCAGAATCCTTTTCACACATAAAAAGAAAATATTTCGGAAATTATCATCATGTCATTATTTATTTAAACTATCTACGCTAGCTGTCATCAGTTAGTATTTCAAAATTTTTACCTTCCATATCATTTATTGCCTATTTTGGCGTTTCATAAATAAAAATAAGTTATATCTAGAACTAAAATGGACTATTTTTTCATTACTTCTCATCGTGAAAATGTTACCGTGCGGATGATTCGTCTCTGAAGAAGAAAAAGAAATATTTAACCTTTGACCGGACAGACAAATGATAGACTTAAAGGTTATACATTATCGCTTATTCTATCAAATCTCATCTGTCCGATTAAGGATTACTATACGTTCAACAAGTTTTCATTAGAATCATCTGATAATAAAGGCATTACAGCAAATATATTGGATGTTTTCCAACACTTTGGGTATTCTTTTCATAGATGTATGGAAAGGTAAAGGGAGGTGGGATAATGGACGATTTCATACATAATTAATTTAGAAAGCAGTGATACGGAAGCTGATTTTTGCCAAGTAATATTCATCATTAGTTATTCAAACTATAGATTCATTTACATTTACATCTTGTTTTATCTTTTAAATAGTACATACCATTTATGTAATATAATAATAATATATATTTGTTGTTTTATTTAAAACCTACAATTAGATATGAATATCCTTGTTATTAATATTTATATTGCCTAATATATTTGCATTTCTTTATTCTGTATGATGACAATCGTCCAAAACAATATCTTTGGCAAAGAAATTTACTTTAATTTTTATGGCAGAATCTAAACGGCGCGATGGCATGACATTTATATGGAGTTTCGCCTTTCACATCAGTTATTTGCTGTTTTTGATGAGAAATAGTTCATACATAATCTTCTTCAAATAATATTTTCAATACACAATTTATTAATCATTTAAAAAGACTTACCAAGTTTTTGTTTTATTACTTTAAATAGTTAGTGACTCTTTATTGCTGCTTGTTTTATCTTCTTTTTTTTAATAAAATACAAGACATAAAGAAAATGTCACTATTACCTATTGAAATAAGTAATACAATTATATATTTTATCTTGTTACGAAGTTTAAAACGTATTCAAAATATAAATTATTTTAGCAATTCTTACTTTTCAATGAAAGCCTCAACGGAGGTATTTGAGTGCTGCAGAAATATAAATAAACAGCTACATCTAAGACGCCGCCAATGCCTAGAATATTGCGAAAACAGCTGCGTTATCGTTCGTGTCGAACAAACAAGTTATGTATATATGCGGCATCGCTGTGCCACAGGCTGTGCATTGAAATATTCCACGTGATTTACGGGTGCATGTAGTTTTTATACATGGGTGTGTTTTTCTTACTCGGTCAAAACAACTAGAGGATTTATGCGGGCAATCGGGTGTTTTTCTATCAACACCTATATGTGCGTTTTCCGTTTGGAACGCCAAGCACCTTGCTTTACTTATGAGCAAAAAAGATAGAAAGTAGCAGCAAATTTAAATTTATTACCAACGCATAATTTTTTGACATAGAGTTTTGACGGATGCCAGATGGTATCTAGTATCTTCTCTGCCGTAAAGATTAAAATACTCGAGTGTTAAACGAAGATTTCTAGTTTAATATGATAAAATCACTTCCTACTGATATTTTTATTCAAAAAGTTATTTACGTTACAAGTGCGGTAGGTGACTTGTAACAGTACGAATTAGATATTATGGACGAGGCGACGAATGAGCCGAGTCTAGAATATCTAAACAAGCACTACCGGACGTGTATCGTATAAAATTTTATTTGATACTGTCAAACTATGGCTAAAAGTAAATTACTACAACCAGACTACAACATTTATGTTAAAAGTCAAAAAATGACATCTTTTGCACATCATGTCACTTGAAAATGACATTATCTTTTGAATATCATGTCACTTTTTTGCTATAGTAACGCGGCGTCACGTCTCTTGTTATATATTTATATTGAAACAGTCCGGTAAGTGTTGCCTAGAGACACTATAGCAAAAAAGTGACAATCTAGGTGTTGCCTAGCGACACTTACCGGCTCTGATACCGTAATAACTCACTTACCGGACTCAAATTGATTATGTAAACAGAGATATACAGGACAGTATGAAATAAAGTAAATTATATTTATGTGTAGGTACCGTAGTGCCCATATTAATTATTAATGTTGACCGCTATTTGGCAAAAATCACTTTCTGTGCAGTGACACAGAGAGTAGTAACTTCCTAAATAAATTGTAAATGATTCTATCAAATCAATATCTCACCATCTTCTATATTGCCATACATCTTTGAAAAAATACCCAAGTGTTGCAAGCATTCAACATATTCGCTGTAATGCCCTTGCCAGTTGACTCAAAACACCCTAAACGTATACAAAATATTATGTTTCTCGTCCAGAGATAAATCGCCCATACAGTAACGTTTTCTTGATGGGAAAAGTGATGAAAAGGCATTTGAACCTATTTTTTTTTTTCACACATTACAGCCCGTTACTTTAACAATAACTTTCATTTTTTTATAAACTACCATAATAACTAATAAATTGATATGAAGAATTTTTTTTTTAAATAGTATTGAGATGTTGCGCTGACTGTTTAAATAAAAAACGATTTCCGGAATATTTTCTTTTTATATGTAAACAAGGTTTAAATTAATTCAAAAACTTGTTTTTGGTGCGACTGATCTAAATCATTCCTAATTTTGAGATAAGGTATATATGTAATACTTGATTTAGCAGTTACATGTTATATAATCTAAATCTTAATCAAAATAATACTATATTATCACATGTTTATTGTTGTTTTAGAGATTAAGTGAATTATGTTACAATACTAATGCGATTGTACAAAGATATATCGAGAGACCTTTGCTTATTGGAGGATACAAATTTGATTTACGACTATATGTATTCGTACCGTCCTATCATCCCATTACAATTTACCTTTATAGAGAAGGGCTAGTTCGCTTCGGCACAGATAAGTTTACGCTAAATGATTTGAGGAATCCATTTAAACACCTAACCAATTGTTCCATTAATAAGTTAGGAACAGGGTATACAGAAATGAAAGAAAGGATCGGTTCAGGTATTTGGAACTGACCTTAAATAATCGTTACTATGTTCACAGAGTATGTATGTGGCTATGTCCATATATGCATGACATGTATGAATACATGCTTGTATTTATACACGGACGGGGTGTTCCAAATTTATTGAATAATTGTTAAATAATTTGAAAAATTACAAATGCATATTAAATCTCAATGTATTGCTAGTGTAATGCAATAATAGTTTGTAATGTAGTAATGTTCCAATAGACTCGTGTTTATTCTACTTGGTTCTGATATACTGAAATTTCTATTATAGACATTAACAGATATAGAAAAATACGGTATTGTACTACTGTTCCATTACCACAGATATAATTGAAATGCATTTGTCTATTTATTTTTGAAATATTAGAATAATAACAGGTTCATATTCTAATCTTGGTTTAATTTAAATTTTCATTCTGCTACACGGTTTGGTCTTAAGACCATCATCGGGCAAAAAAACGTTGAAATTGTAAATATAAATATGATGTCATCTTTAAAATTTTGACGTTTTTTGCCTGATGATTGTCAATGTCAAAATTGTAAATAAATAAATGATGTCATATTTACAGTTTTAACAGTTTTTGCCTAATGATGGTCTTAAGACCGAAATATATAGCAGAATAAAAATTTAAATTAAACCGAGATTGGAATATAAACTTGTTCTTTTAATATTTACTTAAATACCAATCTTTTTGTGAGTTTACTTATTATTTGTTTTTTTGTTTTAAAATAAGCCAAAGTCAAAATAATTACTTGATATATTTGGACCCCTTATATTAGTGATCGCCTTCTTTAGATTAGTTATTTCTATATGAATCACAATTTCTAATTATTGCATATCACAAAGCTATTTTCATCGTTTGTTTTAACTACAGAACACATATGTCTCTGTTATGCTTTGCTTATTTGTATGTTTTCAAATCAATCGAATGATAGTATAGTTATTGGGAAGCACCTTCACCGCTAAGCTAAGAATAAACGTGTATTGGTTTACTTTGTACTATTTCCACTAACTTTTGTAAACGGGCATCAGGCATTGCATCGAGCATGTTCCATACAGCAAACAAAATACTTACACAAATTTACTGTGCTAAACCGATAGAATAACGGAATTAAAGTAATAAGTAATGATGGGATTGAATGCATAAAACTACATGCCTTCGGATAAGCATACCATCTATAAAATCCTGCCACAAATTTCCAACTAAAAATACATTTACCATCCTGTTACATATACAAAAATCATTAATTTTTAATTGATGGACCAATTATGAATTGCAGTCTGTACATAACATTCATGTATGTAGACTGCCCGAGAGATATGTCCCCGTCTATATCGCAGTGATTTTGGTATCGGTTTTCGTTGAAGATAAAATAATTCTTTATTTGCCCAACAGTAAAAAAATCAAATTTACAGGACAATATAAAAAAAAGTCAATGTTAGGTATAAAAACGAAAAATAATTCACAATTTTTTCAATATTAAAACAATTGACTATTGTGGGATCACGCTACAGCCTGATGAAGACAAACAATTGTCGGAACTAGTAGCTGGGGTGATTTCACAGTAAATTAATAAAGAACAATTAGGATGTACTAATTTTATTCTTATTACTCATTCATTCATTAAAGTTAGGGTGGGCACTTAATGTTCGGGCACTTGAGCTAGGTGCTCATTGTACCATCCCTGTTAATTCTCTTATTTCCACTCGAGCAGCTTGGTGTTCTCTATAAAGCCTAGTATCTGGCCAGTGGGAACTTGAGAACCTTCGAGGGCTCCAATAGATCTCTCCCGAAATATTTCTGCCTGAGTACCTTCAGCTCTCTCCACATGTGTAGATTACATGTAAACTCGTTTCCTCCTGTAGTTCGCATCGTCTACACCACGGTTCGCTTACCCAGCCTGTGTGGTTTTGTATAGATGCTTTTTCAGGGGACAGTGTCAAGTTGCCAACCCAGTAATGGTTGTAACTTCTTTCTTACTGCGCCTGAGTAGGTTATCAAAAAAACTAACATCCCCATCCCCTATCAGCGCTTTGGTATAGAGTTGACCTTCAGTCGACCCCCATATCTTTGTACTTTCTTTATTTAACCAGGTCCAGATCTCCCTTCTTGCGGAATCCTTAGTAACCCCACTTGGCTAGTTCGTCGGCTATTACATTGCCCTTTATATCCTCATGTTCCGGCATCCAAATCATAGACACCGTGTGGTCTCGTGCCAGTGCATTGAGGGATCGTTTGCAGTCTCTAACTAGTTTCGACCTAGTTACGGGGTTCGAGACTGCCTTAATGACAGCCTGGCTGTCAGTCATTATACTAATTTTCCTCCTCATGTAGCCCCCGTTTGCAATCATTTCTGCACAGGCTGCAAGGGCGGTTACCTCTGCCTGGAAGACCGTTGTATGTTTCCCCAAGCTTATGGATATCCTTTGATTAGGACTGGGCCCACAAATACCGGCTCCTGTGCCCTGGCTGGATTTGGATCCGTCCGTGACCCAGTTATCATTAGCAGTGATCTCACTACGTGCTGGTCTCTGTTCGGTATGGAGATTTTCATTTTTTCAATGAAGATAATTTCGGGTGCCATGCTGTCCGTGGACATTGGCAGCATTGGCCCGTCCATCATCGTGCCCGTAGTATAAGTGTGCCCTCCCACCCTGAAATTGGGATGCCACAGGTTGTTGGCTTTCAATCTACTGTACTCTCCCTGTACTCTTAATTGCACCAGTAATACCCAGCAATGCCTGTCTCCGGACAGCGGTTAGCAGTTTCACTGCGGAAGACACTTCTGTCCTCCTCCACCAGACTACTGCCCTGTATGTTATTGCTGGTCTTATCACGGCAGTATATAGCCAATGGATCGCCCTCGGCTTTAATCCCCAGGTTTTGCCAGCAACTCTCCTGCAGCGCCAGAATAGTTGCGTAGCCCTGATCGTTGTTTTGACTAAGTGATTTTTCCAGCTCAGTTTCGCATCGAGGGTAACACCCAGATACTTTACTTCCTTGGTTAATTGTAACTCCTGCCCAAACAGTCTAACGCCGCCTGGGTCATTGAGTTTCCTCATGTTGGTAAAGGCAACCAACTTTGTTTTTTGTGGATTAACTGAGAGCCTTTGTAAAAGGCACCATTCCTCCACCATTCGCAGTGCATTACGCATGATGCGTAATGATGCCCGCCACACGCAACAACGTTCCTCTAGCTACGATGACAATATCATCAGCGTACCCCTGCGTCCATATTCCTTTGTCGTTTAATGATCTGACGAGATCATCCACGACCAAGCTCCACAGCAACGGCGAGAGTACTCTCCCTTGAGGACACCCTCTAGTGGTCCTCATGGCGATATTTTTATCTAGCATCTGGGCATAGACCACTCTGCCTCTTAGCATGCAGTCAACCCATCTGCTAGTCGTGTGGTCAATGTTCCGATCCATTAAAGATCGGTTGATCGAGGGCGTTGATATGTTATCAAAGGCGCCCTCGATGTCTAAAAATACTGCAAGGGCAACTTCCTTTTGATGTAGGCTCTTTCGAGTCCTTCCACCAAACTACGCAGGGCAGCCTCTTCTGATTTGCCCCTTTGGTATGCCCATTGCAGAGGATGCATAGGATATCTAGCAAGTGTTTAGGTGTATTTTTTCCATAGTCTTCAGCATAAAAGATGTAAGACCAATTAGTCTGAATGATTTCGAATGGTAGTATGTGTCCTTCCTAGGTTTCGGAATAAACACAACCCTAGTATCTCTCCAAGCCTTGAGAATGTAGCCCAACGTGTGGCTAGCTCTAAATATCTCCAAGAAGGGCCCCATGATGTCTCCAATTGCCTCCTGTAGCAATCTTGGAAATACGCCATCTAGTCTCGCAGATTTATACGGTTCAAACGACTCAACTGCCCAACGAACAAGATGAGGTTTGAGAATATCGTTTGATTTTCTTCAATTTCCAATAGACGCCGTCCTCACTGCGTCTGATTGGTCTGTTTTACCGAAGTCCACCCTGTCCGAGCCGGGAAAGTGCACGCTGAGAAGGTACTCAAGAGTCTCCTCCGCAGTGGTTGTGAACCTCCCGTTCAGCAGCTGAATGGCCCTGAGTGTATTAGAAGAGTATTTTGCTGATATTCTCATTCACCAACAAATGTGGTTCTTACTCCAATTTTTCTGTGATCAAAGGATTGATTGTATCGTCCAACACGTGAGCATGTACAAACACATTTGACCATTTAAGGTCCAGTCAATGAATAAGGGTCCTATGAGATGATCTCCAACATTAAGTTTCTGTGACCGTTGTGTATGTGCTCCCCGTGTCAAATAGAGGTCGGTATGCCTCCAATGTCTGCCGTTGTGACGGTTTACCTCACCATTCAATGCAAAAGATGATTCGTATTGTGATGTGAACGTTTTTCTTATACTGGAAGTCCGTCCACACATTTGTCAATCACACAAAGATGATTTCCTGAGCCGGCAGTGATAAAAATAAGTCCGTTTAGTAAAAGAAATAATGTATTCGTTCCTTTTAGGAACAACAACAAGAAAAGGCGGTTTTTACGACTAAATGCTTATAGTAAATTCTAACTGAAAGAAGAGAGTATTACCAACCTATGAAATATAATAATAAATTATACTAACAATGTTATCTCAACGCTTCCACTCATTGTTACATGTATAATTTGACGTTAATAAACAAACAAACAAAAATACAAAATCCAAACTACTTTCAAACGAGATTCATTACATTACATAAATAAGAATGGCGACTCTTAGTTAAATTCATCTCTTTGATACTTCTCACGGATAAAATGATACGGAATGTCAATGTGTTTCTTGTAAAAAAACTGATTTTTTAACCAAACGAATTGCACTTTGATTATCCATGTAGAATTTCACATCTGGAGCACTTGACATCAGTTCAATCACTAAACATTTTAACCAAACCAATTCCTTGACGGCTTGACACCCAGCAGCGTATTCGGATTCTGTGGAAGACGTCGAAACGGATTGATGTCTTTTTGATGCCCAACTAACTACACTTGAACCAAGCTGAATAGCGTAACCACGCGTTGATCTTCTAGCAGCCAGCATAATCAGCATCACTGAAACCAACGAAGTCGAAAAAGTCATTGCTTTTGAAAATAATACTCATGTTGATTGCGCCTGTGATGTATCTAAAATTGCGTTTAACAGCATTTACATGTGCCGAACTAAGTTTTTTCTAAACGTCGACTAACAACTCCCACTGCATAACTAATGTCCGCACGGGTACCGATCGCTAAGTACATCAAAGCTCTAACGGCTTCACGATACGGGAAACTTGTATCGTGACCATCGCTAGTAAAATCACCAAGATTTTGACCAAACTCTGCTGGAGCACTGTTTTGCAATCCATCATATTGAACCTCTTCAGCGCTTTTTCGCGTAAGCTTCTTGATGTATGCCGATCAAACCATCAGTTGATTGTTCAATTTCAAGACCAAGGAAACATTTTGCGTCGAAAAACTTTCACCTCAAAATGATTTTGTAAATATAGAATCACCTCCCCAATTATATCCTGTCACTGGCTACTAGCAACCATCGTCGACGTAGATAGCAATAATAACCATTTTTCCAACCTTGTTTCGAACAAACACGCACGGGTCCGCGTTGCTCATTTTGAAACCAAAACTGCGGATAAACGATGTAAATTTTTGATTCCAACACCGCGAAGCTTGTTTTAGTCCGTACAAACTTTCTACCGAATTGCACACTCGTTCATTGTTATCGTCATAACCGATAGGTCGTTTCATGTACACGTTTGCACTCAAATGACCATACAAACACGCGATTTTAATATCAAATTGTTTTAGCTGCATCTTATTCATTGGGCCATTGTTGAACCGAACATCACAGCTGATAATAATCTTCTGATTGTCTGCATCATGTAACCGGAAAATTTTCCACGTTGGCTGATATCCAACAAGAAAAATCTTCTTGGATTTTGGATCCCATTTCTTTCAACCAGTCTGTTTTGGTATCTGTGCAAATCATTCACTGCCAAAAATTTTAACATCGGATTTTGAACCAAACCACTTTTCATATGGAGTGCTATCAACACGTGTGCTGCTCGTAATACGATTTAATACGTACGTTTCCGCACGAACTGCTTCTGGCCATAATGTTTTTGGTAGACCACTTCCAATCAACATTGTTCTAGCACTTTCTTGAATAGTACGATTTTCGCGCTCAATTCGACCATTCTGTTTCGGTGTATATGGCGTTATATTCTCAATTTGAATACCTTCTTTGTTTAATAGTTTCTTAACATCATTATTAATAAATTCACGATCATTATTAAATCGAAAATATTTAATATGACTTCCATTCATATTGTTAACCATTGGTATAAATGACCTTAATCAGTCATAAACCTCATTTTTCGATTTCAACAGATACACAAATCGAGAACTTGTCGCTTCGTCTTTGAAGAATAAGTATCGGACATCTCCAAGGCCAATTATTTCACTTGATCCACATAAATCAGCATGCATGTACTCACACTTCATCGATGGACGATTTTCTGATGATTTGTGTGTTGATCTTGTCATCTTACCAAGTCGAGAATCTTCACAGAAGAATTTATCACTATTTGACAAATCTACACCAGTAAGTAAACCGTCCTTGCACATTTTCTTGATCGTATCAGCATTGATGGGACCCAAACAACGATGCCAATGTTGAAGTGAAACAGCAGCCACATTTGTTTTTTCATTCAAACGTAACCGAAAATCCATCTTTCATAATGCATTATATGTCGTTCACCAACAGCAAGAATTTTGTTCTATCCATCAACAACTTTACAACTTTCTTTATTAATTATCACCTTGCAACCTTAATCTGTTAAGATTTCTGTTGACAACAAGTATATTCACACTGAATATTTGATTACCGCCTTATTTTTATTCGAAACTCTGGCCCCATAACCTATTGCGATATGAACGTTTTTCTTAAGGTGCATCCACACGCTCGGAGTTCGCCGAACTCCGAGCACTAGTTTGGCGATCTCCTAGTCGTGTGGACGGGCAGTTCGGGGTTCGGCGAACTAGTCGGCAAACTGTTTGGCTATTCCCGATCTGCATTGGAAAATGGCGCAGGAATGTTCGGCTAGACGGAGTTCGTGCACCCGTCCACACATTCGGGAAGGTATTTAGAGTGAGAGGGAAAGCTGTTGACAGCTGTCTAGTGAGCTCGTCTCTTACTAGTCATACTATTATACCTACAGTTTTTTATAACTGTTGTATATGACAGCGGGTAACAGATACAAATTTATTTTTGAAATTACTATGTCGTATGCTGAAAATGACAGATTTGCCAAAGATAATAAACAATTCAAAGTGTTCTTTTTTGACATTGATAGGAGTGCAATTTTAGTATTCATTATTACATTAAATTGATGCATTTTAAGTAAATTAAAGATCTTAAATTTGATAAAAATTAATCTTTAAAACTAATGTGTAGATAAAGTAATTAAATAATTGCAATGTTAGCCTAAATATTAAAAAGCTTACCACTCTTTTCATAATTCATCAAATTTCTTGAATTTTATTAAAGAGGGTCGAAAAGTATATTGTTATGTGACGATCTGGTTTAAATGCGTATATGATTTTTTGTCTATAAATTGGCAAACAAATTAAAAAATTAGATGATATTTATTAATATATAATCATTTAAAAGAAACCACCCTCATTCCTCACGGCCCTCAATTTGAAACGATAAAGAATCCATACATCCACAGTGCAAACATATTCGCCTCATTGTAAATATTACTCATACAGGTGTATGATGCTCGTAGATAATTGGATAAAAAATGGCGAAGAAATTTGAGCAAAAAATATTTCTTTGAATGACCTATAATTTTTACGATGAATGTTTCAATGATAACAATCACGTTGGTCATAACAATTATAGAAGGTCAATAAAACTACTTTTTTTGTTCGAGTTTGTTCGCCATTGTATACACAAAATGAATGTATGGGTATTCATCATCGTAAACTTGGAAAATAACAGAAATTAAATAATAGCGTAAGTTGTCAATATTTATAACCTAAAGATGAATTACTGGTATCCGTGATTCATATTTAGTTTCTGTCACGCTCAATAAAAATGACAGAACTTCAAATATTTATGATTTGCCGGGTTTCCCGCGAAACCAAAAAAGAGTTTCAGTTATGCAGTGACAGCAATGGTTCATAACCAGTCATAATTTCTGTACCAACACCAACCTAATTCATGCAATCACTCAATGCTACCACACTAAACTCTCATACCGAACGTTCGGCGTTTTCCCGTATCTGCTCGGAGTTCGGCGAACTCCGAGCGTGTGGACGGTCGCGTCCACACGATTCGGTAGTTGGCGAACATTCGGAATTCGGCGAACTCCGAGCGTGTGGATGCACCTTTACACTAGAACTCCGTCCAAACATCTGTCAATTACACCAAGATAATTTCCTGAGTCGGCAGTGATAAAAATAAATCCGTTTAGTACAAAAAATAATGTATTCGTTCCTTTTAGTAACAACAAAAAAACGCGGTTTTTACGACATAAACGCTTATAATAAATTCTAACTGAAGGAAGAACCTTCAACCAACCTTTGAAATATAATAATAAATTATACTAACAATGTTATCTCAACAATTCGCCCGAGAAACAGATATTATACAGTAAGTTTCGATTATTGTTGAGGGGCTCGTCATTAATTCACAAGATGCCAACCTCCTGCTAGCCATAGATCTTGCACACCTGCCATGCTCATAATACAAAGTCAATTAATTCATTGTGCATTCACGATCAAACTAAAAGTAAACTCTACTGAAGAACATTCTACTAAACTATGCAAACGTAAGCTAATACCGGACAAAATAAGTGCCTAAAGCTGCATACAGAAGCAAAAAAGAAGTTGGAGAAAAAACGACATAAAAAATGATAAGTGAATGTCAGAAGAACAAGTAGAAGTTACCTTAGTTACCACAAAAGAATGCAAAATATCAGGAGAGCACATAGAGGCAGTATTTGAAGCCACTTAATTTACTCATCTTTTATTACACAGGCTGCAATTTATGTACTTTTTGCTTACTGATTAAAAAAAAATTACTTTTTGATACATGTTTCCGTATAGAGAATTAAAAGGCCCATCTTCCTTATTCAAATTTTGAGGGCGAGGGCTGCTGCGTCCCCAGAAAATATTTTAAATCGCCAGGTCCGTCATTAAAAGTTGTTCTCCTTAATCTGACAATTGGCGGGTTTCGAAATTTTATATAAATCACAGCAGGTAAAGAGTTATTTGAGGTGAGAAGAGAATTAAAACCAATCAAACTTACAGTATAATAATAAGACAATTACGATACAAAACTATAACATTAGCATATATGAGTGCATTCGGTATAATTTAGACCAAATGCAATCAAATAACAGTCAACAACATCGCTATAAAACTTACTACTTCCTACGGTACGAATATTTCCTGTTGGTCAAGAAACATATGGCCTGGTATGCTTGTCTGTCTCTTATTGCTCACAAAGGCCCAGAATGATTTTGGATCTTTATTAATATCAGTTTCAATCCTTTGAATATAGTTGCCGTAAACACGGTGCATCCACGGTGTTCAATAATTTACGAGTTCGTTAAAATTCCTTCGGTAACAATTAGATCCCGTTGACCTCCATCGCTTAAAGTTAAGTTTTTACTAGAGTATAGGTATATAGGGTGCACTTTTTCGTAGCGCTAAAACAGAATATATTTTGTTGTAAAAGGAATCAACCACTATGTCCACATCATTAAATTCCGATAAACATGATCAATCAATATTACGTAATTCATTATGCAACGAATGTAAATCTGCTCTTCGAAAGCAACATCTTATGTTGCCGTCTATTTTGAAATCATTACCTGAGGATGTTGTTTCGAAATGTGTATAGAGCAAGATTATAATCATCTTCAGGTACTAATGGCACTGAATCGGCAAAATCACCAACCCAGTTTGTAAAGGCCAAACCAAGCAATCTACCGTTACCGTTCATAATATTGTTCAGTTGATGCAGGGAAGCAGTCTCTACAAACTGGCAAACAGTAATAAATTTGGAGTCATTGGAATCATTCAGAAATAAGGGTGCATTAAAATTATTAACACAATAACTCGATTACCCAGTAGCAATATACTTAAGGCGTCCATAAAGATTTCGTAATCGTCACCGCTAACATCAGGTGGTATATAAATATTAATGTAATAAAACGGTTCCGAACCAACTCGAAGCATTTAATACATTATATCAACAAGTGGTACGAAGGTAGTATGTAGTACTGTAATATCGACGGTTGTCGAAATGTATTCCGTCGCAACGGCAGAAATAACACCTCCTCCACACGCACGATAAAGCAACAAAAACTGACTATCAAACCCATGAACGGAATAGGTATTATCAAATATCTCATCTCTTCCGATATCATCATTCAACCATGTTTCTGTTAATGAATATATTTAGAATCGTATATGCTAGCATTGAGATGAATTTGATGGATCTTTGATCTGATACTATATGCTAACAATATTCTCAGTTTCGTTAGGCATTATTAGTTTAAACTAATCCCAGACCTTACAATTTTAAGTACAACTTTAAAATATTTTAAATATAGATCTGTCCCTCCCTTAGCTTTCCGTTCAAGTAGCTCTTCCCGAACCCGCTGAAAGTATTTAAGTTGCCTTGGTGTGTGATCAGAAAGCATAACTATTTTTTTTATTTTTCCTAAGCTTTTTAGACAACCCGGAGCGGTTCGCGCCAAATGCAGGCCACTAACAAGGAAACAGATAAGTGTGTCTCACCAACTTAAATGAAACGGGGTGGGTTTGTAGACTGATGTAACGTAAGAACAACGATGAGTGTCTTAGATGCTAAATCCCTCATTTCAGAGGATGGAGAACCGTATCGGCACCACACTGCCTTTCGCTATTTGCTTTAATACCTCCAAAATTAAAAGACAAAAAAAAGTTAAAACAAATATTTAACTGTTTTAGTAGTACGAAAGCATAGCAACAATACTTTCTTTCTCAATATTATTGTTTACCAGTATAGCAAACCCTTATAATTTTTTTTTAATCGAAAATTTTTATTTGCTAAAAAAATGGGAGAGGTTATATACAATTCATCCATATATATTAAACATACCACAAAATACCATTTATAGAAAAAATTAAAACATTGCAGGCTTGCCACAAATATTATATAGTAGTGTACTTTATAAATCGTTCGGGAAGCATAATCGTACAGGTTTTTTTAAACTTTGGTGGCCAATCTGCGATGTATCCACTTTTATGCCATATATATTTAAATATACTCATCGTCAGTGACATTAGAAGTGTTACACCTAAAAGGAATAATTTGTTCAAATTTGATTTTTTGACAATGTGATAGTTTTACATCACAAATAAAACGATTTGCAAGAAATGTTATTAACATGTAATACGAAAAAATAATAATAATGTGTTTGGCGACCCCGTAGTTGAGTACACCTCTGTACACATCGACAAAATGAGGTGGTCGATATCTGCTTGTGAGACCTCGTTCCAAGCAACTTGCACTTCGTGGATTGACTGTGCCAGAGTCTGTGGGGGATGGTGCAAAGCGGACAGTCTCCTACCCATGATATCCTACACATGGATAATGAGGTTTAAAGCTGGTTAACGGGGTGGCCACAGCAAAGCATTAACGCCTCCTTCTTGGAGAATGTCCATAGATCCGAGCAATATGGGTACGTGCGTAGTTTTGCTGAAAAAGAACATGTGGACGGCCATCTAGATAAGGTAATGGTAAATGGTAAAGTGGTTTGTAAGACATCATCAACATACGCACAGCTGTCATACTGCCTCGAATAAAGAGAAGTAGTGATCGGCTACTCTATAGTAGCCGATTTTGGGGCTATTACCTATGTAATAGCCCCGAAAACAATTACATACTTCAACACTTCCTGTGTACATGTCTATCAACAGCAAACCCAATATCACCTCACTCTCCACGCGAGAATTGATGAGTAGGTTGGTCCTACATAGAATTGCGTTTGTGGGATCCTTAGTAAGTTTTCTTTAGGTAGACGGGTCAATCAAATCTCGGATCTTCCTTTCATAATCGACGGTGTACGGTGATGCGGTGGTGGCATTCGGGACAGGAGAGGGAGGGCCACCTCGCACTACCACACAAGGCTATTCCGAGAATCTATAGAAATTTACAAACATGGAAACAACTTCAATCGGAACCACCGACATATATATAACGACATCACTGAGGATGTCGGACCACTAAACGACGAGCCATCACGAAGGAAACCTCGACCTTGCCGCTGAAGATTGTGAATGAAACGTACGGAACTAATTCCACAAGACCACGGCTCAACAGCCTGGAAAAAAAAATTACAGTAGATTCCGACCGTGAAAGCCTACGCAATAGGTACTTTAGTGTAAAGAATTAATAATATTCAAAAACTGTTGGTATTATAGTGGATTCATTAAACATTAGTGTTGTTTTCTGCTTTCTAAATTTTAAAATAACTATAAACAAGTTAATTACCTCAGGTTTGACGTAGATGCCGATTATAAACGCATCATTGATTTTTATCGGTATACTTTATTTTGAAAAGTGAGAAACTAAGAAAAGCAGCTTTTTGCCAGCGCTTTTGATGTTGTGTCACCTGAAATATCTTAGTGCGGACATACTTATACCTGCAGGTGTGTTTATAGTTGCATTTTAATATACTGAGTTTGCGCTTTAGTAACGAACACCCAGTATATTAAAATACAACTATAAACATACCTGCAGGTATAGTAGGTCCATACTAAGATATTTCAAAATGTGATTCATTTATTCTAACTGGTGATTAAATTACAATCGCTTTTCTCAAACAGTGCAAGTGATTTTTAAAAAATCAAAGATACCTTGGAAATTAATGAGTTTTCTGGCGCCTTTAAAAATGCAATAATATTATGGGTATTGCATTTAAAAAAAGAAAGTTGAAAGCTGTACCAAGGTTACGAAACACCCTGTACAAATCCCGATAATTTTGCGTTATAGAAAAAATATAATCTTACAACGATTTATCAAAAACGTTTTTCCTATCTGTCACTGTTTACGAGTTATAAAGGAATTCCCTGCTGGTGAAACACCCTGTATAGTATTGTGGATTTTCTATTATTAATAATTCTTGCCTTTTAAGTTATAAATTCACAATATGCCAGAAAGAAAAGAGGCGCTTTTTAACCAAATTCTATTACAAATAAATTTAACCCTGTGACAACACTGCGGATAGGCATAACATCTATACCTTTACGCATCAATATCGCGTGCGCACTCCGTGCAGTACCCCAACACGCTACTACAGAATATCTAACAACCAGAACATCAACTTGGCTTGGCGGGAAGGATTCGCGCATTCTCAACGCGCAGCTTGATCCGCCATTAAATCGGGCGAGAACTTGTGGTTCCGGGTATGTTCGCTCTTTGCATTAGGCACACGTCGCTGACCTCAAGTTTATATTCGTATGTTAATTTAAATAGTGTTATCAAGTGCAAATCGATAAAATATGAAAATAATGGAAAAGAAAGTAAAATAATTGTAAAAATAAGCGATATTCTTTCATATTATCGTAGATACGTATCATATTCTCGAAATTCACTTCAGTTAGGTCCTGTCAGGGACGGAATTTTATCGAAGCCGACTCTGACTTCTCGCCCGAAACACTGACATCAAGGTCACGAAATTTTGCCCACTCAGATCAAAAGAGCCGACAAAAAGTTTGCATTCTAGTTGTTACGATATTCTGTGACGCTACCTTCTTCCACTCCTTGTAGAAAGCCTGTATATCTATTGCAGTAATGCATGCAAACCGGCTGAAAGCGGGAAGTGTCTCTCTTATCTTATCTCTTCGCCAGTACTTACTTTGTCATCTATATATTTACTTGCTTATTGTTAAACTTAAATATTAAAACTTGCCAATTACCTCCAAAGAGGCATTTTAATTTAAAACACAGTCAAACTAAAACCTAAATAAATATTTATAAAGTTTCTTTGGATATCAAATAATTTGAGCCCTTTTTTCCAGCCTAACGCTAGCATGTTGAAAAGATGAGTAACTGTAATAATCACTGCGCTATAAACGGCAATATACCTACCATGATATTTAAATCTAAATTCACAGTGAGGTTTTCGTACTCCTGTGTGAATATATGCACTGATAAATTCAAAGATACACAAGCGCCTTTTATTGAACAACTGTTGCGTCAGCCGTATACAAACCAGGGGTTTATACAGTTGACATTCCTAAATGAATAAAGCACGTACTTGGAGAAAATTCTAGTGTTTCAGTAAAGGAATTCGAATATTTTTTTTTGTTCGATTTTTTTTTAATATAGTTTAATCATTACAAACCTTCTGGTAGTTTGAAAATATGTATGCATGCATGGTTTGGTAGAATATCTAATGAAACTTAATAACTTATTTATTACTTTATGCTATACTTAACCTGATTGAAGGACAAAGACTAATTACGTATATTCCCAGGATGTAAATGGACACTTAGACAATTACGAAAGTATTTTCAACATGCTGGTATTCCAGATTGGTTACTTTGGCAGAAAATATCAGCCCTTATAGTATTGACGGTAATATGTGATTTCGAACAGGTTCCAACAACAACGAACTGTTTCGAATTTTTTGGTTTCGACGTCTTAATTGATCAAGAATTAAAGCCTTGGTTATTAGAGGTAAATACATACTTCTCTCTACATTTTAATTTATTGAAAGATTTTAAGGTTAACCTAAGTCCTGCTCTTAGTAACGATTGTGATGCAGATAGATCTGTTAAAAAGCCAATGCTTCACGACATGTTTGATTTACTTGGGTTGCCCATGTATAACACAGGCCTGTCAATATGTAATTGGAACGATGATTCAAGAAAGAAATTAAGGTAGGCATTCTTCTTTACTAAAAATTTATTTATGTGCTGAAGGAAATAAACTAGTTTAATTAATTTTTATCGGATAAACCAAAATTACTTTGAAAGAAGAAAAATACGCAATAATAATAATTAAGTGCGCGCATACATGATGACTATACATCCTTCCCTTATTCTTCTTAATCACATATCTTCCCATCCCTGTTCTTCCTAAGAATTTTCATTTATACATTATTTATGTTTTTTTTATCTCCACGTGTCGTTATTATGGATTATTGTTAATCTTATTATCTTTTTCGTTTTCAATTTTTTCATGATATTTAGTTATGAAACGTAAGTATCTAAAACTTTCAATTTTGTTGTATATTTTAATTTCCGTTGACATGATACTTTTTGTTTTCTCTCTACCGTGATCTCCTTCAATTGTTTGTCTAAGTTGATTCTGCAGGTTATATAATAGGTTTCACCCATGAAAATCAGTTATTTTTTTTTGTTTTATTTACTTACTCAGTAGGAAGTATTCGTTTTGCTTTTATTCGCATTTACTATAACTAGGCTATTTTCCATACTTAGTTCTATTATTCTATTACATCTCCCAAAATTTCTATGTTGTGTTTTGTTATTTCTTTCACTAATTTTTGTTCTTTTCTTCTAAAGTTTAATATTCCATGTTTCTAATTAAAGTCTCTACATTTTTCTCTATTCATAGCTATGATCTTTATTTCCTAACTTTTCTTTCTTTGCATCATTTACGCTTCTATCGTCCCATTGCCTCTTATTCTTTCTTACATTTTCTGTTGGTTCCATTTGTATCTTTATTTCTGTTAATTGTGGGACTTTGTGAATGCTTGTATTAAAATCTAAACGGTACTCCTTTACCTTGAAAACGCAACATCTGTTTGCGACTTAGTGTACTGTTATGTTTTCTCTTTATTCTACTAATGCTTAATTTAGAGGTGAAAACAACAAGGACCTTTTGAAGTTTCATTCATCGGTAGTTCTAATTCATACTGCGGAACAATGGAAGAAAAAACATAGAAAAAATTCATCCAGATCATCCTCAAGAAATACTTCTGCAAACAGGAAAGAACAACGACCAATATCTTCAAAACCTATAACCCCGGACAGTAAGTTGTTAGATAAAAATCATTAACTAACTGATTTAAAATGATAACTTTATACAGGAGAATCATTAACGTGTACGGACGACAAATTAAGAACCCAAACAACAAATAAACCTGTAAGTGTTCGTAAAAAGGATACTCAAAAGTATGGCACTAATATCACTATACTTTAAAACAACTTAGCACAAAATCTATTGCACTAGACGTACGTTTCAATAGTAAAGCTCAGAAGAAAAATTGCATGGCACAGTGATCACGGTCAAGGTTGAGGTTGTAGTCATGCCTGGCCTGCCTTTTACAGTACATACATCGTCACTATTAATAATCTGAAACTACTCATCCATTCCTTCTTCCTTGACTCGAATAACAATTTTTTTTCCACGACTACGAAGCTACTGATTGTACGGAAACTGCTACTTCGTATAGTAGTAGTTTCTGTTTTTGTTAATTGTACTTAATTACCAAAATTAATGTTGACATTCTTCCTAAATGGAACGAAAAAAAAATGCTACACAGTGCAAAATAAAAAAAACGAAAAAGATTAAATGATTATTGCTTGAAAAGGTTACCATAAAGGCAACGAAACGATCGTAGCAAAAAAAAAAAATAATGTAAAGGAGAACTTAAAAAGTTTTACTCTCATTCCGATCTTAAACCCAAATTAAAAAGTGGCACAAAATCACAGATAATATTGGAAGGTCAATTTTGAAGTTAACCAACGAAACAGTTTTAGCCAATGCAGAAAAACGATTAGTCCTTTACCAACACCCAGCCCCCCACTTCGTATACTATCTGTTTAATTTGACCATCATGTCTTTGCTTTCTTTGTCAGCTCGCTTCAATAACCTTTCTTGCGCGAAGCCGATTTTTACTTCATTTGTTTGGTCTGTCCTTTCCGGGTACTTCATTAATCTCTCTATTATTCTGGTTGAGCGACCGTTTTTCATGAGTTCATATGACGTATAACCAGTAGAATCATGTTCCGGGTAGTTGATCCAGTCTTCTATTGTTCCTAGTTTTCGTATCACCCTTTCGACTAGATTAGACTGCGCATGGTATATCGTGGAGTGTTTTACCTGTATGCTGGCTGTTCGCATAGCTTCTACCCACATGACGCTAGTGAATTGCGATCCGTGGTCCGATAAAACAATCTCTGATGTTTCTACCTCTTTCACATAGTCGTCCAGAAACTCTTTAGGGTGCATATCTTGGTAGCTTCCATCGAACTTGGGCAATTTCGCATCTTCCAACCTCTCAACTCCCATTGGCACTGTCGTTTCCAATTCCCCAATTTTCGTCTCAATTTCTTGTTTCACTTTGTTCTTCCTCATATTGATTTCGTAGACCACTTCCTTTCGCTCCTCGTTGAATTTCTTTTCTACTTCTACTCCTAACGTGGAAATTTTCTCTGTTATTTTGATATCCGTGGCCATTATAAGTTCCCTTTTCGTCTCTTCCATTTCTTTTCGACATTGCTCTCGATTTTGTTTTACGTCTTCAAGGCACACTGAAAAAAAGAACGTCCAAATAACTTGTACATTTGATTTGTTATAGTTGCTGGAAACAAAAAAAATATGTTGCAAATACCACTTAATTTGGAATAAACAAATAATAGAGATTCTTATTTCTCGCGCTTTAAACAGAAGTATAGTGTTCACTTGTCCTAAATATACTTGTGTTCGGTGCTTTGCTAAAACTCCTGATACAAATAAATTTTACTATCTATGTGTTATCTGGTAATAAGTAAATTTTTAATTGTAGCAAATTACTTCTAGTGGTTTAGGCAATTAATTTAGTTATTGAGATCAGAAATGCGCGCCCTTGATTTGCACACATTTGTATACGTTTAGTACTTCTACTTCGCACTCTTCGCGGGTATTGGTAATTTTGTCTTTTACTGTATTATGTCTTCTGTAAACCTAAAATGGAATTTATAGATAAATTAAAGAATTGGGGAGCTGAAGAATACGTGCTTTTAACATAGAATAATAATAGAATCAATAAGACTTATTTTTAAAACTTTAAATAAAAAAAACTAAAAAAAACTTTAATTTAAAACTTTAACTTTTTTATTTTTAAAACTTTAGTAGAATTAACACTAACACAAACATATTTCCAATACAAAAATAAATTTTAAAAACAAATTTTTGGATGTGCAATGGGTTCACCAATTTCTAGTATCATTGCACAAATTGTTTTAGAATATATAGAAGAAAATAATTATTATAAAATAAATTTCGAAATAATTTTTTTCAAAAGATATGTAGATGATTGCATAACCGCGTTAGAAGAAAAAATATACCAGTTTTGCTTGAAAATTTTAATTCCTTTCATCCAAGATTAAAATTTACAATTGAAATCGAAGAAAACAATAGCATTACCTTTTTAGACCTCAAACTCATCAACAATGATAACAAAATTTTAACTCAATGGTATACTAAACCAACATGGTCTGGACGTTATCTAAATTTTAAGTCTTCACAACCTTTATCTCAAAAAGTTAGTGTTATTATAAGTTTAGCTGACAGAGCAATAAAATTAACAGTCCAGTTTTTCGATCAGATACTATTAAAAAGCAAAAAAATATTCTAGAACAAATAATTATCAATTCTCTTATAACAAAAAATTCAAACAAGAATTCTTCTTTTTTATAATAAATCAACAAAAAATATAATAATACTCAAACAATTAAAAAATTCATAAAAATTCCTTATGTTAAACATTTATCCGAAAAAATAAATCAAATTTTCAAACCATATAATTACAAAATTGCTATCAAAACACAAACAAACACTACAACCAAATCTATTCAAAATTAAATCAAAAATTGAAAAAGTAAAACATCACACTAGTTTATAAAATAGACTGTCAAAATGTAATGGTATATATATATATAGGTGAAACCATGCAATATTGGAATAGAATAAAGGAAACAAATACAATAAAAATCTTACAGCTTTAAAAAAACATGAAATACTCAAAATCAACCTTTGATTTCAACAACGTAACAATTTTAAACAAAGAACAAAATTTAAAAACGCGTAATAATACTTAAAATAATTCAAATTTATAAACATAAAATGCAGTCAATGATAAAACGAGATATACAATATTTCACAAAAATTATATAATTTAATTTATACTAAATAAAATATTTGTAAAGAATATTTAATTAAAATTTTTATAAACAAATAATACAGACATCCTATTTTAAAATGCAATCTTTAAATAAAACAAATAATATATTCAAAATCATAGTAAACACAACAATTTTGTCATTTATTAAAAAAGCATTTTATTTATAATTTACAATTTCTACATTTATTTATATATCTACTGAAAAAGCTTTTAATAAAGCGAAACGTTGTCGTCGCGTCGTCGTATTCCATTCATGTTTTAATATTAGACCTAAAAACCAAGAAAAAGGAAATCAAATATAATAGACTTATGACTACTCACTGTATATCTGTAGATAGTAAAAGTACTATTCGTCATAGGTATTCCACTTTATTGACACTATTACTAGTATATTAAAGGCAAATAATAATTTAAGTTAAAACCAAAATATTTTATTTTATTGGGACGATTAAAATGTTAACTTACAATAACTAGTTCATTTAGAATAAGTTAGTTACCAATTTCGTTGTAGCAAATGTCTGACTTGAATATTTGGTACAAACAGATGAACGAAATATTGTAGCAAATATTTTAACTCAGAAATCTTGTGTTATTTACCCTAAATATTTAGAATATCTGTGCCGTATTTAAGTATAATTTTTATCTGGCGGAACTGAATATTCACTTGTCAGCACTATTCTTTTTTGTAAGTAAGGTTAAATGCTTCACTGTTATTTATATATATATACATATATTAAAGTACATATAGAAATAAAAAAATTGCTTCATTTTGGTTTCAGAAATGTACTTATGGAAGAGACTGGAAGAACGCCCCACCCCAGGGAGGTAATTGGGTACGAATTTGGCCTATACACTTAAATAACCATTATTTGGAATCTCAAGAATCATCTGTGAAACTCATAGTAGGCGAGGTACATTCACGTAAACATTAGTTATGTATAGTAGATAGAATCACATTTTATAGACTCAATCCAAAGGTTTGTTAACAAATGGCATTCCTTGCTTTTAGAAACTATAGAGTACGTATATCATTAATACAAATGAAGCAATGAAAACATTGAAAACTCCCCTCCAAAATATACTATCTCTATAAACATCATCTTTATCATTTCGTATCATAACGCAGAGTGTGCCAGAGTCAAGTAGCCAAACATGAAAATTCTAGACAAAATATGAATATTAATCAGCGGCGGCCGGTACATACCTTATATCTTGGTTCGCAAATAATTCATTTTAGGAATACAAGATGGCTTTGATAAGAACAGTACTGCCACTTCAGAGTATCAGGGATACAAAGTTGGTTAAACGGGATAAAATTGTGTATTTTAAGATAGGTTTTCCTACATTCGCATTTTTACGTTGCTTCACGGTTGTGAGGCAGTCGCACATGCGCCAGCCCTACTCGACATTATACAGGGTGCGCCAACAGTCTGTAATCGGTCAGTTACGATGTACCTATTAACTAAAAATGTTTTAAGTAAAAGTTATTTAGGATGCACGAGTAAAATTATTTTGATGTACACAGGATATTTAGCTTCTTCGCCTATATAAGTTCTTATTTTAAATGGAATACAGTATATATTGTTACTGTTACCTTTTTTATTTTTTTTTATTTATCGTTTAAATTAATGATTTTCAAAATATTCAGTATTAAAGAAAAGAAAAATGCATTTGCAATAATTTCTTAAAAAGAGTGTATCTCCTGCATTTGTAATTATTTTTCAATAATTCTTTGATATCATTGTGACAATATTTTAAGTCGCTCAACCAATAGGAAAGATATCTTCATTTTGTAATAGTGGGTGTTTAGAAAGGGAGCATGAACTTAAACATTTTAACATAGATGAAAATTTTTTCAAATATGGCACCTGTATATTTCTACGCCATTCGATGCAGATTAAAGATCCCTTTCGTTTAAAATTCGTTATAACACTTCCTGTACCCAAAGTTAATAGTTTTTGAGTTATATTATGTTTAGTGTTAAGCACAGGTAATTCTAAAATAAATGTAGTAGTATGTGACGAGTTACGTAAAAATTGGGAATCTAGTTAAATTATTTTTTTTTCCATTTATTATTTAAGACTAATTACGTGCATCGAATGACGGTAGAAATATACAGGGTATCATATTTGAAAAAAGAAGAATTTCAACTGTTTAAACATTTTTCGAAACACCCAGTATTATAAAATGAAATCTTCAATTTTCCTATTGGTTGAACAACTTATAATATTGTCACAATGATATCGAAGAATAGCAATTAATCGTGATCGTTTAGTTTAATTCTGCACTATCTAAAAATATGAATATCTTTGACATATGTACCTGAATAAATCAGGACTTATTCGAAAATGTTTAATAAACTACATAATTTCTGATTGCTAATCTTTTTTCTCTGATATAATTAAATCGATTTCAGCATCATTATCCGTATCGTCTTCAATTTCTGTCAAATTTATATTATCGTATAATTCATCGTTATCATCACCTCGCAAAATAGTTTTTAATTTTCTACCGACATGATGAATGAACTGCGCATGTCGAGTATAATTCACTTCTACTCCAGTCTAGCTGGAGATAAATAGCACTGATGGAATTTACACCCTGCAAAGAACAAAAGAAAAGTGTAGCAGTAAAATGTAGCTGAGCTGCAAAGGAATGGATTTTGGTGTAAATTGTAGTTCCGAGTTGCACTTTCTCTATGCAAAGAAAAAGACGTGATGTACCACCCGATAAGCCTCCTCTCCTCTCTGTCCAAGGTAGCGGAGGCAGTTATTCTTACCCGCCTTCGAGACAATATGTCAACCATCAACCCTCTCGCGGACGAGCATTCGGCTTCCGGTCAGATGTATCATTTCAGCTGTTCCGATTAACGGAAGCAGTTCAGGATAGCTTCGAGAGGAAGGAAACCACGGTGGCGGTGTTCTTGGATTTCGAGAAGGCTTTCGATTCTGTGCGGCATGACGACGTGCTCCGCAAGATGGCTCGGATTGGAATTACCCCCCACCTGGCTTTACGCGTAAGAGAACCGCCCATCAGGTCGATTGGAGATTGACGGGAACACAAGACACACCTCACCACCATGGAGTTCCTGCAAAATCGCATGTTGCGTTTGATAGTTGGGGCTTCATGGATGGTAAGAAACCACAGTTGCGTGTCGATCTAGGAATTTCCTCTCTGGAGGAACAGATCTTGGAATTAGCTGCCCGGTCGTGGCTGAGGGTGACCGAGTCATCTAACCCCCTGTTGGCCCAGGTTTTGAGCCCCTCCTAAACCATCGGTCCGTCGAGTATATCTTCAGAATCGTTCGGAATTTGTTACTTTTTTTTGTGCGTTTTATTAATCTCTAAAGTACGCAACTTCTTCCCCAGCAAGTTTGTTGTATATCTCCTATACATGCCGTAATTGCAATAGTGTCTTTATCGATTTGTATCTCTAAAATATCAGGAACTTCTACCCATGTTTCGGTTGTTTCTGAAATTGTTTAATTTCGACGTTTTGGCATTGCTTCTATCACGACTGCTTTCAGGGTGAGACATGTTAGACACTCCTTAACTATGAAGCCAATAATTGACAGACATAAACACACATTACATACATACCTTTCACATATGGGTAGTCGACTATATCACATGCGTTTTATGTGTCAGAAATTTTAAATAAAATCAAAAATAATTCTTTGTTTGGGCATTCTTGTGGTATGTCCCAACCACCTCGTTCTTTCTATTATTTTTAGCATTACTTTAAGTTTTTTTTAAACATTACCACTCTCATACCTTCGAGCATTTTCTTATCCAACATTCCAATTTTAGTTCTTGTTTTTCGTGACTGCTTATATTTCGCTAGCGTATAGCATAGGTTCGTCGAGAGAGAATCACCTTCTCGTAAAGGTTTTCCAACTCTAAATTGCTCTTAATAACGGCCGTCTATCAAAATTTTGTTCGTTGGGTCTCTTAATCCAGAGCGACGTTCAAACCCCAACGCCAACGCCAAATGTAGGTGGGCTGTGTGCCGTAGGACAAGATTTGAGAGGGTTTGGTCTCTTCAGTCCACATCAAGATTCAAATGCGAGTTCGTCAGCATTGGATACGGTTCGCCGATAATTAAATAAAAGTGGTAAATTTTATCGGCGAACCGTATCGACTGCTGACGAACTCGCATTTGAATCATGGTGTGGACTGAAGAGACCAAACCCTCTCAAATCTTTTCCGACATGACAAGTCGATAAGTCTTCTCTCCTCTCCCTAAAGGTGGTCGAGCAGTTATTTTATCCCGTCTTCGCGACGAAATGTCGGATCTGGATGCCCTGCCTGAGGAACAGTTCGGCTTCCTAGCTGGACTATCGGTTAGGGTAGCGTAAATGACATCAAGAAAAGAAAAAAGATACAAGTTGAAGATGCTGCTACAATGTACTGGCTCCAGATTCTATAGAAACAAATCCAAAATTATCTTTACGAAAAAGGTCTGCGCAGTTAAACCAGTTGATTAGCAAATCATATTTGTCAATATTTTTTAAAGAAAACAAAATTAAACCTTATAACCGATTTTTGTACATGAATTAAGAAATGATGAAATTTCCGCAAAATTATACATTATATTTTTGGATAAATCGACATTTACAACCAATGGGAAAGTTGCAAAGCAAAACTTTAGATTTTGGTCGAGAGAAAATCCTAATTTTAAAATTGCAACTAGAAGTCAGTATTACAAAGAGGTTGATGTGTGGTGTGTGTTGTGCATGGATAAATCATCGGTTTGTATTTTTTTAATAAAAACTTACGTATCAACTTACGTATTTGGAAACTTCTTCTACACCCCTTACCACAAACTGCACTAAACTGTACATATGTTTCAATAGCAAAGCTATCATCATCAGCAGAAACACTGAACTGGGTTCAATTTGTGGCAAGGGGTCTAGAAGAAGTTTGCAGTATTACCAGTACCACAGTTTGGAATATTTTTGTCATACGTATTTGGAGTGCTGCGTAGGCTTCCACAGCCGGAATCTACAGTGAAAAGTTTTTTCCAGGCTGTTGAGCCGTAGCCTGTGGAATTACTTCTGTACGTTTCGCTCATAACTGCGATGAACGTCCTCAGCAGCGAGGGCGGTTTTCTTTCGCGATGGTTCGTCGTTAAATGATCCGACAACAATGGTCCCAATATCTCACTAGTGCAAGACGTGTGTCTATGGTGCACTTTAGTCATGTGATAGACGGCAGTTACTTGATCCTGCCGGGTGGGTTAGAAGTAAGAATGTTTGTTGGTCCCAATTTTTTAAAGCACAGGCATTGACGTGCCTTTAGTCAGTCTTTTGGACCCGACAGTCCGCTCGGCGGACAGGTCGATGGAGTCCCGAACTCGGCGGACAATGACCTTGGGTGGAGGTTTATCCTGAGGCTCTACTACCTGGGCGAGGAGGGGGTTGGACGATTCGCCCGCCCTCAGCCATGACCTAGCGGCCAGCTCAAGGAGCTGGTCCTTGAGAGATGGTATATTCAAATCGTCGCGCAGTTGTTGATTCCTCACCATCCATGGGGCCCCCGCAATAAGACGAAGCATGCGGTTCTGCAGGACCTCCATGGTGGTGAGATGCGACTTGGCCATGGTACAAAGGGCGAGCGCCCCATATGTCAGGATCGGTCTCAGACATGCGGTATAGAGGAGAAGCTTGGACCTTATGTCAAGCTTACTCCGCCTTGCTAACAACGGCATTAATTTGATCTTCGCAGCCTGAAACCGACCCTTAACCTCTTTGACATGATGTTGGTAGTTCAACCCACGATCGAGGACGAGCCCCAGGTACCTCACACGATCCGCCCACGGGACAATAACACCACTGACTTCGACCCTGTCCGCCGGTACCACTCTCCGTCGCGTAAAGCGAACGGCTACCGTCTTATTGGGATTTACTCTTAATTTCCAAGTATCGGCCCATGCCACAATATCGTCGAGCGCAGACTGGACACGACGGATCAACATGTTCTCGTTTCTGCCTGCGGCGTAGACAGCCGTGTCATCAGCGTAAATGGCAAGTTCGACTGCCGGATGTTTTGGGATGTCGCTGGTGTAGATGATGAAAAGCTCGGGGGCCCAACAGAGAGGCCCGTGGCACCCCAGCTCCGATCGGGCGAACAGAAGACAGCGTCGACCCGACCCTCACAGAAAAAGAGCGCCCAGCCAAGTATGACCCGATGAGTTTGGTCATGCTGGGACTTATGCCAATTCTAGCCATTTTGCACAACACACCGTCATGCCAAACCGAATCAAATGCCCTTTCAAAGTCGAGAAAGACTGCAATAGTGGTCTCCCTCCTCTCAAAACCGTCCCTGACTGCTTCAGTTAGCCGGAGTAACTGGTAATCTGTGGATAGCCCCGCCCTGAAGCCGAACTGTTCGTCAGGGAGGGGGTTGGTGTCACTCATCTCGTCGCGCAGGCGTGAGAGGACGACAGCCTCCGCGACCTTAGACAGAGAGGAGAGGAGACTTATTGGGCGATAGTTCTGCGGGAACAGGTGATCCTTCCCGGGTTTCGGGATGGCTATGACGATGGCGTGCTTCCAGATCTTCGGGAAATATGTCAGGGCTAGAATGGCATTAATCACTCTGGTGAGCGCCGAAATGGCGGGAGGGGGGAGTTGCCTAAGAGCACGGTTCGTGACTCCGTCGGACCCCGGAGCCTTACCAAGCGAGAGCTTCCCTATAATTGCCGCCACCTCTTCAACGTTCGTGGGGGATAGTGATGAATCTCCCCCATCTAAATCAACAACGGGCCAGAGTGGCCGCCACGTCAGCGTCCTCCTCATCAGAGGAGTCGACCTCCGGGGCGCCGCCGCAGATCGTTTCGAGGTGGTCGGCGTGCGCCTCTGACAAACTGGCGTCGTCCGCCACCAGACCATTAGACCCGTGTAGTTGTGGAGCGCCAGACTGCGCCCGACCACGTCTTAAATACTTTGAGACCCTCCAGAGGGACTTGTCGCCAGCCGACATCGAGGCAAGGCGAGACTGCCATTGCTCGTTAGAAAATCGAGCTATTTCTGTCTTAACCTTTTTAATAAAAAGGTTGGCCAGGGCCCTATGTGCGGGATATAACGTGTTTCTCGCGCGCTTGACGGCAGCGCGCTTATCCCGAATAAGATCTTTAATTTCTTGGGGTAGCCAACGCTCCCCCGTCTGGGCGCGGAAAGAAGATGCGCCCTCGATTGCCGACGATATGGCATCAGTTAGGGCACTTGCGGCCGCGTCCAACCCCTCAACGGTGCGCGGGGAGGCAAAAGCCAAGCTCTGAGTCTCAGCAACCCTGACAGTAAACTTTGCCCAATCAACAGTCCTCCTGAGGGACGACTCGTCCATAATTGGCCCCGCCCCCACAGAAAAGAGAATGGGATTATGATCCGACGAGAGATCCGCTACGCTTTCGACATGAAGCGAGCAAGCCAAAGACTTGCTCAGTGCATAGTCGAGCATGTCCGGTCGTGTTCCGCCTCGAAAATACGTAGGACCATCAGGCGGATGGATAACTAAGTTATCGGTCTCAATGAGTTCGAGGAGATGTTTACCGAACTTATTTGAGGACCTACAACCCCAGCTAGTGTGCTTGGCGTTGAGGTCCCCGCAACCACGACCGGAACAGGCGACTCGAAAAGAGCCCGATAATCGCCGGAGCAAAAAGCCCTGGAGGGCGGGGCATAAACAGCGACGACTTTAATGACCATGTCAGTCAGCTCCAAAAGGACGGCCGTCGCCTCAAGAGAGAGCAATGCAACGGGTGGGACTAGATCTTGTGGCGGATGTATGCGGACCGCGAATTGCGGTGCCGCCGCCACCACCACCCGTTCTATCGGATCGATAAACTCGATAGTTTTTGATGAGAACTGTCGAGGGCCTCAACCAGGTCTCCCCAAGGAGGAGACGTCGACACCATATCTGGTGAGTGCCTCAGCGATCTCGCCCCTTTTTTCCTTTACCATGCGCATTCCACGACATGATTTTCAGACTCCGACACGTAGGGGTATAACATGAGAGGGGGCATTGGGAGAATAACCTTTAGCTGGGTTAACCGCGAATTGAGAGGAGCTGCTAAGGACTGGAGGGCGTCGAGCATCGAAACGATGTCAACGCCCCCAGGCAGCCTATTGACCCCGCTCCGGAAACCTTGGCTCCAGGAGTACTCTTTCCGGGGCGGGGCGGCGGGTTGTGAGGCATTCCCCCGCCCACGAGCCCCCCGGGTGTTAACAGGGGTCTTAGCGCCAGATGGACATTGGCTGTGATTTGGCAGCCTTGGAAGCGACATGGGCAAAAGGACAAGTCCTGTTTGATTCTTAAGGGTCAGGATGTAAGGACCCGTTCCGGCTTATCGGTATCTTAGAGGAACCGTTCTTATTCTGGGGAATTTCTGGCACCCCCTGATTGTTAGCGGGTTGCTCCCCTTCACAGTTCGCACAGGTAAGCGGTGCCCTTCGGGGCTTTGCGGCACTCTCTGGCCTGTGGCCCTGGCCACATTTTCACGCATCGCTCCGGGCTGTGCACCTCTCTGCGCATGCCCGAAGCGGAGACAGCGAAACATTGCCCCACCATGGGCCTCGATTTGAGTGGCTCGACTGTAACGATGATATCATAAACTTTGTTATTTCGTAAATCTTGCTCTGATCTCTAGAAATTTTAACGATGACCATCGGCATCGAGCGGCCCGAATTAAATCGCCGCATTCGCACGAACCCTTCAGGTTGAAGCCCTGTTTCTTTAAATCCTGGACTAACATGCCTCCTCGGAGAGCTCTTGCGGAATTCCCTCAGGATTACCTTTAGTAGCTTCTCCGAGGGGAGCTGGTATGTGTGGTAGGGAATGTCGTTAGTAGAAAAAGTTTGTAATTCCCGGTAGTCACTCTCCCCGACGGTATCACCTGATTCCGTCGGGGATGTTCTTGGGCCTTTCCGAACGGTGGCCCGCCCTATCAATAGAGTTGTCAATGCCGCGGGCCATCGAGACTTGTCCCTCATGACTATGGGAGGGATTTTTCTTCACCGCCAGACGCGGAATACCATCACTTTGCGATTGCCCAGTCTTTCGGCTGTGGCTTAAAATGGGGTTGGCAACCTGATTTGTTCGACTCCCTATCTTAATGGGGGCTTTGTCATATTGGAGGTCGTTGGCTTGCCACCACTTCGATCGCGTGCAGATTACCTTATTATCGGTTATTATTTTTCCTCCTCGTGGATATTGGGATTAGAGCCCCCTTGTCCTGAGCAGTATTTGCATGTTTGTTTATTTTTTGTTCCAATATCATATTATCAGTTTTTCGGCCGGCGAAACGCACGCCTCTTTTTGTTGGAGGGGATGTATACACCATACTGCTTCCACGTGATGCGGTGAAGCCGGGACGGATCAGAATCCCACAAATTAGGGCAGGGATTTTATTATGGCCTTTTCGAAGCCAGTCCTGCAGTCCCAACACAGACTGATTCGTCTGCGAAGAATATTGTGAAGGTTAGTAATAAACTCAAAGTCATCATTAGACATGTTCTAAATTGAGAGATTACAATTATCAGAGGGTCGGGTAATAAATTATCCCCGGTAGAGTAGCCGCTGGGAATAGGTGTATCCCTCTGCGGTATTTGAGCAAGACAGTGCTCTACGGCTTTTGTAGTAGGTGAGTTCTACACAGCGCCTAACTGCCTCGAAGTGAGGAAAAACAGTGTCAATAAATAAATAAAATTATTGTACAACAGAGTACTAAAAACGAGGTCGACAGCGTTCCGACCCGCACCAGCGGAAGAAATAAAAAAGACCGGTAGGGATGTAAGTCCACACCCGGTCAATATCACAAAAGAATCGCAGTAGCAATCACAGGGCCGTTTAAAATCCAAATAAATTGAATAATAACAAATAATAATATCAATAAATATCAAGCAAGAGAAAAAGTAAATACAACGGACTTAAATCTTGACAAACAACACCAGTAAAAATAAAATCTCTGGTAAGTGCGAATTAAATAAACAGATGTGTTTAAAACGCACATTTATAATAAATATGATATATTCCTGCAGTATTAAGAATACTGCACTGTAAACGCAGGCTGGATAAAATTGTTACCAGAGAACCATGTGCAATCAAACTCGTGCTAACGCTGTTGCGGAAGTAATATAGATGTATAACTATCCAACAGGTAAAAAGATATTCAGGTTAAGAATAACCTTTGTCGACAAGGGAAATAAATTTCAAGAAAAATATTTGTGGAAAGACAAATTGTTAAAGACCTGTGAATTCGTCTTCAGACACATATAAATGTGCCCTGGATATTAAAAGATGATCGAAATCCCACAAAGAATATAATATAGTCCAAACGGAAAATATATCTGGACTAGACGAAGGTCAGCACGAATAATGATCGAGTCCTTAGTGATATCGTTAATATATAGTCGGTGTTTGTGCAACAGGCGTGACGGACGCTTCCGATTGGTCTTGGTCAGAGTGCGTTCTGTTTGTGGTACGAGGTACAGCGGATACCAGATCATGTTTAAAGTACTGCTGTGAACTGGTGGTCCAAGCATAAAAAATAAAGAGAAATTAAAAAATGACAAATTATTTTAGCTAGTCAGCAATAATGAATTCAATCGGGTGCCTGAGATACTTAAATCTCAAGGTTAGCTTCTAAAAAATTAAAGTGGCGATTGTAAAATTTGACTTTCTTTTAAAATTCCAATAATTGTAAATGCAGATTCAAAAATAAAAGAACTAGTGATTTTAAAATGATATTTACAATCATTAAGTTTATTTTTTAAAAAAAAAGAAAAAAAAACATTTGATTACAATTAGCAGGATAATAAAAACCATAAATAAAGGATTCTGACATAAAACAAACCTGCATATGACTCTACAATTAAGAAAGGACAATGCAAATCCTTTAGCAAACAAAATGGAAGATTCGTTCTAGAAGGAATTTCATAAAAAAAAATAATCCACGCGGTCATGAAATCTAAACTATAATTTACACGTGGAGAAACAGATACAATTTACATTGAAATTTAAAATTTAATAGCTCAAAGCTTCACTTCACCTTCCCGTGGTGAATTAACAAAAATACAAAACAATTAATAAGAAAACGGATAATTTAACAACCTTTCGCGGAATCCTCTAGAACGTTTTTACAATAATTACTGATCTAATACTCAAAATGTGTACACAATTAAACAATACAGCAATAATTAATTAGGAGTTCCTTGAAAGCTATACAATCAAATCCGAGCAACATTAAAATTAAAAATGAATTTACCTCAGCGGCAATAAGAAAATAAACAACAACATCTCTACTTACGGGCAACTTTCAACGAACTGCTCGCCTTTTTCAAGGCCTCCCGCATATATATGAAATATACAAATCGTGCGTTCAACACAGAGCGCAACTCTAAGAAAAACCCTAACAAATAAACTAAACAATACTAGTACACGCAAAATGTACAAATAAATGATTTTAAATATACACAACTGGCCAAAAAAAATAATGCAAACAATTAAATAAAAATTCTTAATAAAATTTAGAACAGCGGAAACTCTATCATTGTTTTGACAAGGCTGATAAGGAATAAATAAAAATACACATTTAAATTTCCGAAACCCGGGGTGCCAGTCTACAGCACCATCTCCCAATTACTAACGGGAAAACGGAAAGTTGTCACGAAAATTGAGTTTTTTCGCTTAGAAATTGTCTGCACACCAAAAAAATTAATATTCTAAAGTTTGCCGCACCAAACGAACAATACCGTATCTCCGCACACAGGGGTGAAAACGTCACTTCCGGGTGATGAAAACTACCCGGGGTCGTGGTGGGAGTGTCCAACATACCATCCGGTTGATCCAGTGTCCAACAGCAATCGGCATAGCAGTCGGTATGGCAATGGGTTTGGCAGTCGGTGTGGCAGTGGTGGGTCTGCATCCTGAGCAACTTCTTGACTCCTTGGATGTGCCTCTCGCTTGGAATTCCAGAAGGATTACTCGAAAAACAGAAAATTTCATTAAAATTGTGCTCCAACATGGCTTCAGGAACGGGATTTTTCTTAAATTTTACAGGGTTTGACTCGACTTGAAGAAAGTGTTCATCTTCGACGACAATAACAGGCAACTTGTTTTCTAAGGATCCATTTTGGTTGGTAATTTCCTCGACGTCCGCTTCATTCTTCTCATTAGAATTGATTTCACTTTGATTTTCGACATCTGGGGATTCTTTCTGGGAATTGATAACTTCTTCTGCGGATTCTCTTTGGGAATTGTTGATTACTTCTGGGAATTCTTCTTGGGAATTGTTTGATTTACTTCTGGGGAATTCTTCTTTTGGAATTGTTGATTACTTCTGGGAATTCTTCTTGGGAATTGTTGACTTCTTCTTTCTCTACCTCTAACTCACCAAAAACCTCTACCTCGACATCCTCTTCGGATCCAACATCTCCAACAACTTTTTCGCTACCTTGTATATCATCACCTCTAACTTTTCCGCAACCTTGTATTTCAAACTTAAAACTATTCATCACAATATTCATTTTTTTCATCCTTTCATTCATCTATCTCACATCATCAACAACTTTCTCTTCCCTTTCTTTATTCAAAACAACAACATTTTCATCAACTTTATCTTCCCTTTCTTTATTCAAAACATCAACATTTTCATCAACTTTATCTTCCCTTTCTTTATCTGAATCATCAACAACTTCATCAACTTTCTTATCAATTCTGTCAACCTCGAGTTTATTACCAAATACTACTTCCTCTAATCTTTTTACACAATCATTTTGCATCTGTACCAATTCTTTGGTCTCAGCAATCACTTCTTTTTTATTAGCAATCAATAACTCTTTATCATTTTCATCATATCATTCATACTATTAATACTCTTTCTTTCGTATTTTTCCGCCTCGTCTTTCTGTATACGCACATCCTCCATCCTTTCCTTGTCCTCAACTTCCGAATCTCCCATTGACGATCTGTTTGTTCCTGCCACATCCGACTCATCCTCACTGCCAATAGTTCTTGGATTCCGCCACGTCTGGTCTTTCGGAACGTAGACTTCCTGTTGTGTGGTGAGCTTGTCCATATTCATTCCAGCAGCGGTGTATATAAAAAAATTTTAAGCACACGAAAAAGATCAGTTTTGTCTGAGCAACGCGAAATTCTCACAAATTCAAAACACGGGATCCTAATCTTACTAATTACAATTACAAAAAATCGTGCCCCACGTTGGGCGCCATAAATTATGCTGTGAACTGGTGGTCCAAGCATAAAAAATAAAGAGAAATTAAAAAATGACAAAATTAATTTAGCTAGCTCAGCAAAAATGAATTCAAAAGGGTGCCTGAGATACTTAAATCTCAAGGTAGCTTCTAAAAAAGTTAAAGTGGGCGATTGTAAAATTTGACTTTCTTTTAAAATTCCCAATAATTGAAATGGCAGATTCAAAATAAAAGAACTAGTGATTTTAAAATGATATTTACAATCATTAAGTTTATTTTTTAAAAAAAAAGAAAAAAAAACATTTGATTACAATTAGCAGGATAATAAAAACCATAAATAAAGGATTCTGACATAAAACAAACCTGCATATGACTCTACAATTAAGAAAGGACAATGCAAATCCTTTAGCAAACAAAATGGAAGATTCGTTCTAGAAGGAATTTCATAAAAAAAAATAATCCACGCGGTCATGAAATCTAAACTATAATTTACACGTGGAGAAACAGATACAATTTACATTGAAATTTAAAATTTAATAGCTCAAAGCTTCACTTCACCTTCCCCGAGGTGATTAACAAAAATACAAAACAATTAATAAGAAAACGGATAATTTAACAACCTTTCGCGGAATCCTCTAGAACGTTTTTACAATAATTACTGATCTAATACTCAAAATGTGTACACAATTAAACAATACAGCAATAATTAATTAGGAGTTCCTTGAAAGCTATACAATCAAATCCGAGCAACATTAAAATTAAAAATGAATTTACCTCAGCGGCAATAAGAAAATAAACAACAACATCTCTACTTACGGGCAACTTTCAACGAACTGCTCGCCTTTTTCAAGGCCTCCCGCATATATATGAAATATACAAATCGTGCGTTCAACACAGAGCGCAACTCTAAGAAAAACCCTAACAAATAAACTAAACAATACTAGTACACGCAAAATGTACAAATAAATGATTTTAAATATACACAACTGGCCAAAAAAAATAATGCAAACAATTAAATAAAAATTCTTAATAAAATTTAGAACAGCGGAAACTCTATCATTGTTTTGACAAGGCTGATAAGGAATAAATAAAAATACACATTTAAATTTCCGAAACCCGGGGTGCCAGTCTACAGCAGTACGTACCTTTCGATTGAAGTTGTTTCCATGTTTGTAAATTTCTATGGATTCTCGGAATAGCCTTGTGTGATAGTGCGAGGTGGTGGTGGATGGTCGGCGTTTTGTAGGGCGTGTTTTGCGATGGCCGACTTTTCAGCTTGCCCAGCCGACAATTACGCTTGTGCTCCTTAATCCTGGTATTTAGTCGTGCCAATGTAAACAGATCCACACGAACATGGTACCCCATATACTCCCGTGGATGACAGAGGCTCCTTGGGGTCAGTCGTCTTTGGATGCAAGACCTTCTCCACCTCCTTCTCCTTGAAGTATCCATTCGCTAGTAGGGCGCGATCTAGGTGCACTGGCTCCTGGGGCAGAAACCGCGGTTCACAGATGCGCGCGGCACAATCTCTTAGGGTTTTCATGACTCCCCTCTTCTGTCCTGGTGGATAGTTGAAGTTCTTTGCAAGTAGCGGTCCATGTGAGTAGGTTTCCGGTAAAGTCTGTGGCCAAGCATTCCATCCCCATTCCTGCTGACTAACACGTCCAGGAAGGGTAGGCCACCGTCCGTTTTCCTCTCCATCGTGAACTGTATGCGTGGGTGGATACTGTTTAAACGTTGAGAAAAGTCCAGTATTGTGTCTTCTCCGTAGGGCCACATAGCGGAACCAGCAGGTAGATTTATATCTTGACGTTCTCCATGTAGTTATTTGCTACAACGCGAGCCAACGAGCTACCCATTGTCACTCCATCCAGCTGGTCATAATGCTCCTGGTTCCATTGAAAATATGTGGTGCTCAGAACGTGGCCGTGCGATTTCCGAAGCGAACTTATTGCTAATGAGCTGCAGCACCTCTTGAACTGGAACCATAGTAACAAGGAAACTACATCAAAGCTCACTAGTATGTCAGAGTGGAGAAGTTTAAACTCTGAGATTTTCTTGACAAAGTCGTGCGAATCTTTTATACTGGATGTCGTGTGGTTGTAAGAGGTTAGCCAGGTATTTGGCAATGGTATAGTTAATGTTTATAAAAAAAATGCACGTAGAAATGAAAAGTGTGTAAAGGTTGGAGAATATACCACGTTGAATAAAAAAATGCTTTTTCTTTAACTCAAGTGTGTTTTTGTAATTTTCTCAACTGCTAAAAAGAATATTTAGATTTTTTGTTTCGGTATCAGCGGTTTTGAGATAAGCAAAAAATGTTATAAAGAATGACATTTTTGCGTTAAGTTTGAAATAAAAAGTTTTCTCCTTTTTGTTCAGTCCATCCAGGGACACACTGTTATGTGATTTCTATCAAAGTTAGCATTCTTAACTTAGTTACGTATTTAAAAAACTGTAACAAAGATACCTAATTAAAATTTATATGAGAATGGAATTATTATAGAAATAAAATTAAATATTTACCTTAAAATTCATTCCTTAAAAATGTATAATTTGTATAACTAATGTATAACTACATTTTTAAATTTTAAACTTTATACATTTTTTCGTTGAACAAATGTGTTCGTAGAAATGATGTGTTTACTTGCTCGCTTGTACGCGAAAACATTTTTATTTGCCAATAAAAATTAAAAATTTCTTCTCTTCTTTTTTCAAGTTATTTCCATTTTAATATCAAACGGAAAATACAATCATTTTCAGAGACGTACAAAGAAAAACAAAACTCTAAAACATAAATAATATGTAATAACAGTAATGTAACAATTTATATCATAAATGTTAATAAATTGGTTACATATTTTTGAAATTGAAGAATATATAAAAAAAATGATTTTTCTTTCCGATATATTTTCAAAATCACTTGATAAATCTTTTGAATACCTTTTTCCTATCTCTATTGCATAAAGTAGATGTTTGCTATAACATAAATTTCTTTATTTCAGATGACCAAATTCAGCAAAGCTGCGCGAGATGTAGACAAAACCTATCCTACGGCATCGGAATTCGAACTCAATGAATATTTGCAGAAGAAAATAAATATATCAGAAGTATGGGTACCGCCTATCTGACCTTTATATAATAATTGTAATAAACAATAAATTTTTTATATAGCTAGTTACACTAATATCTTAGATGCTGATCATAATAAATATCCATAGCCATCTCGTTATCACCAACCTAAGTTACTTTGTATCAAGCTGTCCCAAAATATGAAATAGACGCTACAAAAGAAATATACTTGTTTTGTTTAGCAATTGGTTCATCCAATCCTAAAGTGATGTTCCACGATCGAGTAAGGAAAGCCTATTTCTTCATTCCAGTAACCCCATCTTTTAAGTAACTCCTTACATTTAAAATCTTCAAGCAGTTATAGCGGGTGTCCCAAGAAATGTATACACTTTTGTATAAGCCATAGTTTGATTAGTTTCCTTCTTTTCAGCTAGATTCTATTGAAAAATAATGAATGGGGCAAGGTTTAACATAAAGAAAGAAACGTAGTTGAGGTGCAAGGCCAATTTAGAAGGCAGTGTGAAACCGATTCACCAACGCATCTTACCATTATGCGGATCGAAGATAAATTTGGGCTGATGGAACTGTTTAAACGTACACAAACAACGTCCAGGAAGAACGCGGCCGCCCACGGATCCTATGAGGCAGGCAGAGGTGGTAGAAAACTACGTTTAAAATCCAACAGTATTAGTTCGGCAAGCAGCACGTGAAATAGGAATTTGTAAATCGAATGTCATCAACTTTTAAAGCGAGTCCGTTTTAAAAGTTATATTCCAACAATGAACCATGCCATTAACGAAGATGACGTTGACCGACGAATTGAATTTTATGAGTGGTACCTAAGAAAATGAGGAGATGAACAATTTTCTCGGAAAGCTGTTTGGAGCGATGAGGCAACATTAAAATTAAATGGGTCAATTAATCGCCACAACTCTGACAGAACAACATGATGTAAATTTACTCGGGATTACAATATTGTGTGGGATTCAATCATTCCGACCATCTTGGGGAATGCAGAGTTTTATTATCAACAAGATGGGGCTCCTCCTCACTATAATCGACATGTGAGGACCTACCTAAATGATAATCTGCCTAACAGGTGGATCGGCCGAAGAGGTTACGTTTAATATCCTCCACGTTCTCCTGCCCTAACATCACTCATCATTCTTTTCTGTGGGGTACCTTAAAGATAAAGTCTATCGCACAAAAAATGCAACAATAAACGAGATGACAGCAAGTATTCAAAGAGAATGCGCTGTAGTATCAAATGAAATAATTATAAAAGTCTGTGTGTGTGTGTGTGTGTTAGTCATCGTTGTGAGCATTGCCTTAGATCAGAACGGACACCAATTTGAACATTTACGTAAGCCATACAGTTTTATATATACTTTCTTTTATGTAAATCAAAATACGTTAATGGATAATGACTTTATTTATATCTATTTAAAAAGTGTATACATTATTTCGGGACATCAGTATTATAAAAGATAATAATAGATGGAGAAACTTTAATGAAGTCCAAAAGATTGTATTGTTATTGATATCGACCTTTATAAATAGCATTTGGAGTAAAAGTCACAATACATAATGCAACTTCTCCTCTATGATTGTTCGCTGCCAACTACAGTGAAGACAGGATTATTCGATAAGATAATAATGAAGCGCTACTATGGTATACATCTACATAATACTTCGCACAAATAAGAAATTGCTGGGCATTAGACGAGAAAAGTAGGACACGGAAACATGATTTGCCTCAATATAAATATTTAATCCATGGCAAAAATTTAAAACAGTTATCATAAATTTCAGTACACCGCACAGTGGCCCGAATTTAGTTGAAAACAGAACTAATTATCTTTTTCATTAAATCGACTCTTGATTAGTTGTAGATCTTGGAAAAAATGTAAAAAAAAAATTAGCTTGTTTAGAGTTACTTTTTAGAGAAGAAAAATTGAAAAATCTCTGCATTTTACAAGCTTGCAAAATACATTATTTTATCAGTTATTTTATACAGTACGGTAGACGTATGTTAATATATAGTTAAGTATCTACCCAGAAAAAAAAATATTCTTAATTATTTCTCCCGTTATTTGTCGACATAATATCAACTTTGGCTTTAGTGAGGCATTAAAAAAAAAACCCGCGAGTCCCCGCTTTGCAGAAATTACCAAAGATAGCTTGGAATGTCTGTAAAAACATAAATTTTTATGTGCTCATTTGAAAATTATTTATTTTATATTTTCGAATCTCGACAATACACAGTGGCCTCAAGAGAACGGAACTAATTGTTTTTTTTTCACTAAATCGATTGTTGATCGATTGTAGATCCTGAAAAAAAATATAAAAAAAAATTAAATTGTTTAGAGTTACTTTTTAGAGAGGAAGGCTGAAATTATTTAAAATTAATCGGTTTCTATTAATACCTTTTATTCATTTATCATAGTCTAAAATAATAAAGTGAAATGTAGGTAAGTACGGAGAAAATGAATGCGGGTACCTTGTGGTTGTTTTAAGGGACAAATTCCCTAAATACTATTTATTTATTTTATTTATTTACTGCATGTCAGCATTTTCTTCTATTCCAAAGCATTAAATGCGGTAGTTAAAAAGATGTTCAGTTTGCAAACTGCGGCTTTCTCCAAATTTTTCTCGTAGTATATGGAAAACATGCTTCCTGGCATCATTTTAATGGACTTTCCTGGTGTAAAGTAAGTTAATTATTAGTTAACAATGTTATTAAATCATTTTTATAGTTATCCAATGGTTGTAATTGGTAGTATAAAAAACTAGGCTGCCACAAGAAAAAGATATTTTAAGAATAATCTAGTTTTATGTTTCAATTAAACAAAGGGGTGTTTTTCATTGCACACACTATTAAAATCACCATATAAATAATAATACGATAAGGATGCGGGCTACATGTATTTATTGGTTCTGATACGTTTTGCCCCGACCGTTTCGTCCTCGGCTCTTCGGCTCCGGTTGTTTCTTAGAGTGTTGTTTCAGAGAATGAATAATTGAGTTTAATAGTGTAGGACATTTCGAAACACACTGGTCCAGAATGGGGAAAATGCGGAAAAATACTAAAATATTTTCGTACATGTCCTTCTTAAATTTTCTTGTAGAGTCTCTAAATTTGCCGTTTGTAGTTTGCGTCAAATTAAGTTCTGGTTTTGGTCTGCCCATACTTTTGACTTGAATTTTTTGTTCATAACTAAACCGAATTAAAATTGTCTTTCAAATTATTGCACAGTAAACACTGTTCGCATTCCATAGTTCCTATTTATATATCGTTAGTGTTTACTTTACCAATACTACTTTGTTTGTTTTGTGTGCATTTCATTATCTTTTTTACGTACTGTATTTACATTTCATTACTTTTTTTACGTACTATATATATTCTTTTTTGTTTGTCGGCTGCACCAAAGCGCATTAGTAGCGGGTTTGCTTTGTCGGCTTTTTGCAGAGGGATTTAACGATGCGGCCTAGTTTTTAACTGCGGCTGCGCTATTGCCAATTTATTTTTGTTTTTCTAAAAAAATCAATTATTATTTGTATCTTTGAAGGAAATGTACGTTTTTTGGGAACAGTTAAAGATTTACGAGTTTAAGTTTGTGATTTTATGTGCGCGGGTTTAATAAACGTATTGCTGTAGATGAAGTACCTCAAACGAAAATTTGAGACAGAGAACCAGAAAACAAACAAAAAACCTGGAAACAAATCCGTCCAATACGGAAAAATATAGCAATAGTGAAATAAATAATATAATGTTATATATAGTCACGAAAATTCTGTTAAAACTTAAGGTATGAAGAAATACACCGTTATCCTAAAATATCAAACAATTTTCAAATGAAAATAACATTAAATTAAGAAATTTATTGATAATTGTTTTTTTTTAAATAAAAAACTACAGCAGTGTGTTATTTAATAAATTAAAATAATTACGCACCCTCGGTTTCATTATTAAACTGATACCAACAAACAGTATTAGTTCTTATGGTAGTTACGACCTGTGAACGGTCATTCATAAACAAAATATATATAATATAGTTTATCCGTAAAACACGATATCTGAACGTTGATGTCGATCGATTTGTTAACGTGACCTGAGAACGCAACGAAAGCGAGCACAGGAGCACACTCAATTTGCGCACCGTTCATATGAAATCTGCCGTATCCCTCCCCACCACCGCTACGTCCTTTATGCGGCTAGGCATTGGATAAAATCAACGTAGTCCCGCCTACTCGGCGCACGTGCTCCGTCGTCGCTCGCTTGCTCACAATGTACATACATATTTATAGAAAGGAACGTCGCGTCGTCTATTCGTTTCGCTGCGTTATATTTCACGAATATATTAAGATCGAGTAATAGATTTTATTACTTTGTAATCGACAATTTGTTTAGGGGGTTCACGTGCTCCTGTGCTCTTATACAGAAACCGCCACTGTGTTCCATACAGATTTCTAAGGTCTATTCATCTTAACAATTTTCTCAATGTGTTTTCATATACAGAGTGATTATAAAGTAAGACATAAAATTCGTAATTCATTTACTTGTAATTACATTGAAAATCGTTGAGCTGCAACACGTAACTTAGGGTTTTCAAAATATTTACTTTTGGCATCATTGGAATGATCCTATCTGTTATCATTGCGACCACATGACGTCATCAATGATTTTTTAAAGGACATCTGTAGATTATATTGCATGTTTAGATACAACTGGTTTATATACGCACAGATATGAATAATTTTGCTGTTTGATCTGAAAATTTTTGAGAAAAAAAATGTCCAAGTTAAAAGGAGTAGAAATTTAATACTAAGCAAATAACAAGTAACAAAAGATAATTATTACTTAAAATTAATTAACTTGCGTGTTTATTATGAATACAATACAATTAGAGGTGTTAATTTCATCTTCTACTATTTTAACTTCAGCTTTTATTGTCTCGGCTGTTTCCTTTATAAACTCCAGCTTGAGTGGTCGGCAAAATCTTGTTGAAGATGGTGTTAGATTGGTCCAGTAAACCTGCGAGTCATTATTTTTATTTGACAAATGTAAAGGCACAAGCGATGTTAAGAACATATTCGAATCCGAAATGTTTTCGTCAGTAAATTTTTGTTTATATTCACTATGGCCTGAAGAACCATCACATCCTCATTTTGTGATAAGTGTGAGCTCTTCCATAGTGGTTATTTCAGGTTCGGATTTTGTTAATAAAATACTTGATACAGTATTATAAAGCAGCGCTTGTAGACTAACCTTACCATAAGTCTCCGTAACTTCCAAGTCATTTGGATAGGTGTAAAAAGGTGGAAAAATATCACATCCAATTTCTTCTGATGATTTCCGTAATACTTCGTATTGGTGCTTACTTAGTGAAGCATCCAATATCAAGGCCAAGGCTTTCATAGAACTAAATCGGACTGGTTTTGTGTCAGATCCCTGTATTTTTTATACTGTTTGGCTCTCTCGCAGAAGTCCTCGAACGACTTCTCAGGACGGCCGCCTATTTTCGAATATAATGTAGATAAACATTGATGACCTTTCTCTGAATCCAGACAAGAAATGGAATAGGATTTTTCAAGCCAATCTTTATTATTACTGAAGAAACCTTTTTTATTTCGGTCAGCTTTGGTATGAATCTTTTAGTCAAATCGTTTCGAATATGATCTAGGTTGTCCGGTGTTAGGTAAAGATGAAGAAATGCATTCTAAATATTTATTAATATTACAGTCACATTCCAATAAAATGTTCACTAGTTCCCAGTGAGAAATTTAAAAATGCTCATTGTAAATTTAATAAATAATACTACGTGGTTTTTGTTTGAGAGTAATAGGCAAACTATTATCGCGGTACATACAGAAATTGTGCAGTCTTTTTCTGATGTGCATAAACCTTTGCTATAAAAAAAAACCTGAAAAATTGAACATAAAATATGTTTAGGTTCCTAGATGACTGTAGATATCTGATGTATACAAAGAATATATTTATTAAATATTAAAAAATTACGGGTGTTACATACAACCAATTCAACATAAACAATGAAAACATCGACAGTACATTACATATTGCACGCATTCTATTGATATCACTCATTGAGGTTTTTCTAGTAAACAATAAAAACGCGCTCCGCAGGTTTCCGCAACTGAAAATGAATTTAAACTTTAATTAGAAGCATAATAAATAGAGACCGGATTATATGCAAAGTGCATATTTTTACAAGTTGCATATATTGCTTATTTAAGCTTTTTCTTATCCTTTCAATTAGCAAAATTCCTGGTAATTCCTAATGTAGATCGACAACCGACAATTCTCAGAACGATAAATCTTTTACATTGGTTTCTCTAATACTTTTTTCCAAGAACTGCACGTGTTTAATTTCGCCTAGCAGAAGGGATGTGGTAAATATGTTTTATTATTATTAATTCCCAAATAAACTATTCATTCATTGAATATCATTGAGCGAAACAGTATGTAATTGTGTTACGTTTTTAAATACTGTGCGTACATACGAGTATATCCAACAAAATTTCTTTATGGATTAAGCCATATCCTGAACTGGTAAAGGATGGCGACAAAATATTTTGTCGAGCCTGCAGTAAACTGGTAAGTTTAATTTTACTAAAAGCTTTACAATTGTTTTTAAATTCTTTAACTTTTGATATAAAATGGCAGTTGTTGTTGTAGGTGTCTTCTGAGAGAAAATGCCTGATTGATCAACACGCTAAAACTCCATCACATATTGGAAAATGTGAAAAACTAAAGCGATCCGCATGTGTGCAGCAATCTATATGTTAATGCGTGGCATCAACTTCACGAAATTCAGAGCAAGAACAATATAATACGGATCTGTGTAACGCATTAATTTCGTCTAACATACAATTAGCAAGATTAAACAATGTTAATTTGAAATCATTTCTGCAAAAATATTGCAAACATAATATACCTGACGAAAGTACCTTACGAAAAAATATGTCACATCTTGTTACCAGCAAACAATAGCAGGAAATTCAACAATTGGTAAGGAATAATTTTATTTATATCATGGTAGATGAAAGTACGGATAAGTGTGGCCGTTATATTGCCCATTTGTTAATAGGAATTTTTCATCAAGATATTGTAGGTAAATCATATTTAATTTATTGTAAAGAACTTCAAAAAACAAATAATGTGACAATTGCCCAATTCGTTCAAGAAGGTTTATCAAATTTCTTTTTACCTGGAAGTATACCACCTTGTGAAAAAATTTTACTAATGTCCCACGCTGCACCATACATGATAAAAGCCGCGCAAAATTGAAAAAATTTTTATAGTAATTCATACCACTTGTTTAGCTCATGGGTTCAATCGTGTATCCGAAGACATTAGGGAATCAATTCCCTTTGATTAATGATTTAATTAGCAATGTCAAAAAAGTATTTTTAAAAGCACCTTTACGAATCCAGTTTTATAAGGAGCGACTTCCCGGTGTTAAGTTGCCTCCTGCACCGATTATTACGAGACGGGGTACTTGGTTAGAGGCTGCAATTTTTTTCGTCGATAATTTTGAAGGAATAAAAAATTCTTGAAATCACTGCTGAAAAAAAAATGCGGGGTGTTTGAAATTGAAGAAAGTTAAGAAAATTTTGGAAGGTGAAACAGTAAACGATTTCGACTTTAATTTTAGTTTAGAATGTATTGCAAAGTTAAAAAATGCACCAATTACATCTGTGAATGTTGAAAGAAGCTTTCCTATTTCGAAACATATGTATTCTGATAGAAGACAAAACTTTCTTTTCTTTTACACAATTTTGAAAAACATTTAATTATAAATTGTTTTAGAAATATGTTGTGAAAACATTTTGTGCAATAAAGTTAATGTTTAAATTTCAGCTCTTATTTATTTTATGTAAAAATTTTTGCATATTATCACAATTTTTTTTGCATATATGCCCTAGGTTTATGCATATTTTCTCAAAAATCGATGCATATACAGGTTATTATTGTATAGCACTTTTCAAAATAAAGGAGTGAAAGATATACACGAGTAATGCCTATATACAAAAAATTACGGTTCTATGTGCATGTTGTAATTTTCCAAATTTTAGGGCCCAAAATGTAGTTAAAGACGGCTACTCATTTTTGCCATTCTGTTTACGTATGTATGCACATAAATCTGATAAGAAATGAATTTCAACCATCTGTAAGTAAACATCGAAAAAATTAAATGCTAGGCATAGTGAATTCATTGAAAGCAGATGTTATTTACACAAGATTTAAACTGAGATAAGACAGAAGCACCAGAATGCAAACAAAGCAGTCAGGTGTTTTTTTTTATGATGTGCTTTTGCCATGAACTCGTGTATCACGTAAAATAGTAGTACATTTTAAAGGTTAAATTTGTTTTAAAATAAACTTATTATGTTTGCAATAAAACTAAGGTATGATTGTTAACTTTATGTGGCGTGTTTCAAATCTATACGCTGCCATTGCAAACGCATGCATCCACTGCGAATAGCAAGTGCACACTAAATGTAATCCCGACGTTCAAAGTGTAACGACGACCGATGGTTCACCGGTATGCTAAATGAGTCAGGGCCGGACTCGAATAAAGAAAAATCATTTCTCGGTACTCCGTGTACTTAGAACCGTAATATTTTGTATATAGACATTGCTCATGTATATCTTTAACCCCTTTATTTTGAAAAGTGCTATACAATAATAACCCTGTATATATGAGCATATATTAATGCATAAGGTAAAGTCAGGTAAGTGTGTAGTAAAAATTGCATAGTGCGAAGAAAATGTAACACTATACACATAGTAAGACATTTTGATGAATTTCCACATAGAAGTATGTTAATGTATGCTCAGTTTGAAAGCCTTCAATAGATATACCTTTTATAATTATCAACGGTTTACTAGAAAAAAAAAGAAATTTTAAACACTGTCAATACTACACACTTACCCAGCAAAATGGGGCAAGTGTGTAATCGTTCTGCATTTTATATATTAATAGCATTATCCTTTAGGTCGGCCAACAGTGTAATACTAAACTGATGCCTGTTTAATAAGGTATGATATATTCACAAGATATTCAAGTTATTACACGTTAGGAGATGCGAACTTTTGTTTTGTAAAACTAGTATGAAGTTTAGTACATTAGTTATATAACAGAGGACGTCCGTATTTCAATTTTAAAAATAAATATAAACAAACTACACACTTGCCCCGGTTACACACTTACCTGACTTTACCTTATACATATATGCATCGATCACAGGTTGTAGGGGCGGCCCCTCTTAAAGAGCCACGGGACCATGGCCTCACCATTGCAAATTACAAATTAATCATTAAGGAGCTTTTATTTTCTGTAAAAATACCAATAAATATACGCACGCGCACGCACACACACACACACACACACACACACACACACACACACACACACAATTGCGTTCAAGAATATTTAATATTTATTAATTTATAGCAATAAAGTACAGTAGACATTCAGACCAATTAGTCTCACATCTTTTATGCTCAAGACTATGGAAAAAATTATACACCTAAACATTACAGAAGGAGCACTTGCGAGATATCCTCTGCATCCTCTGCAATGGGCATACCAAAGGGGAAAATCAGGAGAGGCTGCCCTGCATAGTTTGGTGGAAGGACTCGAAAGGAGCCTACATCAAAAGGAAGTTGCCCTTGCAGTATTTTTAGACATCGAGGGCGCCTTTGATAATACATCAACGCCCTCGATCAACCGATCACTAATAGAACGGAACATTGACCACACGACTAGCAGATGGGTTGACTGCATGCTAAGAGGCAGAGTGGTCTCTGCCAGTATGCTAGATAGAAATATCGCCATGAGGACCACTAGAGGGTGTCCTCAAGGGGGAGTACTGTCACCACTGCTGTGGAGCTTGGTCGTGGATGATCTCGTCAGATCATTAAACGACAAAGGAATATGGACGCAGGGGTACGCTGATGACATTGCCATCGTAGCTAGGGGGAAGTTCCCAGGCGTGGTGGCGGGCATCATGCGTAATGCACTGCGAATGGTGGAGGAATGGTGCCTTTCACAAGGACTCTCAGTTAATCCACAAAAAACAAAAATTGGTTGCCTTTACCAACATGAGAAAACTCAATGACCTAGGCGGCATTAGACTGTTTGGGCAGGAGTTACAATTAACCAAGGAAGTAAAGTACCCTTGATGCGAAACTGAGCTGGAAAAATCACTTAGCTAAAACAACGACCAGGGCCACGCAACTATTCTGGCGCTGCAGGAGAGTTGCTGGCAAAACCTGGGGATTAAAGCCGAAGGTGATCCATTGGCTATATACTGCCGTGATAAGACCGGCGATAACATACGGGGCAGTAGTCTGGTGGAGGAGGACAGAAGTGTCCTCCGCAGCGAAGATGCTGACCGCTGTCCAGAGACAGGCATTGCTGGGTATCACCGGCGCAACTAACAGTACAGGGACCGCCTCTTTGGAGACCATTGTGGGCCTCCCCTCGCTGGAACTCTATGTGAGAGCGGAGGCAATGAATGCGATCCTTAGACTGAAAGCCAACAACCTGTGGCATCCCAACTTCAGGGTGGGAGGACACACTTATACTACGGGCACGTTGCTGGACGGGTCATTGCTACAAATGCCCACGGACAGCATGGTACCCGAAATTATCTTCAATGAAAAGGTGAAAATCTCCATACCGAATAGAGACCAGGCACGTAGTGAAATCACTGCTAACGAAAACTGGTACACGGATGGATCCAAATCCAGCCAGGGGACAGGAGCCGGTATTTGTGGGCCCAGTCCTAATCAAAGGATATTCATAAGCCTGGGGAACATACAACGGTCTTCCAAGCAGAGGTATTCGCCCTTGCAGCCTGTGCAAAAATGATTGCAAAAGGGGGCTACATGAGGAGGAAAATTAATATAATGACTGACAGCCAGGCTGTCATTAAGGCAGTCTCAAACCCTGTAACTAGGTCAAAACTAGTTAGGGACTGCAAACAATCCCTCAATGCACTGGCACGAGACAACACGGTGTCTCTGATTTGGGTGCCGGGACATGAGGATATAAAGGGCAACGTAATAGCCGATGAACTAGCCAAGGAGGGCTCTAAGAGACACTTCATGGGTCCAGAGCCCGCATGTGGGATTACTAAAGATTCCGCAAGAAGGGAGATCTGGACCTGGTTAGATAAAGAAAGTACAAAGAAATGGAGGTCGACTGAAGGTCAACTCCATACCAAAACGCTGATAGTGGATGGGGATGGTGCACATGTGAGGAACTAAAGGTACTCAGGCAGAAATATTTCGGCAGAGATCTATTGGAGCCCTCGAAGGTCCTCAAGTTTCCACTGGGCAAGATACTGGGCTTTATAGAGCACACCAAGCTGCTCGAGTGGAAATAAGAGAATCAATAGGGATGGTACAATGAGCATCAAGCTCAAGTGCCCGGACATCAAGTGCCCACCCTAACTTGAATGAATGAATGAATGAAAAAGTATAGTATTATTGTAGGATGACATCGCAAATTAATAACTATAGTATTTTAAATCAAAATGAACTACCATCATATCTTTCTTAGGGTAAAAATTATAGAAATGAAATAATAAATATAACAAAGGAGTTATTCCTGAAAAATACATCATAATAGTGTTTTAAATTTAAAAAAAAAAACAAGCCATTTGCTTAGGTAAACAAACAAAGAAAATAAAAATTGTGTTTCCAATTCTTTGTAAGAAATATGTCCGTTTATGCTTAGAATATCCATTATATTTTACTCGACGATCTTCGCTCTGTTTTCATCGATATAAACTCACAAAAACACCTGAATAATTTTGCGTTTGTTAGGTGGGGAAATGTGAAAACAAGTGACTCATGTATGTACGTGCAGTTTAAAGACTTACTATATGCAAGTTCGAAGGAAATACGTTAGTATTTATATTTAAGTAGATACCCAGTAAACAAAATTCAAATTTCCCGCAATTATATTTAGTAACTTCAACTTAAAGGTATTCAAATAACTATTATTGTAATAGAAAATCCTAGGTAATTTCATGCTTTAATGTTGTAGTTACTAAAAATAATTGCGGGAAATTTAAATTTGGTTTACTGGGTAAGTATTCTCGATAAAAACTTAATATATTTTTCATTTTAAAATGTCTTCTAAATGTGTCTACATTAATTTTTTTGTGTGGGTATTATTTTACTAAGCAATAAGCGAGGTAATAAAAAAGTAAGTACGGCAATGTGCAAGTTATAAGTACGTAACATACATATTTATGCGTTTTTTACGAGTATTTACATGACGATGTGTATTACCCGTACGTATATATAATTGCACACAGGTATTGTATCGTATGATTAGTAGTTGGCATCGTCCGCAGTAGCTAGGCCATTGACTATATATAAGCAGACTGATTAAGCTTATGGGAAAAATTTGCGCTTAAAGTGCCCTTTTGGATGGCAAATCCAGATGTCACTAGTGTTTCTACATCCAAAACTGGCGGGGAAGCGAATTGCCTATCTTAGCTCCGACCGTGTTTACAGGGTGATGAGTTGAGCAACACACATGAGTAGAGGGCATTTAGTTTCACAGATAGCGCGGTAGCATATAACATAAAATGATTTTTTTTTTATTTAGCCCGTATTAAGGTAGTTGTTGCCAACCGTGAAAGCATGGCAAGCAATAAAAGCCAATATTTAATTGTGGGAAAAAACAAACGCAATAATGAAAAGTTTGCGTACGTTTGCATTTCCTAATAATGTAAAGTGTAAGGGTAAAAGTCATAAATAAAAGTAAACAATCACAGGTGTGGTAAAAAATGTTTAGGGGATTAGTGAGGCGCAAGTGTAGATCGCCAAAGCTGCCGGATGTTTACCTAACAAGCAATTTAAATTCGTAAAATTATTTTACTTCAAAATTGCGCTGCATTTTGTATGCTAGTCGAACTATGTAAAATGATATGCCATTTATATTTTTTAGGTTTTCAATTATAGCAAACAAAAAAAAATGTTTTTATGATTTAAAATTTTCGTATATACAGGTGTGATTCTTGTAAATAGCATTTTTTGAAAAATAATTTTTAATTATCTAAGGTTTATAATGAAATTGATATGACACTTTTTTATACTATAGGGAAGTATATATATGATAGGTTTGCAATTTTTTGCTGATTATTAACCCCATTTTTATGTTTAAATTCGCGATTTAAATATTTTTTTTTATTTTATATTTCTGTTTTCTATGTAGAAAATCATTTTTTTCAAACTTTATAAACGCAGTATATATTGTTATCGTTTCTTATTAGTATTAAAAATCTAAAATAGTATTTTTTTTGTTTCTTATACCTGTACAAAAATGAGTATATGATCAATTATTCTTAGTAACATCAACATTGAAACAGGAAATTACCAATGGTTTTGTATTAGATTACTAGTTATTTTGAAGTCTTTCTGTTGAAGTTACTAAAAATAATTGTTGGAAATTTAAATTTTGCCAAGAGGGTAGTATTATTTATAATAATATGTAAGTATTAAAAGTGAGAATATTGCAAAACGAGCACTTTAATAGCTAATTCTTATTCAGTTGAAGGAGCAAGCTTATGCAGAAATCCTCATAAGAATAATTAAAACTACAAAATTTTTGTAACAATAATATTACAAAAACAGTTTTAATGTATTATAGGTTTTTTTTGTTAATGTTTTTAAATTTAATATTAAGCCGAAGCTTAAAATTTGAAAATCAAAACATGTAATCCAGCTTTTAGGTAGAAATTGCAAAAAGAAAGACAGGAACATAAATAGATTGCAAAAACTTTTACATATTATGTGGTTTCGGTGACGGCGCGGCATGTTCTTTAGATGATAAGAAAATACCGGCAATAAAGTAAAATAAACACGAAAATATCCACCAAAAAAAATCTAGTAATACAAAGGCCTATTGAATCAATATCGTTAAGAGAACATATGATGGAATTTTTACAATATTATTTGCAGAAAACGTTTCTAATCCTCTAACAGGATTATAATATGCTATAAATTATTATTGTTACCTGCAGAGAACATAGAATTCTAAGCAGATGTTACCAGAAAAAATAAAAGAAGTTTTACACGCTTTATTAGTACAAATGTCTCATTATGTACAACTCATATGTAGGTGATGAATTATGAAAGAATACTTCTATTGGCATAATACCCGTAATGGTCTGCGTACTGCATATCTTACATATGTATATTATAGTTATATTTGTATATTATTCGATTTCAATTACAATACCAAAGAAGAAACGATTACATTGAGAGGTTTTTTCTGACCAACTACTCATTACTTAACGACAATCGGTCTTTGCTTTGAATCGTAATCCAGTGTTCGTATGTATCTTGATTGATAATTCCCGTCGCCGAAAAGTAGAATTCCCGTTTTGATATTGCAGTTCCTGATTTTTTAAGCGGTAAATACAAATTTATTAACTTTTTGTCAATAAATTAAAATAAATGCACGATACAATAACAAATTAATTAAACTAAAGCAAATAAATAAAAAAATCTTCAATAAATTCAATAATTCCTTCTGAAACAAAACTTTTTCCTGTAACTTTCAAAATTCTCTCTAAAAAGAGATTTTCCCTCATATACGAGCACTGTCGTAATCGTAGGTTTGAAAAGTTGAATTTTAACAGTTCATATTATTAATCGTAATTACATGAGTAATATTTATTATTAAAACACTTATCAAACTATTGTATGTATTATAAATACATTTGAAAATTAGAAAAATCGAAATGCATTTTTATACGGATATTCACCCACAATAAAAGATACCTATACCCTACTTGGTTTGGTAAATTTATTCCTAGATAGCGCTGACCCACACTTTTATCCGAAAACTATCGAACTGCATTATATGATAATTTATGGATATTATCGACATCTATCGACAATTTTTAGAGCTATTTCGCTTTTATATGGACTTGATCAGTCTACTTATATATAGTCACTGAGCTAGGCAGTAGTTGAAAAAACTGATGCACTAAGCCTTTTTTATTTTAGCTTTTTTATTTACGCCTACATAACAACATTTACTTATATAGCTTGTCTATGAATATACTAACCATTTAAAAAGAGAGATTGGTAATTTTACTTTCGCGTTGTGTACACCAAAAAAAAACAGTAAACACTAGTAAAGTGCCTAAACTGTTTCAAAAATATCTGCTCAATTTTTTACTTAACTGAAGAATCAGCATAACTACAGCTTTTGTTTTCCAGTTATTCTTTTTTGCCATTTTTATAACTGCATTGAGTGATATTTTTACAATTTATGGAATATATCTATTATAAATATTTATATTCCGCCAATAACTGTTTAATTAATAAGAAATCCCAATAAACCAAATTCAAATTTCCCGCAATTATATTTGAGTAACTTCAACTCAAAGGTAAGTATTCAAATAACTATTAATGTAATACAAAATCGTAGGTAACTTCATGCTTTAATGTTGAAGTTACTTAAAATAATTGAGGGAATTTTGAATTTGGTTTACTGGGATAGAAATGCAAAGTAAATAATTTAGGCCTAAATGAATTTGAATAGACTTTTTAGACAATGGGAATAAATACAATAGCATACAGGGATATAAATGACGTTATAGGAATATCATGCCACTAAGTGATAACCAACAAGTAGTACCGCAGACAATTATTAGGGCTGTTCAAACATGCAGTTCGCGAATGGTTCAGAGAACAGATTGGAGTTCTCGCGAACTGGAAAGCGTTGTCTGATTGGTTCACATGATCGTGAACCGTTCGCGAACTGCATGTTCGAACAAACCTACTGTATCCTATATAAATGATCACTTACGGGGGTAAGTATTTTACCTACTCGTAATGCACAGCACTACTATCTATACTAGTTTTTAAAGATAGAAGGTGCACTCTTTATGAACCTGAGAAAGATAAAATATATGCACGAGTATAATTGGTGTAACATCAACGAACAAACCTCACGTCTTGCATGAATATTCACATGATATTCAGACGGCCTATATAATACAAAACAAGCAATTCTCACTTCCTGAACCAGTTGACGTATATAATATCCTGCCCATTATCACAAGGAATATGCCGATAACCGATAACGCACATTATATTTAATTAATTGCATGTGTGTTATATCAAACTTTACGCAATCCATTAAAAAATACTTTTCGCGCACCTCTTTCTCTATTAAAATGTAAAACCTATTATGCTTTCAGTGTGAACAAATTTCTCTGGCATAGTTGTAACCGCAATTTCACTTCCATTTATTTTTATTACAGATTGCTTTCTCTCTCTTTCTATATGCAATACGTAAGTACACATCTACCAGCATCTACACCAATCTACACTGTTTATGATAATTGAGAATTGACTAACGAACTGAATTGACACATCTTTCCTGCTCAGATTCTCAGATTGACAGAAAACAGTGAATCGGTTAAATTGGTATACTGCCCTGACGTGCGATTGACGTGTTAAAAAGCAATATTGAAAGTTTTGTCATTTCGTGTTGGTGTGGTGTGTTTTGCTGTGTTTGTGTTTAATAAAGTGATTGCAGAACATAGTAGCAGATAATAGGTCTTATTTACATTTTTCCGAGTGGTAAATGTTTATTCAACGTAGATTTACGTAGACTTTAATTATTTAAACAAATAAAACATGAGACCAATTATAGATGTTGAAAATTGTTTAAGGGATTCTCCAAAATTCAGGTATTTGTTAATAATTTTCATCATACATGCTTCGTTATAATGGTTGTAAATTATCACTAATTTAATTCAGGAGTCTTCTACAAGATGAAGAAGCAAATATTACTGAATTAGAACAAAAATTAGACAAATTAATTAAATTATGTGGCAATGTCGTAGATTCAGGGAAAACATATGTTGCTCAACAGAGGTTAGGAACTTTAATAAGATTATTTAGCCATTACTACATTACAAATTCATTTCAGTTTATTTGCAAATGGTCTCTGGGATTTAAGTGGGCATTTCAAGGATGACAATCAAGTAGTGTTATCCCTCAGGAAACTGATTCACAATTTTCAAGAAATGAATAAATTCCATACGATACTTCTAGACCAAGCGTCACGAACAATAATAAAAAATTTAACTTCATTTAGTAAAAATGATATTAAGCACGTAAGAGATTGCAAACAGCATTTTGAGAAGATATCTCAAGATTTAGATGCAGCTTTGGTAAGGAATTCCCAAACACCAAAAAATAAGCCTCAAGAAATTGAAGAACATAGTAATTTATTAGTTGCTACGAGATCCTGCTTTGGACATCAAGTTTTAGAATATGTCCATAGTGTTACTGTTTTACAAAATAAGAAACGCCATGAAATACTGAGCACTGTAAGTACTAACACAATTGTTATTCTTTCTTTTATTCTTTAACTTTTCTAATTCTATATTATTACCTATTTGAAACAAAAGATTTTGTATCTCTAAATTCCACGACCTGCTTAATGTCTGACAGTTTGCTTTAAATTCAATGGTTTTTGAAATATGTAGGTATACAGGGTATCACATCTACTTTCCCACGTATTTACTCAGAAACTGATGGAGGTGAACAGTTGCAGCAAAATCCAGTGGAATTCAGATGATATTGTACACAAGGCTCTGTTATTACAACACCTCTTGTGCAAATCTTTCTTTCACCACTCTTCCTACTTCTTTTAAACTGTACCCCCAATTTTTTCAGTAACTATTAGAGTTACAAATACAGTCAGATGTCTTGTTTCAAAATATTCTTAGAAACAACTTGGAAAAATTATAAATAATAGTATGCCGCTCTTATGAAATATAACTAAATATTACTTTTGTCCATAGATAAAGTAGTAAACGCTATCATCCTTTCTAATGTCAAACTGATTGAACTGATCTACAACAAAAATAGAAATGTCAAACAAATGCCAGTTGTGGAATTTGATAGAAATGGAAAATAGAAATAGGCGGAAGATGTATATTACGTAATAAGCAATAGTAACATTTGAGGATTAATGATTAAAAGGCTCTGTTTCTTCCACAATTGACATTCGTTGATTGGCATTCCATTCATTGCTGTTGTAATCACATGAATCAGTTTGACCCTTGTTTGACATTAGATTGTCAACTTCAGCTTTCAGTTATAGTGTTATACCTATATATCTGGTAAATATTTTCTCTATCAAAAGGTGAATATTGTTGTCAATGGTGTTGTTCATTAATAGTCACTTTACACGAATGGTGACGGAGTACCTCGTTTGATAATAACAGCTCATTCTAAGTAAATGGGCATTACTGAAGTCATAGCAATCACTTCCAAGTTAACACACCTGCAATCAATAAAAATGCATAACGAATGGAAAGACAGATATATGTGCAGATTTGAATATAAGTTGTGCACAATAAGTGTTGCTTTTGTTCTATACACAGTACATAGTTAAAGCAAGATTCATTCAGTATTCCTGCACATATAAAATCCTTTCTCAACATAAAATTTTGATTTTATTAGAGATTATTACGACTTTTTAACGAATTTTTAGTTACTATCATACATGCATGCATGTACTACATACTATCACCAGGGTTCGGATTTATGCGAGGATTTAGAACCGTTTTTAAAATCACTAGCAGACGAGGTAATTTTATTGTTTTGTATATTTATATTGTAATACTGCATTGAAATATGTCTTAAAGATAGGTGAAATGCAAGAAGAAACTGCTAAATTAGAAAAAGATTTAGAGAATAATTACAACGTAGTTGCCAATAAAGAAATCATTCCAGTTGTTACTAGTGGTGGTAATGAGCCAATACTAGAAGGGTATTTGTTCAAAAGAACCTCTAATGCTTTTAAAACTTGGAATCGTCGATGGTTTTGTCTTCGCGACAATCAACTGGTGTACAGGTACGCATATTCGTCTTTGTTCTTTGGTATTCACTTTAAATTAAGACATTTTCCATAGGAAGAGAACTGGCGAGGAAGAGTCTGTAATGGAAGAAGATTTAAGGCTATGCACCGTTAAACCTGTAGTAGATGGCGATAGGCGATTCTGTTTCGAAATCGTCTCACCTATGAAGTAAGTCATCAAGAAATATTTTACATAAAATGTATCCCGAAAACTTATAGAAGTCACATTCTACAAGCTGATTCGAAAGATATGCTTGATACCTGGATTTCAGCGATGCAAAAAGGAATTGGTATAGCATTACAACGGCACCACAGCGGTGATCATATGTCTGCATGCAATACTAATAACGATAAGTTGTCAAATGCTGAAGCCAACCATTCGAAAAGATCTAAATTATGGGAAGCACTACTTCGAATACCAGGAAATGATACCTGTTGTGATTGTGGCAGTCCAAATCCAAGTTGGGCTAGTATTAATCTAGGAATAACATTATGCATCGATTGCTCAGGCGTTCACCGTAGCTTAGGTGTACATTACAGTAAAGTAAGATCACTAACATTAGATGACTGGGAACCAGAATGTCTGAAAGTTATGGCAGAGTTAGGTAACTTCGTTATTAACAATGTCTATGAAGCAAATGTTCCTACTGACTTCCGTAAAGCTAGTATTAATTGTCCAATGTAATCAACTAATTACATCTCATAGCATTTTTTTTTAATCCATTGAATCCATTTTCAGATCAATACGTGAGAATTGGATCAAAGCTAAATATGTAGATAGAAAATTTGTGAAGAAGTTATCAGATGTCACTGCAGAGAAGTCTTCGAAAACTAATCTCATGGAAATTAGAAAATGGAGCGTTCGTAGATTAAGACGGAGGCCGAGAAGCTCGCACAACACTCTTAAAGACAACAAAAATAGCGATAATCCGAATAAACAGAGTGTGCTAATGTTTGGAAATGATCTTGATGAACCGATCGATGAAATATTGGACTTAAGTAGTGATCAAGATTCAACAGCAGGCGAAGATAATGACACACTAGGTATTATAATTTAAATAAATGTTTTAGTAGTAGCCTCAGATTGAACGCACTCTTGGGGTTTACAATTCATAAGTACTTGCGAAAATCAATTCGTCTATCCTTTTTGTAAAGGTACCTTTACAAAAACGATTACGTTTTTTTTTTTTGATATTTCATTCAAGAATTCCTTTTCTATTGTAAATAATCTGGAGGACAAAGCTAAATGATCACATATAAATGTAGTTTTCTAGGCTGTGTAATCCCAGTAAACCAAATTCAAACTTCCCTCAATCATTTTTAGTAACTTCAACATTAAAACATTAACTTACCTACGTTTTTGTATTACATTAATAGTTATTTGAATGCCTTTAAGTTAAAGTTACTAAATATAATTGCGGGAAATTTGAATTTTGTTTACTGGGATATAACGACGATAATTGCCAGCCTTATGATAAGGACATTTCCATTTCGCTGAAAATATAACTGCTTGCACAGGGTGCCCTATTACCTTTTTCTATTTGCTAATTTTTTTACTATGTTTTATAACTATACTACACAGGGATTTCTAAAGAGGAAACTTAACTGTTTTTTCAATTTAAGTTGCTAAAAATATGAAAAATGTGTTTTTGCGAAATTTCACCTTTGGAAGATTTCTTTTCAAAATTTTTGATAGTGATATGCCTCCTTTTTCCATTCATGTACCTTTGTAAAGGTTTCACAAAGGCAGTCACAAAGATATACCGAGTACAAAACACCGATCCTATAATTTATTAAAAACACAAATTCTAATTAATATAATATAATCACCGTAAAAAAATAGGAAGCTATTACATAAGAAGATTATTTTGCAACCAATTAAAGAAAAAAATATAACAAAAAAACACTGCAAACTAAACGAAATGCCACATGAATACCTACAAATGAGAAGCAAACTTTTACTTACTATATATTCTATTAAAAAGCTAAGCATATATTTACTGAAATATGTAACAAAGAGAAAATAATAGACCCATAAAATAATTCAGATTCAAAAAAAAAAAAACTAATCACCCTTTGCAATACACTTCTAGTAGTGGCTAGGAGTTTGCATATATAGAGAGCCCACGCAATGTTAAAAATTGACAATAAATTTTTGACGAGAGTAGCGGAACGGTCTTGTCAAGAAGCTTCGGCGCTAATGTCGCTAGGTTTGTTCCTCTTCAAGCTAGATGTCTCTGAATAAATTATTTATTATGATATTTTTTATGTAATAAAATGAGTTTCAACGTGGCAAGCGTCAAACTAAAATGGAAGGCATTAATTTAAGCCATATAATGTTATTTTTAAGCGTATACCTGGGAGCGGAAACTTAATGCTCTACTTTGTCGACAAGGTTGCGCGCCACCGAGCGCAGCACATCGAACTACATCTAATCTGGCGGTACATTCAAATGGGTTATTTTATATACTTGTAATATTCAAAATTTTTGTTTAAGTATATACCAAATATTTCATAACTGTAATAACTATACTATTACAGCCATGAAATATTTGATATATACACAAACATATGATAAAATGTGGATGTATAAATACAACACTGAAATAATATATAAAGATACTTTATTTATAGAAGTTATAGCATCTGAACAAAGTTATGCACAACGACGTGCCTTTCACAGTGTTAGGGCAGTTGAATACAGGAGAATTAATGGGTCTTTGACATCGTGTATGCAAACATTGTTTTTGTAAATTGTCAAGAGTTTGCAATTTTATATCACTGACCTTTGTTCACAATAAATCGTTAATCACTTTAATACAATAAAAACAAATGCCACTGAGTTTCTATAACAATAGTAATGAGAATAAAGTAACGCACAAAGTTAAAACAAAAACGAACTATAACCACAATAATAACTATAAGACTTGGACCATAACAACAAAATAATCTTCAACGTAAAACATGGACGGCTTGACGGCATGGATACGCCTACCCCAACCATCATCACGCACTACATTAAGCTTTATCCACATGTGCATAAACATGCGTAAAGTAAAACTGAGTACGTCAAGTTCCGGAGATATTTAAACACTTTTGAGGCTTTAAAATAATTGCATGTTGGCCTAGCCATATCCTTCTGACCGTTTATGATAAGAAATACATCGAAATCCCTCAACAACATCAGATCTTGTTGTTGGTTTGGCTCAACGCAGTTTAAGCCCAGGTGGATGAGGCGTTATAAGTTACCTACAAATCAACGCCACATCGGTAATGTAGCTTCCTAAGTGCATACAGCGCAGCATTCCTAGCACAATAACTAATTTACCACGTGATTATAATAACCAATGGGAAATTGGACGAAATTTTTCCTATTAAGATTCCATTTTGATTTATGTATTTTATATTTTAAATAAAGTTAGAACATATTTTGCCCAGCCCTGACCGTATTACGCATTCGTATATCATAATAACACGACCTGTGACTGCTTTATACGGGCTGTCGAATCATGAGTTGCATGTGTTCACCGCTGGCGTCACTTACCGGGCTTTTTTGAGAAAATTGCTTACCCTTCGTATAATGTCAATCTAATTTAAATGAATGTTGATGAATGTAAATTTCTCAAAATTATTCTAAATAACCTGTTTGCTTCGTTAAAACCTGAGCTATTAAGGTTTTTAAAGTTGTATTTCACATCTTATTAGTTATTTCAGATGTATAATTATTTGGTTAATAGTTTTGTACTATTTAGTTTTGATATAAACGAGGTTGTCGTCAGCTGTGTCCTCCATTACTGTCAGCTTGACGTGTTAAGAATGTAGTTCTCATGTTCTCAAACGTCATGCAGATGTCGCTACTTACCGGAATCTGGCGTAACATTCAATTCTTTAGCACTTTTCGTTTTATCTCCGTATCGATGCAACTCGATAACTTCAGTATTTGTTACCTTGTTCGTTTTCAATCTGAAATGATTTTGTACTGTAGCGCTTCAGATATACTGATTTAGGGTTTTAGCTTAATCACTTTAAAATATGTTCTTCACTTAACCTCAAATTTGGTTTTGTTCATGATTCATTGTTATATTTTGTCTTGAAAACGGAAATTATATAAATATGAATGATTCGACAGGTCGTATAAAGCAAACTGTCTAAGTTATCAAGCAGGCCGTCAAATTTACATTGAATTAAATGTTACACCGGATTGACATTTGAGAACATGAGAAAATACTTTCTTGATATGTCAAAATAGTGCCACAGGTACAGCTGATGATAGCCTGGTTTATATCACAACTAAATACAAAACATGTAAACAAATAACTATGTAACCTAAACAATTAATAATGAAAGCAATTTTAAAAAACCTAATAATTTAGTTTTTGACGAAACAAGCGGATTCATTAGTATAATTTTAGAAAATATTAACCTCAACACTTGTGATATTTATTCAAATTTAAATTGACATTTTTCTGTCACAATCTTACTAACCCAAGGGTAAAGATTTTTTCCCAAAAAAAAGTCCGGTAAGTGACGTCAGTGGTGAACACGTCCAACTCATAATTCGGCAGGCCGTATAAAGCAAACTGTCAGTCATCAAGCAAGTCGTGGTATATAATAAGCACAGCGAGGATGATTTCAGGCGGCGACATACAAGGGAAGCATGTTTCTCTATTGATAAAAGTATATATAAACGGGCGCTTGACTATTTCTACTGCTAGCTGGTAGAAGGGGACGAACATCACAGGCGATACTCCAATACCAGCGCACCGGGCTTAGCATGTTCTATCGCGCGATAGACGATGAGATACAATTATATGCAAAAGACAGTGGCTTCCTTAGGTCTTTGTTAGCGCTGTTGTATATTAAAATTAAAAAAGTTGTTATTAAATTATATATCTTACAATACGCAGTTTATTTAATTTCTAGCTGCAGTAATGTGATACTTTTAGTAATTTTAGATTTTCTATAATAGTAAATTACTGCAAAAGCTGTATTTCATTAACACTACCCAATAGTGCAATTTAAAATAAGGTAAATAATATTAAAGGCATGCGTGTATAATTACAGACGTTATTTTAATAAAAGGGAAGAGTTTACTTGTGAATTTTTTTTCTATTGACGTCCAGATATAATATGATATAAAAATAAAAAATTAAAACCTTTAGCAAGAAAAGCTGAAGGAGATGGCAAAAAAATTATAACAGAAAATGTACTTTGAAACAGAAAGAATAAGTATGTTACGAAAAAAAAAGACTACGATTACACGAGCACTGAATAGTACTGACCACTACAAAGTTTACTGTCATTTACTATTAATTTAAAAATAATAGAAAATTCTTTCACGCTGAACTATGTATATTAACGTAATTTTAATATTGTATGTGATATGTATGTAGTTGAAAGTTTGGTGAAGGAACTTCAAGATTCTGTTACTGAAGGCTTGTTCTTTTGGCATAATTGTTTTTCTAACAGTAACCGCATTATACATGTATATGAAACAATTCTCAACAAAAAACAAAATGCAGCAACGGCCAGACGTATGTACACGTCGTACCGACACACAGGGCAAGTCTACGGCACGATGCAAGCACATTACGGGCGTCCGCCTCTGCCGTGGATGATGTAATGCCAGTTCGCCCGAAATTGTCCTCCCTGTGATAATAAGTTTGTTTGCGTCGCATGAACTATTTGCACTTTAAGAATTTTTGTGTTCACGTCGCATGAAACGTTGAACTTGTTAGTGTTCACGTCGCAGGTTCCTGGTGGAAAGTGCCGAACTATCTCCACTTGCCTCGAAGCGAGTGCGAAGAGTTTAAGCAGTTGAACGTTTGATTTAATTATAATTTGTCAACGACTGTTAGACAAAACCTACATTTGTCTATCAAATTAATTTTCAAAAATGCAAGAAAGTAAGGAAATCACAGTGAAACAAGCTCGTATTCAGCGAGATGAATTTGGCGATATTAATTGTGTTGAAAATAACATTTGCTGTGAGTTAGAAGATAATTAGTAAGGATATAAGTGGTGGATTTATGATTGTATTACCATCATCTTCTGAGTCGGAATTACAAAGTAAGGATACGATATGACTTGGCACTTTTTTTACTTTTCTCCATAAGGTGATGAATTAAAAATGTTCTGTCAACTTGTCAAGTGCGGAAATGTTCGGAACTTGTGTTCACGTCGCTTACTTGAACTTTTTGTATCAAAAAGTTGTTTTTTTTTTTAGCTTTAACTGCACCTGATTGAACTCAACTACACCCTAGTTATGCGACGCAATCAAACTTAATATGTATGCGTGAAATTGAAGCTTCTCTTGTACACTTGACGGTATAATAATGAGGAATATACTTGTAATCGTGCAAATTAAATTTACGCATATGGTTTGTTTTACTAAAATAATTTATATATAAATGTTTATATATTTTATAAATCTTAATAATATTTATAGTTACAACAAATAACTGTAATTTCAAATTTTAGAGGAAGAAGATATTAGCAAATTGTATCCAGAAACTTTGCTGTATAAGGCTGCCGCGGCGCACAACCTTCCTGTAATGTGTGATGCTTTAGCGTTGGGCGCAGACAAACCATGGGTAAACCCAGATGATCGACACCGTTGCGCTTTACATCAAGCTATACTTAGTGTAAGTGTTGTATTTGCTATAAATTTAATAAAGTCCTTTTAAGTGGCCTAATGAAATTGCAACAATCCATCATATCAACTTCCCTCACTGTTGCTCCGTCTTCAACGAATAAATTAAAGCGGAAATATCTTTTTAGGGTTCTGTTATGTCTTGCGCATATCTTTTATTAAATGGCGTTAAGATTAATGTTCAAGATGACGAAGGGAAGACGCCGTTGCATCTTGCTACTCATTTAGGGCATACGGCGCAAGTATGTTTATTATTGAAACACAGAGCAGACCAACATTTGTTTGATAAAGAGGGTATGTTACCTCTAAAAATCGCGGAGCAGAAAGAACACGCAGATATAGTTACCTTGTAAGTATTTTTGTTTTATTATTTAATTGGTACAAAGCTTTAATAAAATGATGGTATTTATGTTATTTAATTTAGAGGTGCGCATTTTCGCATTATCTAGGCCCTGCCCGTCGTATTTGCTAGTTCTATGAATTTATATTTGTTATATTTTCCAAAAACTAAATTAAAAAGAAAAATAATTAAAGTTCAAGCAAAATTTCAACAACAGACGGAACCATTTGATCATCAGATTTTAAATATCACCTATTAAATTAACATATTTCCTCGATTATAAAAATTATGGACCTTAGTGAAGATTGGAAGACAGAAAATATTTATTTTTGATTCTGATGTGAAGCTTTCCATAAGGGACATCGAAGTAAAACATTTGATTTGCCCTTTATTAGCAATAGCGAATAGCTACAAAATTCATTATGTATTTGGCTAAATAATTTTAAAAATTCAAAAACTAAGAAAATTCAAGTAAATTTTTCAGTAAATAACTTCAAACATTTGTGAAAAGGAACTATATGTAGGTGTTTCACCAAGATTCCAAGATAACTCGTAAACAGTGACACATAGGAAAAAAAGTTTTTATAAATTATTGTAGGATTATGATTTTTCTATAACGTAAAATTATCGGGATTTGTAGAGTGTTTCGTAACCACGGTACAGCCTTCAACTTTCTTTTTTTAAATACAATACCTCCAATATTATTACATTTTTAAAAGCACAATTTTTTTAAAAAATAAGGTATAACATACTTTAGTGCTAAACTCATTAATTTCCAAGATATCTTTGATTTTATAAAAATTCTGACGCTTGCACTGTTTGAGAAAAGCAATTGTAATTAATTACCACTTAGAGACCACTTAGTGACGAACACCCAGTATATTAAAATACAACTATAAACACCCCTGCTGGTAAAAGTAGGTCCGTACTAAGATATTTCAAAATTTGTTTCACTTATTCTGTGGCTATTAAATTACAATCGCTGATATTGATAAATATAGGGTCAATGATATAAATGGTTACAAAGTGAGTCAGTGAAATTTTATTTTACACATCCTGTCAATGAAATTATCTGTCTATATAGAACAACGGCGGTTGATGTATACGTTTCAGGAGGGTTATTAATGATCGAATTTCTTCGTATAAATTCGTAACATTTTCGGAAACAAATTTGACCATTTGAAAAAGACCATTTGACCATTATAAAAAAGGCCAGCGCATTCGCACCTCTAGAATTAAAATTAAATAAAGTAGTTATTATTTTTTTAATATAGTCGAGGCGGGATAAATATCGATCTGGAATAACGTCAGATACTGTTGTCAAATATTTATAACGGAAATATTTGCTATGTTACTTACTTATTAAAATAGTGGTAGTTTTAATAATGTGTTAACCGAAGAAAAAATAGTAGAAATATGTATGAAACCTATAATACGGTTACCTTCATTTGTATCAAGAAAACCAAGTTTTTATGTGAAAGAACAGGGATGAGTACATATTACAATTTCTAATTGCAATGATTCAATTAATATGTATTTTAAAAACTATAAATTTGTACTCTTATAGTTGGTAGTTTGTCATCATAAAAAGACGTTTTAGACCACGTGCATCGATATTTATCCATCCTGCACTGAATTCAAATTCGTTCGCGAATGCCTTCTAAGAGATCGAAAACGTCACACAACGCTTATCTTTGCGATTGTTTTTAGGTTAAGGTTAGGTAAACTTAAACGAAGAAATGAAAGAATCTGAAAGTGGAGTATCTGGAGATGATACATTCAACGACGTTGTTCGTGATTTTTCTCACTTAGCCTGTACACATCCAGAAAGATTAAATAGAATAAAAAATAAATGAACGTTTATTTATTTAATATATAATCTTATTCCAATATTTTAAAGAATGCTCAGTATATGCTCTTTGTATGTAATATTTGCCAAGTATAATTTTCTATATTATATAAATATATGTGACAATTAAACAAATATTTTTGTTATATTTGTATTTATTATGCGTAACCGATTGTATTGTTTGTATGCCTTCTATGTTATCTGTGTTGGCCTTTCAAACTAGCAAGCGATCTTCATCATCGTTACTTAATGAGATAGTATTGTAAAAGGTTATTAGTGTCACATTTTATCCACCATTTGGTGTATTAGTCAGACGGTTGTGATTATCTAACCACAAACACTGGTGTAATTGTACAGTTATAGTATGTTACATGGATACAAGAACATAATTTATTGAGTATTGATATGGAAATTTAAAGTCAGAAAATGAAATAAGAATATACTTCTCTCTCTCTCTAACAATGTAGCGGAGATCGTATGCGCATACGTGAAACCTACAACGGATGCTGGTTATGGATTTTGTACAAGTAGTGACGTAAGCGATGTCATTTTGTTATTATATTTGAAAATTAAAAATTGTATTTCATTTTACGATCGCTAGTTGGATGTATGTAAGTGAGGGTGGTAGTACAATCTACTACCTAAAAGATCTATGGTGTCCTCTACACTAGCTGTTTTACAGTTGATCAACCAATACTGTTTCTTTTAAAGAGTGTAAGATTGAGAGAAAGCTAGGAGTGTTATTCTCGAATCGATGGAAATGTAACTTTCCCGGGACAAATCAATTCCCTATCATTTCTCAATTTGTTACACTCTGTTCTTGAATTTGTGATAAATACAGTGAAAAGAGAAATCCCCTACTATTCCCTCAGTTTATTTCGTATTGTTGCTGCCAATCCTATACATTTCATCCTATAGAAAGAAAGCAACCAGCAATCATATCAGGTTATCTTTGTAATAGGTTTGGTTATGGGTTAGATTAGGTTAATAGAAATCACAGGAGGATTGAATTCCCTGACATGGAATGAATTCTAATTCAAGAATATTTATTCAAAATTGGAGAGAATTCTGACGTTTCTCTTCTAAATTCCACTCCCGGTTGTTTGAGAATAACCCACTAGGTTAAAGAAATCTCTCTTTTCGATTTCACATGCCTACAGGTCCAAGGAGGGTAAGCTGTAGACTGATGTGGGATTTGAGAGGGGATGGATGGGTGTTTCGTTCCCCACATAATCTATATTTAGATTCCTTTGCTAATTCTATTTACATGAGCTTGAATAGATACCCGTTAATAAGCGAATGTTGTTCAATTGAATGTTCCCTCAGACATGTATTGTAGAGGAAGAACTTTAGGTATTTCTGTGTTTGCATGTTTAAATTTTGATAAAACAATAGTATTTGCATGGATAATATCTCACGTTTCATCGTATTTATTTATATATTATAAAGTTCTTTGAAATTTTCTAAACTTCTATATAGTCAATTTTGTCAGAATTCTACATAATTATACATACACAACTTGTAATTGAGCGCTATTTACTTACGTTAAATTTATGTCACGAAAAAGTGCGAGGCAAATATCCGAACACACCTACATACAATAAAGGGGAACCCCATATAGGACAAGCATTTTTTACCTCTGGAACTAACATTCACAAATATTTGGGGATAGTTCAGCACGGAAATTTGACACCAGGTATAATAAAGAACGCTTGCTGGTTTGAAAGATCGTTATGTATTATAAATCTCTTGTCGGGTATTACCACTGTTACCCAAGCAATTTATAATTTTATCAAGTGCCTTTATATTGTTTAATAAATGAATCCTATACTATCCCCTTTTTATTTTTCAATTCAGAATAGTAAGTGACAAATTAGCGGTGACGAGGGTGATGCAGGAGACATCATTACCACTACTGCTGGGCGCATTCTAATATGAATGGTGTGTACCATTCATCATCAGTGTAGACACGAACAGCGAGGAGTTAAAATGCGGATGTATCGTTGACGCTGTTGCAAATGCGCGATATAAAGGATATTTTATTGTAATATTGAAATTATTATTGGGAAAATGCTGATAATCAAGTATAAACACATTTTAATAAATAAAATATTAGAGGGGAAATAAAACGAGAATAAAAAACGATCATTCAACACTTAACCTATCGAGTTGTAAGTGAACTAATGCTATATAACTGCTAACTGAAACTAGCGATGCATACTCATCGCTGTTTCCCACACACGCGGGTAATCGATTTGGCAACGCTGCTGTAGTTATTTACTATAATCATATCCCAAATGTTTCGTTCGGTCAATGTGTACTATTATGGTCGTCTCTGGTTTTCCGGGGTTAGTTCGAAAACTGTTAACCCCTTAGTCCTGAATTATGGCAATGGCGCTCTCAGTCTTGTATTTTTGGTGTGGGGTAGGGAGATTGGGCTGTCCCCAACCCCCATCTCCTTGGTCCCCGTGCGCTGGCGGGCGTATAATCGGGCTGCCGGCTGACTCCAGCGCCCCTATCCATCTCCTTTCTTTGCGGGTGAGGTCCTCTTCGGCCTCTTCTCTCGGCCCTGTCATTAACCTCGGATCCTCGGGTATTCTGTCCTGGCTATCCATTGCCATGGTCTCAGCCTGTTGGGTATATTCGTGCATTATCATTTTTTTTATAATTCATTTTTTTGTTTTTTTTTTATATTTTTTAAAACCAGATTTAGTAAGTTTTTTGTCTTTCTTTTATTTTTTTATTTTTTCATTCTTTTTAATTGCAATATAATAACGGTCATTTCGTTTCTCTTTTACTTTAGTTGTGATTGTCATTCTGTTTTCTTTATTTATATTTCAATCTTTTTTTTTTCTTTCTTTTCTAATCAAGTGCTCTTATCCTATGACCCACACAGACGGCACAATGTAGATTTTACAGCATGTTTTCAACTAATGGCGAGGCCATTAGTTAGCACTTGTAGAGGGACATCACAAACGTATAACGAGGAACAAACACATAAGGGCGACAATCGCCAAATACATCATTGGGACGTTCACAAACACATAGGCGGCGGTTCTAAAATGAAAGGCACAATCAGCAAATTGTATTACCATAAAATCAAACGAGATCATGTGCCCCGAATTAATTGAAGCAAACAAGGCTCAAAGCTTTTACAATGCTACGGTTTGTAAAAAGAAAAATTTTAGACAAGAGATTATGCGGGAAATTATTGCCGTCCCGCCGCTATTCCACGGCGGCCAACACCTCGGCCAGGCGACGAACCCTCACTCTGGGAAGAGAGCGGTCTTATGGTGTTATGACTAGTTCATTTTCCGAAACTTCGGCGCGGTTCCAAGAGCCGACCGCCATCCTCACCAATAAATCCCTCAGCGGCTCGACCCCGAGGTCCCTACGCAGCTGTTCGTTTCGCACGAACCACGGGGCGCCGGCAATCGATCTTAAAGTACGGTTCTGTAAGATCTCCAGAGTTTTTATATGACTTTTAGCTATCGTTATTCATGTCAGCGCCCCGTAGGAAAGCTGAGATCTTAAAAAGGATATAATAGGATTTTGGACCACAGGTCGAGCCCACTACCCCTACAAATCAAAGGGTTGATTAATCTTTTGGCGTTCAAGAATTTATTTTTTATCGTCAATATGGCCTTTGAAGGTCAGTCGCCGGTCGAGGGTGACCCCCAGGTATTTCACACCGTCTCCCCAGGGCAGCCGCCGCCCGAGCACAGTCATACTGTCAGCGGGCGATCCGGTTTTTTTAGTAAAGGCGCCATTCCTCGGCCCAATCACACAATGAATCGACCACCCGCTGCAACCGCCTGGGGGTTGGGACTACCTACCAGGCGCGTCCCCCGGTGGTGGATAGGGGAAAGGCCATCTTGAAAGGGTTCGCTCAAGACCCGTTTAAAACCGGAGCAGGGTGAATGGAAAACGTTGCCAGGAACCAGCCCCCCTCCACCGAGCTGTCGTGTCGTCCGGCTAAGGGCTGACAGGGGTATCTTACGATGCAGTTGTTGCCTTCGGCTACCGAAAGCCCAACTGTTAAACAGGTCCGAAAGAGATGGGGGGTCTTGGCTTACTGCACGGACGAGAGGAGACAACCTCAACAAAAACTAAATCCTAAGGCGGCGGACTAGGCTGATGGGATCGTGGCTGGATAGAAGACCAGTTTCTACTAGTCAACCTTGGGGCACTGGCGCACCCATTGTATCTAGCCTTACTCTGCATGCGGGGCTCTGTGGAGGTGGACCTTTTCTTCCCTAGCTACTCGTGGGATAACCATGGAGAAAGCAAATTTAACAAATTCACCCAAGCGGAACGACCACCGCTAACAAACAAAAAGTGAAGCAACCTCTCATAAGAAGCCTCCTACTTCCAAAGTGGAAATACCCACAAGGAAGGACAAAGGGAGGAGTAAAACCACAAACCTCTCCGGCTATTTCGAAAGAAAGAGCAGAAAAAACAACCCCCTACCCAAACTAGGACAACCTGGAGGTAGGGACGATCCGTTGCGACCGTGTCTGCAGCGGAGCAGGGTGCAAAATGGTACCTGCGCTACCTCAGTGAAGGGCTTGCACCAGAGAAGCGAAGAAGGAGGCCTTGAGAACACAAGCCGAAACACTCAAGCGGAAGAGGAAGGAACTACTCCAACTGAAAAGCGCTTAAGAGAAAAAGCAAGAAGTGGGTAAAGCACACCCTGGCTCCACGAAGGAGCTATGCGATGGCTGTCAAAAATGTGGAGAAAGTTGGGATCCTGCCAAGGGCGTTCCTGAGGTCACCCACGTGTGAACGAACAAACGGCATTGGAGGACGCTTAGTGAAGGAGATGTACGGCGGATGGGAGCATAAGATCAATTCGAAGGCATCCATTTTAGGCGGGGCTTGATCCTGGTTGAATGTGAAACACCACATTCGCCGAATGGCTCGCTAAAGTACCAGCTAAAAGCTTGGAAGGGAGTGGAACTGACCACGTGCGGGGGAAACGAAATTCCTAACCGCACGTCGCACCCTATACCTCCCAGATGTCAGGGAGAAACCCCTGAGAGGCTTCTATCATTGATAGAAGCCAAAATGAAGGGCTTAGGACAAACCTTGGAATGTCCTAAGCTGAAGGACGAAGGCAAGGGCCGCTTCTGAGGGTAAGGAATCGACGAAGCTTCCTACAAACATCAGGAGCAAAGGGTACACATCCACTATCGGTTTGGGAGAATCCCTGTGCAGGGCTCAAGAAGCAGCCAAAGGAGGACGAACCCACTCTAAGCACCTCAAGGAGGACAACCTACTCCTGGCGTATCCAAGGAGGACTAACTACTCTGGCGCATCCAAGGAGGACCAACCGAAAGCGATGTGGAAAGTACTAGGTAGTTTTCACATTGCAGCCCCTATCGCGGAGAATGGTCATCCGAATCTACGATGGAGGTTGACGTCACCGCAGAGGGAGAAGAAGGAGAGGGGGAAAGACCTTACCGGTGAGGACATTACCCACACCGAAAATTAACGGCGAGATGGCGGCAAAAATATTGCCCAAGTGAACGTCACCACGCCAAGGAGCTTCCGCTGTTACCTCCAGGACGTTCACAAAGATATCTTCAGTATGGCGCTAAATCAAGAACCTGGGTCTATAAAGGAACAGGTAAGAGGACTCGCCTGTAAAGCAGTAGAGTAGTATGGCGACAAACCAGTATACCTAGAGCATGTATCTTAATTAGAGACAACATTAATTATATTTGTTTCTCAGAATTCCTGACGACAGACCTTGCCGCGGTCCGAGCATACCTCGAACTAAAGGAAAAACGTCAAGAAATCGTAATAGCTTCATGCTACTTCGATGGAGATGGGTTGTACAACTGAGTTGCAGAGGTTAGTGGAGTACTGCCAGAAGAAGCGGCTACCACTACTCATAGGATGCGATGCTAACGCACACAACACTGCTTGGGAAGCAAGGAACAAATCAGAGGGGTGAGCAACTTTTAGAGTATATTTTTGTAATACTACTCGTACATAATATTGGGAATACCGCCACATTTGTAACAAGGGTAAGGGAGGAAGTGTTAGATATTACCTCAGTACACTGAACTAAGGATCTGTTAAAAGACTGGAGGGATCAAGTGAACTTCTCTCTCTGATCACAGAAGATTGTGTTCAGACTAGAGACGAAGACTCCAGAGCCACCACTCCGGAGGAATCCCAGAAAAACAGACTGGGACGACTACCGAACAATCTAAGTAGCAATCTAAAGGTCATCAAATCCAGAAAGGCCAGGCATCATCTGGACTGGAAAAACGACCTTAAAGAGGTGAACAAGGCATACTCGAAGCATACGATTCGAGCTGTCTGTTCAGCAGACAAAAGAATGTAGGGACGCACCTTGGTGGAACAGCCATCTGTCAAAATTAGATCCGATACGCGGAAGCTCTTTAACAAGGCAAGCGTAACGGGATTGGCAGAGTTGCACCGGAAACTTACTTCCTGCAATAAAGCTATCAGGAAAGCGAAAAGAGATAGTTTAGAAAGTTCTGCGAGGAAATCGATTCAACACCTACCGCTTCGCGACTTCACAAGGTATGACGAAGGGTAGAATCGATTCAGGAATGGCACTAAGAAAGCCAGATGGAAGCTTCACTGAAAGTGAAGAAGAGAGAGCTCTCCTCCTTCTAGAACCACTTCCGAAAGCAAAGTGGGAACCTTGGAAAATCTTCCGAGATTATAAAGACAAATAAAGAAGCTACTACAGTGGCAAGACACATATGTAGCAGCGAACGGTTAAAAATGGGCCATCAATACCTTTCAGCCGTTCAAAACACGGGAGTAGACGGGATCTTTCCAGTCCTACTTCAGAAAGGGCAGGAAGAAATCCTTCCTCACATGATTCGGATAAGTCGAAGAAGTCTGGAGTTGGGGTACATTCCAGAAGCCTGGCGAAGGGCTAAAGTCACTTATACAAAAGCAGTGAAAAAGGAATTACGCACCTAAATCCACAGACTATAGCCTCACATCATTCTTTTTAAAAGCGGTGGAAAAGGCTGTAGATAACTATATCAGAACAGACATCTTGGAGCGGGTGCATTGCACCCTGTCAGCATGCCTATCAAACAGGCAAATCCACTGAGACTGCATTAGTGGAGCTGACGGACCAAATCCAAGATGCCTGACGATGAAGAAACCGTAGTGTGCGCTTTCTAGACATAGAGGGTGCTTTTGACAACACTCCACACGAGTCTGTCAAAAAAGCATTAATTAATAGGGGGGTAGACGGCGTGACTTCTAGTTGGATGTCGCAACTACTGTCTACCAAGTCGGTGGAGGCGGAGGTGGGACATAAGACCATCTCGTTAATACGACCAGAGGATGCCCACAGGGGGGAGTTACATCCCCACTTATGTGGAGCCTAATAGTAGACGAACTCTTATGCGGACTGACGGATCTAGGCATATCTTGTCAAGGGTATGCTGATGATATTGTCATATACGCAAGAGGCAAATTTGAGAATACCCTCTGTGACATAGTTCAAAGAGGTTTGAACTTTACAAGAAGATGGTGTCATTCGATGGGACTCAATGTCAACCCCACTAAGACAACCCTAGTAGCATTTGCCAGGAAAAGAAAATCCAATCTTAGAACCATAAAACTGGATGGGCAAAATATAGAATGGAGAGCGGAAGTTAATATCTAGGCTTACCTAGACAATAAACTTCTATGGAACAAACATGAATTTGAAGTAACCAAAAGGCAAAAGAGCTCTGATGGTGTGCAGAAACTTTGCAGGGAAAAATTGGGGATGCAACCCAAAAATACTGCTTTGGATGTATACAGCAATAGTGAGACCGATCATCACCTATGCATCAGTAGCAAGGAGCAAAAGAACTAATCTTGCCACCGCGAGAATTAACCTCTCGAAAGTGCAAAGATTAGCATGTGTATGCATAACGGGGGCTATGAGAACCTGCCCAACAGCAGCTATTGAAGTAGTATTGGATCTTGCCCCTCCAATTGTAATAGAGGGTGTGGCGAAAAGAACGCACTAAGAATGGTCAAGGAAGGAATGATTAGGCATAGGCCTCAATCTCCTGACGGTGATCAAACCTGGGATATGCCGGGATGATATGTTAAAAAATTTAGCTTTGTGAAAGAATTCACCAAAAGCTAAGTAACAGGAGCGAGTGGGATCATAACACCATCTTGAACTTGAATAGAAATGCCATCAAATGGTACCCTGATGGTTCCAAAACGGCAGAAGGAACTGGAATAGGAATATATGGCCTAGAACTACATATTTCGAAAGCTTGGGAAAATACCCAAGTATATTTCAGGCGGAAATACACGCTATTGCAAGATGTGTTCAGTTCATTATGGATAGGAACTATCGGAAGCAGGAGATTATCATCGTGTCTGATAGAGTCAAGCAGCCATCAAGGCGCTGAACTCATATGAAATCAGCTCCAAGATGGTCTGGGAATGCCTAGGGAAACTAAATGAGCTAGGCAAAAGAAATAAAACCTCTGTGAGTTTCGGGTCATCCACACAGGAGTGGAAGGAAACGAATAAAGGATACCTCGCAAAAAAAGGGCTGGAATGCCTTTGTAGGGCCTGAACCTTTTGCGGGTTAAGTAGCAGTGCAATACTGAAGAAACTAAAAATGGAAATGGAGCAGAGAAAATCCAGTTACTGGGAAAATCTCCAGGGAATGAGGCAAAGTAAAATTCTTCTGGGAACTTATAACCGGAAGAGGTTTACAGAATGTATCAACCTGAGTAAGAACAATGTTCGCATATTAACAGGAATATTTTCAGGCCATTGTAGACTGAAAGCACACTTGAGTAAGCTTGACTTGGAAAAGGATCTGAATGCAGATTTTGTGGGAACAGGATGAAACATCCATCACCTCCTCTCAAACTGCGTAGCACTGTGCAACTCGAGGGCATTGTACTGGGAGCAGTGAAATCGAAGAGGGAGACTTACTAGACTGGGGCCTCTGACATCCTACACTTTCTAAAAGGAATAGGATTGGAAGGCCAGCTGTAGAGCAGCAAGAATAGGGACACAATAGACTTTTAGGTCGCAGTGTAACACCACCCTTCTATTTACATACATACAAGGCGCCATTCCTCGGCCCAATCACACAATGAATCGACCACCCGCTGGAACCGCCTCAGCATGGCCGCCTCACCCCTGCATCCGGAGAAGACGGCAGTATCATCGGCATATATAGCGAGCGACGTTTCCGGCTCCTTGGGGACGTCGCTCACATAAATTTTAAATAAAGAGGAGCCAAATAAAGAGCCGTGCGACCCCCGCCGACTGGGGTGCCCAAGGATCTTTCACCCCCCACCCCACTCGAACGTCCGGCCCATTAAATAGCTGGCGAATCAATCTTGCCAACACTGGATTAATCCCCGCCCGAAGCATTTTATAAAGTAGTCCCTCGTGCCAAACCGTACCGAAGGCACGAGAGACATCGAGAAACACAGCCCAAAAGTCCTCCTCTCCAGGGAGTCTCTAATGAATTCCGTTAGTCTCAGGAGCTGGAATTCCGTGCAGAGACCGCACGGAACCAAACTGCTCCCTGAGGCAAGATGTTAAGCTCGGTAACTATAATTTTGGAGGCGAGACAAGATCGGCGCCTCCGCTACTTTTAGACAGACAGGAGAGGAGACTGATGGGGCGATGATTTTTGTGGAAAACATCGGATCCTTACCCCGGCTTCGGGAAAGTCCTTATGATGGCACGTCTCCAGGGCCTCGGAAAATACTGCGCTTCCATTATTGCGTTAATAATCAACCGCAGTAGCGGTCACGGCCGCCGGCGGAAATCTCATTATCATTTCGTTGCTTACACCATTCCTCGCCGGGTGCCTTGCCTTTCCGCAATCTGCGCGAGGCACAGTCGTCAGTTCTTCATCAGAGACCGGCAAACAGACTCCCTCCGGCATCAAGGGCAACTCCGCGACTAAGAGCGACCACCTCCCTTCTCTGTCATCATCCGAAATCGGCGGCTTCGCCAGCCCCGTCAAATCATCCTCGCAAATAGTGCGCATGGGCCTCCGCTTTGTCCAAGTTGGAGTAGGCTAATCCCCCCGCCCATGGACTGGCCCTACGGCACCCCGTTCTCCACGTCCCAAGGCCTTCTTCATCCGCCAAAGGGATCCGTCATTCGCGGGAAGAGAAGCCAATCTCTCCGTCCAGGCATGAGAGCTGGCCTCTGTCAGTCTGTCCCTAACGGCTCTAATGAGGTTGTCCGCCACCGCTTTATCTCGCGGGCAGAGCGTTCTGCGAGCCTTCTTGATCGCTCGTCGTTTTTGTGCGATTAGATCTTTAATATCCGGCGGCAGCCACCCAGCAGTGCCACCTCCATCCGTGCCATTCCTCCGCGAGGCATTGATGCCCGCTTGTGACAATCAAGGGCGACATCTGTGATCCTCCGAACGCTATCTTCAATGCGAGTGGGCGACGGAAGCACCTCGGGAAAATCACCGCACTCCTGCTCCAGCAGTCTAGCATACCCCCTTCAATCGGTGTGAACCGCCGAAGGCCGGGATAGGTCGGTACACGCACCCCCAACTCCATAAAAATGGGATTATGGTCCGAGGACAGGTCCCCCACGGTCGAGACGGTCACCCCCACAGGGAAGTCCCTCGTGAGGGGCGATGTCAGGATGTCGGTATTGCGCCTACTCTAAAAAAGGTCGGCTCCCAGGAGAGTGTACTTGCCAGTCCTCTCCTGGAGCAGCCGTGAAGTGGTTTGCCATAATTATTACTACAATTCGCGTGCAATGCGGATGCTTGGCATTTAATTCCCGGCAAGCAGACCGGATCATCACCGTCAGCCATCAGGGAGACGTAGTCCCCGGCAACAAACCCCCGGGAGGGGGGAGCGTGTACCCACACGATCTTAGTCCCATGATCTCGGGTAAAAATTAGTACACCGCGTGGCCTCCAAGCAGTTCAACCGCGGGGAGGCAGAAAAAGTTCTAATTCTCTGACTTTTACTGCCAAGGCAGTAACCACCTCTGCACCCTGTCACTCTGTCTGAGCGATATACGGAGTATCCTGGCAACTTGAATCTATCTCCCGGTTTAACGAAAGTTTCGCTGATTAACAGCACGTCTACCGAGTACCTCTCCTCGCCTCTATCACTCTAGTCGCTTGTCTTTGATGCACAAGCATTCCAAGCCATGATTTTAGGGCCTTCCACATTAATTCGACTGTCCATGGGCAGCTGTCAGAAAAAATCGCCTTTAATTTGTCCACAACTCATTGATGGATTGAGATAGCTTTTGTAGGGAATCCAAAGGGAGACACAATCAGATCCCCCGCGCTAGTAGTATCAGTCGTCTCCTTTGTTTGTTTTTTTTCGGAGTTTTATTTGGCCTTGATCTTCCAGCGTTCGGTCTTCTCGGTGTAGGAGCGTTTCCGACCGACCGGGGCGTTGGTACACTCGCACCCCCTTTGTTAGTGGGGGAGTTCTCTCTCCACCTCGCCGTCCACAAGTTGGCGGCTCCCCTCTCCGTTTTTTCCGGACGCGACACGAGCGTAAGTCGCAGACTTATCTTTGGGGCTATTTGGCTGCGCCTCCGGTCGGACGACAATAGGCATCTAACACAGCGCGGTTCGGCCGTACAGCGCGTCTGCGCATGGCCGAACCGCTGACATCTAAAGCACTGTCCAACTCCGGGCCGGGCCCTAAGGGCCTCCACGGAGATCTCTAGGCCATCGAGAACCTCCTCTAAGTTGTAGATTCGATGTTGTTCCCGCGGCACTTTCACTATCACCATAGGCATGGCGTGTTTGTCCCTAATACGCCTCATGCGTACGATGTTCGAAGGCGTAAAACCCCTAGATTCCAGGTCGGCCTTAAGGTCGTCAAGGTCAACCTCGGCAGGGATACCCCTGAGCACCACCCCCAATAACTTCTCAGAGGGCAGTTGGTAAGTATGATATGGCACGTTCATCTCATTCAGTATCTTGGTAGTGCCTCTGAAGTCAGATTCCGTTATGGGGTATATTCTAATGCCATCGGTAATATTCTGCGCTTTCGCTTAACCGTACGCCCTGGTCTTCAGTACTTTGCTAATAGTGGTCCACTGGCTTTTATCCCTTAACACAATCGGTGGTATGTCGTTTTTCTTGGTGTTAAATCTGATTGGGCCCGTTGGTCGACGGGGACCAGCCTTCACCTCGCCATCCGAAGCGGGGTCACCACTCTGGGAGCGCACAACATCAATCCGATCCAGATTGGGTGCTTCATCGGTCGTATTCCGCGCTGCCGGCATCGTCTTGGATGCAGCGGTCTTAGTTTTCAGTCCCCTCCGTCTTTTCAAGGAGGGCGTGTCCTCAAAAGTTAATTTGCGACTAGTCTGTCCTGGTTTACTATGCACCATAACCTTAGTCACTATTTTGATTGGGGAAGAGGCAGGACGCTTCAGCGTCTCAGCCACCCCACGGAGAAGGAGGCATCCGAATAATCGGAGCAATCGCTTCCGGCAGGGGAGATCCCACCCAGTGGTGGCCGTTCGCCCTCACCGGCTCCTGGTCCCCGCTTTCGCATAAGCAGTTCAAAGTATCTACGCAACTGGCTCATAATTTCGTCTATAGTTATATCTGATTCCTTAGAAATCGGGCTATGGCGCCTCTCGTCAATAATGATCGTATCCATGCTTTCAATTGATGAGCCAGCAGCGATTCTCCCTCTTGGTGAGTCAGGCAACGCGGTGTATACGCATAAACGCCCCAACCGGTCATTGGGGGGGTTCTGGTCACAGACAGATCGCACCGTAATTAACTGCTAACACCTAATGATAACACGACCGGGAGATGGCTGTAAAGTGGCCACTTCCGGTCTGGGTAAATTAAATTAACACTAACTATACACCACTTAAATGTAAATGGCCCTCAGACATCAAAAATCGACAAAATATAACATGTAAATATCAAAATATCCCACTAAACATCAACAAAAAGATTAGCACTCGAAATGACAACACTTAATTTATCAAAATATAATCAATTCACAGTAAAAAAAAAATCACAAAATAAATAAACGTCACCTATCCCAACGTTATCAGCGCAAACCGGCGAGCCGACAGCTTTCAGCAAACTGCGATTCGCAACACTGGTAAAAGATAGAACATTACATCTTTAAAAACACTAACGGTCAATTACAGCCGACAATACCGAGGTTACGGAAGTCTGACTGCGTTACGTCTAAAGCGGGTATGAGTCAGAATGGCGGGATGGTAGGTCGGTCCATGGTTAGTCGTGTATACTTTCCATACGATATGTATTTATTGTGCTGATAGTCACTGTGCTGAAGTAATAGTGTTGTACTCATTTAGAAAACTACTTATGACGTGACGTTGATTTGTGGAATAACTACAAAGCCTTCATCCACCTGTGCGATACCCACACAGCACACTTAGCCACCCGACAATATCCACGGGAATATGCAATCACCAAAACAGGTCCCATATCCCAACACAGATGTTGAATACAATATATCCATGGTAATATTCGTTTTGGAGTTACTAGGAGTGGCAAAGAAAAAAAAAAATAAGTGTTTGACTTGCAGGGTTTTAAGTTTTATTCAGATATTCATTATTTTATTTTTTTTTAATTTTTTATTTAGGATCATTCGTTAGCATTAACACTAGGAATAATATGCATAATCATATTTTCTAAATATCGGTGGTAAATAAACCAAGAACAATCTAAAGAGAGCAAAACTAAAACGACACAAATCCTGACCTACAGGTATATGTAGGTTAGGTAAATAAAATATATAGTCTAGTTAAGAAAACGCCACCTAGTAACAAAAGTCCTAAAACAATTGTATAACACTAAGGACATGGATGGGTCATTGGGTCTCGATTTCTAAGCTAACTTACTTCAAACAAAAGCTTTTCAATATGCAGTTTGTTACTCTGTGAATGGTACTTACTAATTAGTTACCCCACAAGATAAACGCTCATAATGACAAAAGTAATTTTTTTTTACCTCTGGTTATTAAATCTTTAAAATAAGATTGTATAATTTTAATATAAAGATTAATACTAAAAATAGGCAAGTTGCCTGTTTTGAAGTTAGTGAGAATTAATAAACATTAACTTGTAGCAGATTTTGTGAGATCTAATTGATACCATTTGAAAAGGTGGAAATCACGATCGAGCCGAATGTATGTGTCGTCACTCGCTAAAAAAAGTAAAAACGATCATTGTTGATGTGCTGTATTTATCGTGCTGTTACGTAGTTTTGCATAGGGATAGGTTTGTTTATAATATGCTAAGTAATATTGGTTTTCTTTATAATATTTAATAGTTAGTCATGATTTTAACGACTGTACATTAACCTGCAGGTTAGATGTAGTCATATATAGAATTGTTATTTTGCGTGTAAAATCTTGTTCTACTTTGTGAATTTATAGCATTCTCGTACCCAATGTGATTATAAAATCTGATGACATTTCTAATCTTAATCCACATTATTGGTATTATTATGGAATAATACTGCACGTCAGTAGGTTAAGTAAGACCTAACAAGAATAATTTGTAATAGTTGTTGTTTGTAAACTTGTGTAAAACATATACTTCAGTTATCTATAATATTATTGTACTACATACTGATTTTGTCTTCTTTTTAAAAATCGAAGCTCTCAAGAGAGACGTGTTTACACTGTAAACATGTGAAGTGAAAGCATTTTTACGCTAACATATAAATACATCTAATGTAATGGGTATGCTATGTATTACAATAATGAGCCGTTTCGTATTACGTTTGAAAGAGCTAGCCGAAACGTTTTAATAAGCATATTGCTCGTGTTCCGAGTTTTTAGAAAAAGCGCCTTGGGTGCATTCGCTACTAAATTGTCCTTTCACCAACCCTGTGCACCTGGGTAAAACTTGATGCGTGGTTTAGGCTAGGAAAATCGAATGCGTGGTGGCGGTATATTTTGATTTTGATGACATCCTAACCGCAAGAAAGCTGTTAGTCATATTGATTTTGATGGTTATGTGTGTTTTGGTGTTCAACAATAATATGCATCAAATTCAGGTAATGGATACGAGTAATAACATTCATCATTCAATCAAAGTTAGGGTGGGCACTTGATGTCCGGGACTTGAGCTAGGTGCGCTCGTTGTACCATCCTATTGATTCTCTTATTTCATCGAGCAGCTTGATGTGCTCGTATAATGCCAGTACTGGCGCGTGGAACTTGAGGACCTTCGAGGGCTCCGAATATGATATCTCTGGAAGTATCTCAGGTTCTGCACAGATTAATGTAAACTCGTTTCCTCCTGTAGTTCGCATCTTCTACACCACGGTTCGCTTACTCCGCCTGTGTTGTATAGATGCGTTTCAAAGGACAGTGTCCAGTTAACAACCCAGTAATGGTTTTAACGTCTTCTTACTGCGCCTGAGTAGGTTATCAGAGAAACTACTAATCCCCATCCCTATCAGGTTGTGGTATGGAGTGTAACGCTATACTTTGATTAGGAATGAGCCCACAAAACTGGCTCCTGCTCCCGGTTGGATTTAAATCCATCGTGTACCAAGTTTCGTTAGGCAGTGATTTCAACTAAGTGCCTGGTCTCTGTTCGTATGGAGATTTCACCTTTTCAGTGAAGATAATTTCAAGATGCCATGCTGTCGTGGGCATTTGGAGTAAGCCTCCGCTCTCACATAGAATTCAGCGGGGGAGACTACAATGGTCTCCCAAAGAGGGGGTCTCTGTACTGTTAGTTGCACCAGTGATACCCAGCAATGCATGTCTCTGGACAGCAGTGTAGCAGATTCGACTAGCGGAGGGACACTTCTGTCCTCCCTCCACCAACTACTGCCGTATGTTGTGCTGGTCTTATCACGGCAGTAAAAGCCATGGACACCCTCGCTTTAATCCCCAGTGTTTTGCCAGCCAACCCTCCTGCAGCGCAGAAAGAGTTGCGTAAGCCCTGGTCGTTATTTTGACATGTGATTTTTACCAGCTCAGTTTCGCATCGAGGGTAACACCCAGAAACATTTACTTCCTTGTTAATTGTAACTCCCTGCCCAAACAGTCTAATGCCGCCTAGGTCATTGATTTTTCTCATGTTGGTAAAGACAACGCAACTTTGTTTTTGTGGATTAACTGAGAGTCCTTGTGAAAGGCGCATTCCTCTACCATTTCGCAATGCATTAAGATGATGCCCGCCACCACGCCTGCAACTCACCCTAGCTACGATAACAATATCATCAGCGTACCCCTGCGTCCATATTCCTTTGTCGTTTAATGATCTGACGAGATCAGCCACGACCAAAGCTCCAAACACAGTGGTGACAGTACTTCCCCTTGAGGACACCCACTGGTCCTCATGGCTTTCGAGTTCCTTCCACCAAAGTATGTCAGGGAGCCCTCTCCCGATTTGCCCCTTTGGTGTGTCCATTGCAGACGAATGCAGAGAATACCTCGCAAGTGCTGCTTCTATAATGAGGTGTACAAACTTTTCATAGTCTCTCAAGCATAAAAGATGTGAGACTAATTGCGTCTGAATGATTTCGGATGGTAGTATGTCTTCTAAGGTTTCGAATGACACAATCCTAAGTATCTCCCCAAGCCTTGGAATCGTACGCCCAACGCGGGGCTAGCTCTAAATATTCCAAGAGGGGCCCCACGATGTCTCCAATTGCCTCCTGTAGCAATCTTGGAAACACGCCATCTGGTCCCGGTGATTTATACGGTTCAAACGACAGTAATAACATAAAATTAAAGTTGTAAAAGCATAGGTGGCGCAGAGAAGCATTAACCGCCACACGTTCGATTTCTGATGTTTGCAAATGTGAAGTGTTCCAGTGTTGCACCGACTGGAGCACTACAGTGTGTATCACTCATTAATCGAAAACGGCTCTGATAGAAGTCTTATGTACGTTACTGCCTCTTACATTTCCAAATATCCGTTTATTAGATATCCAAATAGTACATCTAATGGATATGCTATCTACGATACTGATCCCCTTGAATTCGTGACAAACATGCTCATCAGTGGAATAGTATTGGAAATACTGCTTGTTGTTTCCATTACTATGCCCACTGCTCAGAATAACATTCGCGTCGTGTTGCGCTTTGTAGGAAAACGACGCCAACTGTTTCGTTGAATTGAGTGGACGACGTACTGGTCCCCTTGAAGTTCAAAGGAACCAGTAAACGTAGATAGCTGCGCAGTGGCACAGTGCGGGAATAACAATGGTATTTCCAATACTGTGCTAGTGATGAGCGAAACGGTGATTCTGAAATACAGTCGTGAGTCGTGATTGTGATTTATAAATAACGGTGATTATAAACGGTTGAATAAACGGTGTGATTGCATCACTTGTATTGACTCATCGATATTATATCGGGGTATAATCGTCTAATACTCTCGTAGGTAATAAGATTAGATGGTGAAGTTTTTTTCGCAGCATATAGTTACCATACACATTCTGTTGAAAAAAATTTAGTTCTATATTAAAAAAAAAACTCAAATTTATATTTTACACATTGTAATAAAAATAGAACATGATTGCAATGCGAAAAGTAAAAGATGTTTATATACTCAGATATGGCGAATATATTTAAAACACAATCCCTCGAGTGGGAGAGGATTTGTTATTTCCAGAAACCTTTCTGAACATTAGTCGTAATCAATAAAATAAAGTGTAGCGCACGCTGAGAAAGAAAAGCGAGTAATAAATAGTTAGGTATCAGTAACATCAGAGGTAATGCGATGATTTGATTTGTTAGTCTAAAATTTCAATAAGAGGATAATACACCTTCGAAAAAAGATGCATTAAATGTCTTTATATTTCATCCCGCGCTTTTTACGGTAATGGTTTATATTTAAGATAATTATATGATCTGAGTTCAGGATTTACGTAAACGCTTAGCCACTATACAAGTTCTGGGGTGCATGACGTATTCAATACATCCTTCAACTGGGTCTAATTCACAAACGCTCTCGTCAATACGAAATCATAAATCTGGTAGTACCGGAAATGACTGTGAAATGATACATGTAATGTATCATTTCAAAGTTTCTAATTTTATTAGATATGTTAGCGAATATAAAATCCCATAATTAAAGTAAATTCTTTATAAATTCTCGTGCATTCTCAGTGAATGTAACTAAATTCAAGTACCAGTTAAAATAAGCTCCTTCTATATTTTCATTATCTAATTCATACGTTACCACAATAATGCATCCAATCTGAACACGCGACGTGTAACAAACAATGATTATAACAAAATATTACTTATAATAATAATTGTTGTGTTGTTAAAGTCATGCCACCAGATAGAAATTATTCAGCATTTGAAAGCGGTAATAAACAAAACGAGTAATTTAAAAGAAACTACTGAAGATGGGTGGTAGGGAATGTTACAGCAAATCGTGTAAAAATTAGTTCTCATCCAAAAATATAAAGTATACAGGGTGTTCTATTTGAAAAAAGTAAGTTATGCACTTTCAAAATTCTTTGATAGCCACTAAATTTTACAACCCTGTATAGTTGCAATGAATTACGTTTTGGTAAAACAATTTTAGCACTTGTTAATTTTAAAGTGGGAGACTTCTGGCACTTAAAACCAAGTGAGAATCGATCAATTATCTCAAAAACAGTTGAAGATAGGTATAGGAACCCTAAGTAGAATCGTCATAGAATTTTATGGCAAATTCAAAAGTATAATAATATATAAAGGGGTTCTATTTAAATAACAGAAGTTCATGGCGACTTCCGGTTAACGAAGTGCAAAAAAGTTGAAATATTTTAAAAAAAAAATAAGTGCCCAAGTTCCGTGGGGTGGCACCTACCGTTGCGTTCCAGGTGGCGGATAGGGAGGCCAGCGCACCTGCTTGATCTTTAATCTGAACAGATGCCCTGGGTTGAGCGATTATAAGCTGCCAGTACCACCATGACCCAATGACCTGAGCGGTCTAAACCGCGAATATGGTGGAGAGTGACTGGATGTGCCTGAGCGAACTAAATCCGCAATAGGGTCTAAGGTGAAAGCCGGTCACGGACCAGCCTCCCGGCCAGATGTAGTGTCGTGGCTTAGGGCTTGCACCGGGGTTTTACGATGCAGCTTCTGTATCCACTGAGTAACGGTTGCTGTTAAACCATGCTCCTTCTGCTGTTTGTGGAACGTCTCACAGGCGGACGGGGCGGGGGTCTTGGCTTCATCGTCCGGACCAAGGAGACAACCTCAAGAAAAACTAAATCCTAAGGTGGAGGGGCCAAGCCGAAGGGATGCGTGGCTGAATAGATGATCAGTTATTATTGGTACCCACCTGGGGCAACAGGCGGCACTCCCTGTATACACGCCTTGTGCCTATAATGGAGCTCTGTAGGCATCGACGAAATTACTTCTTCCGTACTCGTGGGACTATTTATGGAACCAAGAGCAAACAAAACTTCAACACTGGAGTCTGAAGAGAATCCACAACGCATGGAGACTGAAAGAAACTCCAGAAACTAAAACCAACACAATTGGCACCAGCGGTCTGACAATGAGACTGCTGAGAAGAAGGACCAGGCACCCGAGGAAAGAAGAGTTCTCTCGGGGGCGAACGGAAGAAACTGAGGAAGATGAGGGAGCAGCGTATTGACACCAGCAATATAAGGCTCCCACTTCCACAGGAAAAACCAAAGAGTACGCCTGAATCGACAGGGGTCGTTAAGCGAACCATGTCGACCAGGGGTACTCGTGATAAAAAGGCGACCAAACGGACGAAGCTTGCGCCCGGGGTCGCGGATTACAAGGCTGCCTCAAAGGATATCAAAGCACATAATCCGAAGGATTATCCAGGCCAGTGTAGGTGGCTGGGGAATCTGGGGGAGCTATAGAGAGGCCCTGATGGGCATCATAGATAGGACGGACAGGGCGCCGAGGTTTGAATCCTCCCGCCTCATGGACGACTACTATGGAGTAATCTGTGCGGAAGAGGACTCGTTTAACACAACGAGAGACTATCTCGCACAAGAAACAAATTGGAAGCTGATCAGAAGTGATGAGCTTCCAAAGCAACAGCGAGTGCTGACATTCCTACCAGAGACTACGAAGGAGGATCTGACAGTAGGTTTGAAGCGGCTCGAGAACACAAACCCGGGGCTCAGGGTCGACGTTGGGCAACCCTTGGCTCCAAGTCTCCGAACAAGGGACTACACGTGAGTCTTCGGATGGACAAAGATTCTGAGGAAACGTTGGCGCGGGCTGGTTGGAAGACGTACTACCGTGATCAGAAGGCCAGTTTTGTGACCCGGAGAAAAATAAACCCAGGACGCAGGAAGAGGGAACCTCAGAGGAACATTCAAGACGTCGACATCTGGGAATTAAAATGGCGCTGAAGATATTGCAAATCAATCTTCAGCACAAAAAGACAGCCACGGCGGCACTCTGTCAAAAGGTGCTGGCTGAAGACGTTGACATCCTACTAATCTAGGAACCGTGGATTTCTAAAGGTAAAGTAGGAGGATTGCAGATTAGGGGAAGGGAGCTGATAGTGGGTGCACCTAACGCTAAAATCAGAACTTGTATCTGTTTCAGATCTGATCTGGACGTGATGCCAATCATGGAACTGTGTACCGGAGACATGACGGCAGCCAGACTTAAAGTAACAATAGACGGAGAGGTACTAGAGACGATCGTTGCGTCTCTGTACCTACCCATCGACTCACCAGAAGGACTACCAGGATCTAATATGGAGACCCTAGTGGCGTTCGTCAGCAAGAATAAGCTGGAACTAATTGTTGGAGCTGATACCAATGCTCATCATGTACATGGGCAGTAGGGAAATAATTCAAGAGGTAAGTCTCTATTTGAATATTTATGTGGTACTGAACTTGACTGTCTGAAACCGTGGCGACAAACGACGTTTAGAAACATCGAGGGCGGAAATCAACTGATTGATATAACTCTCTGCACTCTAGGGATGGCATATAGGCAGAGTGGTCTATGCCAATATGCTAGATAAAAATATCGCCATGAGGACCACAGAGGGTGTCCTCAAAGGGGAGTAACGTCACCAATGCTGTGGAGCTTGGTCGTGGATGAGCTCGTCAGATCATTAAACGACAAAGAAATATGGAACGCAGGGGTACGCTGATGAAATTGTCATCGTAGGTAGGGGAAGTCCCAGGCGTGGTGGCGGGCATCATGCGTAATGCACTGCGAATGGTGGAGGAGTGGCGCCTTTCACAAGACTCTCAGTTAATCCACAAAAAACCAAGTTGGTTGCCTTTACCAACATGAGAAAACTCAATGATCTAGGCGGCATTAGATTGTTTGGGGCAGGAGTTACAATTAACCAAGGAAGTAAGGTATCTGGTGTTACCGCTTGAATGCGAAACTGTGCTGGAAAAATCACTTAGTTAAAACAACGACCAGGGCCACGCAGTTATTCTGGCGCTGCAAAGGAGAGTTTGCTGGCAAAACTGGGGATTAAAGCCGAAGGTGATCCATTGGTTTATAACTGCCGCGATAAGACCAGCGATAACTTACGGGCAGTAGTCTGGGGAGGAGGATAGAAGTGTCCTCCGCAAGCGGAAGCTGCTAACCGCTGTCAGAGACAGGCATTGCTGGGTATCGTTGGCGCGACTAACAGTACAGGGATCGCCTCTCTGGAGACCATTGTGGGCCTCCCCCCGCTGGAACTCTATGTGAGAGCGGAGGCAATGAATGCGATCCTTAGACTGAAAGCCACAACACTGTGGCATCCCAACTTCAGGGTGGGAGGACACAACATTACACCGGGCAACGCTGCTGGACGGCGCCATTGCTACATAATGCCCACGACAGCATGGCACCCGAAATTTGATCTTCACTGAAAAGGTGAAATCTCCATACCGAACAGAGACCAGGCACGTAGTGACAGATCACTGCTAACGAAAACTGGTACACGGATGGATCCAAATCCAGCCCGGGGACAGGAGCCGGTATTTTGTGGGCCCCGTCCTAATCAATGGATATTCATAAGCCTGGGGAAACATACAACGGTCTTCCAGGCAGAGGTATTCGCACTTGCCAGCCTGTGCAGAAATGATTGCAAAAGGGGGCTACATTGAGGAGGAATATTAATATAATAACTGACAGCCAGGCTGTCGTAAGGCAGTCTCAAACCTGTAACTAGGTCAAAACAGTTAGGGACTGCAAACAATCCTAATGCACTGGCACGAGACTACAACGGTATCTCTGATTTGGGTGCCGGGACATGAGGAATATAAAGGGCAACGTAATAGCCGATAAACTAGCCAAGGAAGGCTCTAAGAGACACTTCCATGGTCCAGAGCCCGTATGTGGATTACTAAGGATTCCGCAAGAAAGGAGATCTGACCTGGTTAGATAAAGAAGTACAAAGAAATGGAGTCGACTGAAGGTCAACTCCATACCAAAACGCTGATAGGGGATGGGGATGGTAGTTTCTCTGAAACCTACTCAAGTGCAATAAGAAAGAAGTTAAAAACCATTACTGGGTTGGTAACGGACGCTGTCCTCTGAAAAAGCATCTATACAACGCAGGCCGTGTAAGCGAACCGTGTGTAGAAGATGCGAACTACAGGAGGAAACGAGTTTACATGTAATCTGCACATGTGAGGACTGAAGGTATCAGGCAGAAATATTTCGGGAAAGCCCTCGAAGGTCTCAAGTTTCCACTGGGCAAAGTTAATGGGCTTTATAGAGAACACCAAGCTGCTCGAGTGGAAAAAGAGAATCAATAGGATGTACAATGAGCACGCCCTCAAGTGCCCACCTAACTTGAATGAATGAAATGAATTGAAAATGAGTGCCAAGTTTTGCAAACTCCAAATTTTTATAACTGAAGAAGTTCGTTAAGTCGAAAACTTCTAACTAGCCACTTCCGTGGAAAACCCTGTATTGTAAGGAGGATAACCTCCGTCATTTCCTGTGCATTCATCCGTTTGATATATTCCATTTCAATAGGCAACCAGTAGTTACTGCGGCGTTACTATTTGCAATCGTTAATTTACCGATATTATTTGTTCACTTGCCAATCGCTAAGCAGTGATTGCCGTTTTGCTGTGCGCACCGCATGCCGGTTGAATCGTACTTGATTTCAAAGGAAATATTTACGGCAATCACTGATCACTGCTTTTAGAATTCTCCACTCACGGACCGTGATCCGTGATTCTCCAATCACCGTAAAGAATTATAGTCGTGAAATATCGCTCATCACTAACTGTGCCCACTGAGCATATTTTCGCGAATTCAAAGGAACAGTATCGTAGATATCTAATAGGCGAACATTTGGAGATGTAAGAGACAGCCATAGAATGTCTAACGTCTATGGAGGTTAAAGATATTATTAGCAGACACACAAATAGAGGAGAATTTAAATTGGCGAGTAAATAAAAACACTGTAGAACTCTCACTTCAAGTTTTATTGGACGCTCTCGTCGGACTGCCGCAAGTTTGTTATTTGCTGGCGCTAAGTCGGGGTAAACCAGAGAAAGGGGGTTCTCTCGTTTACCCGACGGCAAAATAACCCACACGTTGTTGCATCCTTAAATAACAAACTCAAACTATATCTTTACAAGGTCAGAGTTGACAACTAACCTATCTCTAAAACTATCGCTAACCATGTTCTTATGGTGGTGTTGAGTAATGCAAGCAATATCGGACAATGGACAACAATATGTACACTAATATCCAAAATAATTATACAGAAAGTTATATACAAAATAAAGATACTTAATAACTAACAATTATAATATAATAACATGTACCTACTAATTTAGCTATCATGCCGTTACCAATATTAATAAATAATATCTAATGGATGTATTGGTAGACATTTTATGCTTGTGGATGGTATTATGAATTAGAAATTATGAGTTGGAAATATTAATTATGTTGTACAGAATACAAAAGACTATATCGTGTCACCCTAAGGACAAATACAATCTATAACCAAGCAGTAGGAGAATTGCGTACATCTACCTGGATGCAACTCGTGTTGTGACACTCCACATTTGACATTTTTGTTCAAATGTTTGCATATAGATTTTTCGCATGAAATAGTTTCAACATAAAAACACTGGATTTTTTTACCATGGACAAAAACTGTGATATTAAGTGATAATGAAGGTAATTAATGCAAAATAGAGAAAAAAAAATATATATAAAAGACGTGTTATAATGAGTGTTGTGACACTAGTGTTGTAATATAGTATATTGTTTTCTTACGATTTCAGAATCTTATAATTCAGGGTAATTTGACATTTCTTCTCAAACAACTGTGCTAAATAGCTCATGAAAGCTTAAAAACACGAAATCGTTCTAATCTTTGCCTCAACATATTATGCGATGCAAAAAATGTAATTCACGTGCGTTTTGTACATCTACAATGAATTTGAAATAGTAACTCAGCACTACAGGCCTTGAAGGCTCTTGGCTTAGGGTACCGGAACACACCGAGCCTCTGAGAAGTGTGGTCCGAATGGTCACTTAACCAACAACCTGTACCGCATATTGCTGCTGGTCTTGCAAGATTGACAATGATGCACCCTTCCTTCTCAGACGTACTGCCGCGTAAATTTGGAATAGACAACAAAATTACAAAAGGTGACCCAGTAAACCAAATTCAAATTTCCCGCAATTATATTCCGTAACTTCAACTTAAAGGTATTCAAATAACTATTTGAATGAAATTTGAATTTGGTTTACTGGGGATTGATAGATAAACGGATTAAGTGACCTAACAGATATAAATAACCGCTAGATTTTGTATGCTTGGCAGTGGCGGTTTCTGTATAGAGCACATGAGACGTAACCCCTAAACAAATCTCGATTAAAAATAATAAAATCTATTACTCGATCTATATATATTCGTGAAATATAACGCAGCGAAACGAATAAACCACGCGACGTTCCTTTCTATACATGTGTATGTACTATCGCGAGCAAGCGACCGACGAAGGAGCACGTGCGCCGAGTAGGCGGGACTACGTTGATTTTATCCAATGCCTAGCCGCATAAAACACGTAGCGGAGCTGGGGAGGGATACGGCAGATTCCATATGAACGGTGCACAAATTGAGTGTGCTCCTGTGCTCGCTTTCGTTGCGTTCTCGGGTCACGTTAACAAATCGATCGACATCAACGTTCAGATATCTTGTTTTACGGATAAACTATATTATATATGTTTTGTTTATGAATGACTCACCGTTCACAGGTCGTAACTATCATAAGAACTAATACTGTTTGTTGGTGACAGTTTTATAATGAAACCAAAGGGTGCGTAATTATTTTAATTTATTAAATAACATACTGCTGTATTTTTTATTAAAAAAAAAAAATTATCTGAATAATTTCTTAAATTTAATGTTATTTTCATTTGAAGTTGTTTTGAATATTTTAGGATAACGGTGTATTTCTTCATACTTTAAGTTTTAAAAAATTTTCGGACTATGTATAACACTAATATATTTATTTCATTATTGCTATATTTTTTCGTATTGGACGGATTTGTTTCCAGGTTTTTTGTTTGTTTTCTGGCTCTCTGCTTCGCACGTGCGAGTGAGAGAACCAGTGTGATATAGATATCGGGGAGGCTCACATGTGTTGTTTTCTTTTGCTTGGAATTTAAAAATTTTAATATATTAATCTATTAATTTGTTACTGATACAACTCAGTTTAATGAGTAATAATATGCAGTTTAGATGAGTATTAATATAGGTCTGTATTAAATTTAAATTTATATTTTTAGTATATAAGAATTTCAAAGAATTTATATAACAAATTGATTGTGATTAGAAAATAATTTGTTAAAAAAAAAAAGTAACTATGAGGTACTTCATCTCCAGCAATACGTTTATTAAACCCGCGCACATAAAATCACAAATTTAAACTCGTAAATCTTTACCTGTTCCCAAAAAACGTACATTTCCCTCAAAGATACAAATAATAATTGATTTTTTTAGAAAAACAAAAATTGGCAACAGCACAGCCGCAGTTAAAAACTACGCCGCGTCGTTAAATCCCTCTGCAAAAAGCCGACAAAGCAAAGCTGCCACTAATGCGCTTTGGTGCAGCCGACAAACAAAAAAGACTATATATAGTACGTAAAAAAAGTAATGAAATGAAATATACAGTACGTAAAAAAGACAATGAAATGCACACAAAACAAACAACAGTAGTATTGTAAGTAAACACTAAACAATATATAAATAGGAACTATGGATGCGAACAGTTTTACTGTGCAATATTTGAAAGACAATTTTAATTCGTTTAGTTATGAACAAGAAATTCAAGTTAAAATTATGGGCAAACCAAAACCAATTTGACGCAAACTACAAAGGGCAAATTTAGAGACTTTACAAGAAAATTTAAGGACAAACGAAAAAAACGATTGGATTTTAGTTAAAAATTTGCATGTTCTTGATTTTGTGAACACCCTACGCTTCCGATCACGAGCCGCCACTGATGCTTGGCTCTCAGTTACCCAGATCCAGAGTGTTCGAATTCCACAGCCTGGTGTCCAGAATGAAGTCTTTATACGTTTTTCACTCCTTGACAGAGCGCAAACGTAATAATAACTTATAACTGGTAGTAATTGTTGGGGAATATCAAGGCATGAATTACTATTACTACTATTAAATAAAACACATCTTTCAATACTATTATACATTTTTTTATGTTATAATACACCTACACTACACTCTTCAAATAAATATCCTGGTATTGCTCAACGAATATGCGTTGTCAGAGGTATCACAGTAGCATATTCATCGGACAAAATATTATTAAAACAATTGAATGGACGGAAAATAATAGTGAATAAACTAAAAATTGAGAAAAACCAAATTGTCCAATTTGAAATAAATGCGTTTGAAATACAGAATAATCGTAAAGAAAATAATTTTAAAATAAAACTAACATAAAAGGTAAAACACAGGGAAAATTGTTCTTAGGATAGAATGCAACAAATTGAATTTAAAATTTTCTCAGAGTTCATTTGTGTATATACTCAGTAGTGACTTTCCATCTCTTGTATGTGGAACTCATAGGCAATCGTCTAGGAACCTGGCTGAAAAATAACAATATATTGTTACAACAAGAAATATATATATATGGACGTCTTTTGTTAATATAAATGCTCTAGTTATTGTATGCTAAACTCCAACGAGAAAGCTTTTTTTTAACGAGAATTTCACATCAAAGAAGATTTTGAAACCAGACATATCTGCATAGGACGTAACATATATCGGTTTAAAATGTTTGTAATGTACCTAACGATTCAATTAAATCAATTTAATTGAAGAATCAAAGAATTAACATATCAAAAACAATATATGTAAAGGAATAATTATGCATAACTAAGAATAAGGCATGGCCACTAACTCATGAGTTTGACAAAAATTTTATATCCAAGTATTTTTAGAATGTAAGTCGTAGAATGTAGTCCCATACATTTTTGAAAGTTGTATTATTCCGAGTTTTCACCAATCAAAAAATACAAACTTTCCATTTGCATCCATCCAGTTGAATTAATTCAACTAGGTCGTTTTCCAAAGGTTCTGTTTCGTATTTGAGGCAAACACTTAATTTTATTATATTTACATTACTTGTAGTATCGATTGGAGGTTACGTTTCTCAATTCCCAGTTTTAATGAATATTATGACGTAAACCGAAATGGCAGGTGCGACTATATGTATGTGTACTAAAAGAGCTACTCAGGTTGCTTTCGTTTACTCTTATTCGAACACTGTATTGAAACGAGCCATTTTGCTGCACGAATAACATTTTTGATCTTGTTTGTTTGTAAGACACCTGCTAGAAGTATGCCCAATTTCGTTTCGTGGCACATAATTTTCAATAAGGCACAGTAAGAAATCCATAAAATTCTTTTAAAGAAATCGTACGCATGATTTCTGGCTGATTTAAATCATTAATATAATATATTCGATTAGTGCTTCTTCACCTACAGATTTTTTTTGTTGATATAGCCATCATCTTATAAAAATGATTTTCATACAATGCGTCTCGCATAGAAATACTTGGGCAATTATTTCGCATTTAAATCCATTTCAAGATTTTGCACAAATTGGGTTCGTACTAAATTCTTGCAGCACTACGCAATTTTGTGTCCGATTCCAACACTAATATGTATGTCGTCTTCATCACCATAAGTTTTGTTCACTTGTTTTAATTTTACTGTTGAATGGATATTTTCTATGGTCAGCCATGTGTTTAATGTGTAAAGAACCGGAGGCTAGGTTTTAGAACAAGGGATTGTGAATAGACAGGAAGAAAAGATTAAGGATGCGAAAGTGTGGGAAAAGGTTACAAAACTCTGGGTCTAAAAGCCCTGTTAAAATGATTGTTGAATTATTATATTATGTGTAATTTTATCTATGGCCATATCTATCAATAACGATAATTTGATAATTTGTTCTGCATTTTAATCAATAAAAATGTAAACACGCAGAAGGTTCAGCAGAAGATTTTGAAATAAATAAAGGGGTAAGAGAAGGAGAATCACTGTCGGGAATATTATTTAACTTAGCACTGAAGAAAGATAGATAAATGTATCAAAAAACCAACAGTTGACCAAAAAAATACTGGATGAACTGGTGAGAGAAGGGAACAAAATAGGATTGAAAATAAACCAAGAGAAAACAAAATTAATGAGACCAGACACGAAACCAGAAAGTAAAAATAATTCAGCTAAAATAGGAAACTACACATTTGAAAAGGTGAACAGATTTAAGTATTTAGGAGTGACAATAACAAATGACGGGAGCAGGAACGCAGAAATAAAAGAAAGAATAACAAATATGAACAAGTCCTATCAAGTAAAAAGAAAACTTTTAAAAAGTAAAATATTGGAAAGGAAAACAAAAATGAAGGTTTATAAGATTATAATACAACCGACAGTACTATACGCTGCTGAGATAATAACGAGGACAAAGAAACAAGAAGAATAGCTTAGGATATAGAAGAAAGAAAAATACTAAGACCAATATTAGGGCCAATAAAAATGGATAACGGTGATTTCAGAAGAGAAACCAGTTATGAATTAACAAAGGAGCTAACCGGAGGTGACGTGGTTAAAAAAAAAATTAAGAGGCAGAGAATTAAATAGTTAGGACACGTGTGGAGGACCGGAAATAGAACAGTAATCCGCAGTATTTTGGAATGACAACCAGGACGAAGAAGAGGAAGAGGCAGGCCTCTAGATCTACATGGCTACAGGAAGTTAAAGCAGATCTTAACGAAGCAAGGTATTCATCAATGGCAGGGGAGGACACAGGACAGGGACAGGTGGAGGGATGTGTATAAGAGGATATAGAAGAGGATAGGGATTGGTTTACCCGTATTTTGAAAATCTAGCGAGCTTTAGGGGCGGCGATACTCCTCTGGTATTTTTGTGACATTTTTGCCTGGGCAGGCAAGAATGTCACTTTTTGACCACACTAGATTCCACATAACAGACGTATAATAAATTGTCATTAAGCTACTGTTCAACCATGCTAAGATGAAGTGGTGTCTTCATTGCACTTATTGATAAATATATATTAAACTAGAAAGAACATTACAGAAAAAGATTTATTCTCGGAAACGTCAAAATACTAAGGTATGTAACATGTGTGCCAACTTGTACTGTCAACTCCCTAGTGTCAAAATTTCTTTCTATTTTCAATTCAAAATTAAGATTTGTCGGCCCAAAAAACAGTGTGTATCACACGGCCAGAAACTCTTTTGCGAGTTTTCGTACTTGTGTACAAACCGTACTCATACTCGCAAAAACTGTAGTTTCTGGCCTAGTGATACAAATAACTATTCTTAGAAGACATAGGCATCTATATTATTAACTTGAAGATTTACTTTTGCCTAATACAGAAATTACAGATTTACTCCGGTTTAGATTAAAACTAACGATTTACTAACTAATAATTACATATTTCATTGTCAACTAACAATTAATATAATTTCGATTAAATCCCGAGTGATAATTTAAATCCGAAATTTAATTGATTAAAAATTTCATCGGCTAATGTCGAACTCTGAGAGTGAGTAATTAAAAAATAACGATTAAATTTTTAATTATTTGTTTCGATTGAAAATGAAAATTTCAATTTTTAATCAGCCACTTCAACTAATAATTGAAAATTTTTATTTCAATTGCGATTGATTAATTTGATTGAAATTTGTCCAACTCTGATTTAAATAAATCATGACAATATATTATTTTAACGTCTTTCACTTTAAATGGTATGGTTAAAAATAAACTAAATCCTCATCCTCTGAACAAAAAAGAGTATATGCTACGTAGCTACTTAGTATAAAATTTTTTTTTTCATTTTATCTTGTTAATTTTTATATCAAAGTTATTTCAATTTTGCCTAGGTCTGAAGAAGGGACACAATTATTTTTAGTCCCCAAAACGTTATAAAGCCAATAAACAACAAATTAAACAAAGCCTACTAATTCTTGTTTTGATTTCTTAAAACAAGTAAATTTTCAATTAAATTCCAATATTAGAAGATCAGTGTCAGTAACTGACTCACTTCAACTTTATTCACATACATATATATATATATATATATATATATATATATTTTTCGGAAGATGAGCATTATCATTTATGCGTACCACATTCTATTTACTTTAACTTCTAATGCTCCTTTAAAATTTTTAATCAAGTTCAACGTATCAAAAAACTGTAACCTGTTTTCTTATGACTTAATTTTCAACAATTATATAACACATATTAACACTTCCTATCGAATTAATCAATAGTAAAAATTAAAAAGAAATAACTAGAAGCCTACTTACTTGACACATATTCTCTTCCATTATGACGTGGTAGAGCGACCAAAAGGACGTAAAACCCCGATCACTGATAAACCATGCCGCGACCACACTAGCAAGCCTACTCAAGCTCTGTTTGAGACCTGGTATACTTTCAACTTCATCCGGTTGTGCTTGATTTACCAAACACATTACGTACCTAAAAAAATAAACTTCCGTTTACCACTTTTCCTGTATTACATCATATCCATATCATACCTATCGCATTTCGGTACTTGCGTAGCGAACCTATAGGCCCTATTGACCCTGATTACAGGCTCTATTATTTCCAGATTTATAGTATCGGCGATTTTATGAGATAATTCGTCCGAATCTAGACCTGTCCCAACAAGGCCTCTTTGTTCCGCTATTCTAAGTAAATCCTATGCAAAAGAAAAGAAAAATAATAAAAACCCAATTTCAAAATTATTATATTTAGCAATTTCAGCAAATCTTCTATACAAAATTTATCGTACAGAACATGGATTACAACATCTATCTTTTAGCAAAATATCTTCCATAAAAGACTAATTAAATAAGATATTATATAATATTAGGTATGCAATATATTCGAATGTGCTCAAAATAAGTAAAATTTACCGTATCCTTTTCAATGGGTTATGCTGTATATTACATAACTTGCTAATTCTACCCTAAAAAGTAATATGGTTTTATAATTTCTAATTTCGAAAACCTTGCTCGCATTTTTATGTGATTTGAATTGTATCTATTTTAACTCCTTCATACATTTTTTTTATTTGTTAAAGAATATTTTTTATTCTTAATGTGGAGAAAATGTTAGTACGTCACAAATATTATGTGATATCAATTGTTACCATATATGTGAACAGTTTAAATAGCTTAAGCAGATATGTAATCCAGGGGCGGCTCGTACATGCGTCACTGAGGAGGCTACAACAATGATCGAAGTTCTTCGTGCGCTATCCTGCGATATATCCCATGGTATGAAGTTATCCGAAGAACTTGCCCTAGCCACCTCAGTAACGTATGCACGAAGCGTCGCTGATTTAATCTGGCGCAGTAGAAGAATGATAGGACTTACTACTTTTGATGCCCTAACGTAGAACCATTCATTGAAATTAGTTCAAATATTGTAGATGATGATATTTAGATGTTAGAGATAAGCAATATTCGTAACATTTTATTTGTAATTTTGATAGAACAGTACCTTTCTATTTGTTGTCATAGTTGCATTCCTTATTGACTTTCATACAATTTTTCCATTTACTTTCCTATAAATATCTGCCTTCAAGCGTGTTCAGTTATAAATTAATATTTTAAGAAGCCTCTCTGGAGATCTGCTATGCTTGAGGACACTAAGTGTCTCGCACGAGTGCAAATGTTAAATAGGTCGCTTCAGCCATTAGCTGCATGTCATCAAATAATCTTCAGCGAATGTCAAGCAAACGCCACATATACATTTGTATAAATTGTCACAAAAGCTGCTCGCAGCGGCATACTTGGTTCCGTTCTGAATCAAAAAATCTTAGGCCGGCGCCACACTTGACAGAAATTTCACTGTGTAAATTAAAATCAAACACACTTAAAAGTGAAGCGCGAATTACGCAACTGAATTTACGCTACGAAATTACGTCAAGTGTAGCGTCGGCCTTAATTGAAAATGTCGTATTGTTTTCACGGAGTTCTTGAAGTTTAGACTTTTATGCCCGTATTTATAGTTCGTGCTCGAGTCGCTCCTCAAGTAGAGCTTACGTAAGGCGTTTATAAACCAAACTTCAGGTAATCTCGTGAGAAGCCGGACTTGAGCGGGCACTTTTGGGGAATTTTAAGAAATACGTATCCTGAAAGTGCTTTCCCGCTTTTTCTCGGGTGGTTCAAAGTTGCTTTACCGCAACAACCCCCTTTTTTAATTGAACCTTCAAGGAACTAAGAAGTTTTTTTGGCGAGTAGGTGGAAATTAGAGTGCATATCACGTGTTCTTTTTTTTAACTATACTTTTATTTGGTAAAAGTGAGTGCCAAATGTTTTATGAAAATAGTTTAATACACATGAAAGCATAAATTATTGAATAAAATATTATAATTTGTAGATGAATTCAAGATTGGCTGTTTACTCAGGTAAAGAAAAAATGCTTTTGGCTTGTCTGGTGAGAGGAAATGGTGTAGTGGAAAATAAAAGGATAGATGGGGTCACATTGACTGAAAAAACAAAGCTTAGGAAGAGATAGCAACAGTTTATAATGCCCAGCCTGAGGTCAATGTTAAAAGAAATGTGGTGCAGTTAAGGAAATTATGGTGTAACTTGAAACAAAAGTACCTATTTATATGAGAAAATATTAGCGTGACAGTAATATTTAATATCCTTTAGAAAACGGAAGGAAACAACAGCACTGCGTCATAGCATGCTGCAGGTGGTAGCTAGCATGCTATCTACAGCGCAAGGTTTCTCTGGCCCACTAGAGGAACCTTGTGCTGTGTGTGAGAATTTAACACACGTCCCCAAATGTTTTGCGATTGATATTGAAACTCTTTTAATGATAAAACTTATTGTCAATTGATTAATACCACGTAAATCACCAGATACCACCTGAAAATTAGAAGTGACATAAAAACGTAAGCAAATTAATAACTACAAAATGGCGGGTATATAACGCCATTTCAGGGCCAAGATCTCATTTTTGGCTACTTGAGCAGCAATCTAAGCTTGAGATTGGTTTATAAAACGCTAACGAGTCGGCTACTCGGAGCAGACGCAACATCTCAAGCACAAACAAAATATGGGCATTAGTGCTTAACTAAGGCCGGTTTGTCACGATACATTTTTCTATACAGAATCATTTATTTTCATGCAGGAACTTTCAAGGTCACTTTTCTGCACAGAACCAATTTAGGCATATGCGACGCATACTGTATTTGTAAAGCATCATGGGTGCGTAACTTCGCTATTTTGTTTCTAATAAATTATAAAATGAACATTCAAATAGAATTGTCTACAACTCACTAACCAACCCTTTGTCATTCAAAATCGAAGTATCAGGCAAACAACACACAATGCAGGCCCAACGTTTTTTATGTACATAAAAAAATGCATTTTCTGTATGCCACAATACATTTTTTTCATGTATGTACATAAAAAAGGTTGAAATTCTATATAGAAAAATGTATCGTGTTAAGCCGGTATAAGCCTTACTATCCCATATCTGTTATAACGATAGCTATAATGCAATTTAGTTCAAAGAACTGTACTGGTATTATTTCGTAAACGTTTTCTTTTTGATTTAAAAGTTTATTTTTAATATTTCTTCATTAACATGCTTTCATGAAAAACACATTTTACAACGTTGTAAAACCAGTTTGTATTTCAAAGTGATTATAATCAAAATCATTACTGTACATTTTGAATGTGTGCGCGCAATCGTTATCTTTTTTGGGTTCGATCTAGACAGTAGCAGTTAATAAGCGGACTAAAGGTCATGCATTTTCGCCCCCTGAGATCAAAAGTGCCGACTTGTTCGTTTTTGTTGCGATGTTTCTTGGCGCTGTGTTCTTTATTCTAAGGAACACGATGGTTCGCTTTGGTTCACTCTACGTCCGTAAAGTTTTGACAGATGTCTGTGAATTAGCCATTTTCGATCAAAATTGCCAAAAAGAAAAAAAATAAAGTCTGGCAACGGAGATCACGAGGTGTTAAAACCAAAAATAGATTTCTGCCTTGATATAGGTGAAATATTTCCGGTCCTACTTAAAAAAGAGATAGAGACGCTACATCTCACCAAGATATTCAGAGCATGTATCGTTAACTATATGGCAAAAGGTGTCTACTCACAATAGCTTAATCATTGTTTAAATATATCTAGTTAGTCAACGTAATGCATTTTCGGAAAAATAAAGTATTGCTCAGGGAAGTGGTGCACTCTATCGGTGAATGTAAATTCATTTGAAAACGTGATAAATATAACAGGTATCTCGGTCCGAGTGAGAGACAGATTTCTGTGTTTTATCCATCTGCGGAAACGACGGAATCCGTATCGGTGATTTACCGGCATTGGCGATTTGTATGGCTTGGGGGAAAGGGAGGGTGGATGCATGTGACGCTGTGATGACGCACCTCGCGATAATTCTCATGTTTGTTTACATTAGAAGATAAGAATTCTGAGGTATTCTGTTATAAAGAAATTGAAAGTATATTGCAAGGCACGTTCTTGTTGACAAAACATTAATTGAACAATTTTCTAAATTGAAGTTTTTTCTTTTAAGAATAAAATATTTAAACTTAAAACAAAAATCACTGAAAATAGAAAAGTTAAATCTAAAAGGACGAAAATTTGCCGAGAAAAAAAAACATAAATCTACTTCTCAATTTTTATTTTCTTAGTTTTTAAATTAATAAGTTGTTTTGTTAACTTAATTTACTTATGCTTATGATTGTATAATAATCAGAAAATGTTTATTAAAAAGAATAAGTATTTAGTTTGATAATACATAATCTGTAGTTGGATGGCCTTTTTATATTTAAAATTTTAATAAAACGCCGGTTTTTCGTTCGAACGTATATACGAAAACCTTCTTCTCCTCCTCTCTCCTCTTGCTATCTTCGCTTCTCCCGTGTATAGCGGTACTATCGCTAACTTCAACTGGTGTAAAGGCGGGAAATTTGAAATTTAAAATGTAGCCTACTATAAATCGTTATTTTTTTTTAGATGTATCATTTTACTTTACTTTTTGACTTTTTCTTAGTTCTAATTTAATGTATAGGTACTCTATGTATATAGTTTTCTTATATTCACAAAACATTTTTTATTTGATTTACTTATGTTTACTATTACATAATAATAGAAATTCGTTTTTTATATAATGAATAAATATGTAGTTTGGGGGTACAAATCGCCATTTATTTTTAAATATATGCACCACTTTACTTATTAAAAACACCATACATGATGACGCATCGCGCTCTTTCTCTTGAGCGGCTGAAAAGTTACGAGGTAACTTTTGGGGGCAACATCTGTATATACTGGTTACATCGTAACTTTTCAGCCAATCAAGAGAAAGAGCGCGAACGCGTCATCATGTATGCTGTTTTTAATAGCTTTGTTTATTTGTGTGCTTGGAGCAGTATCTACTGACGTCATCAGAGTAACTTGAGAGCGTCTCACAGTTGGATTTAAAGATGGTACAAACAAACGCGCTCGATTGCAATATAATCTTAATTTTGTTATTTACTTATTGTCACAGCTATTATGAATAGGAAAAGTAAAAGTAATTTTTCAAACTAATGAATCTAGACTACAATAAAAATACATCATATACTAGTATTTATGTACCTACCAAGTGAAGTTTTTAAAATATAATGACGTTCTTTACATCAATCACATTGGTATCATTATTTATCCATATCGTGCATATTTGATGCAGGTATAAATCGGATTACATTTACAAACGACAGTTTACAACACGATGTTAGTGCGATTAGGTTATGTTGCACAAATTGCTCGTAATTGCTCGGACGTTGGATCGCGAGCAGAAAGAGGAATCTCTTTGTAATCTGGATTTGCTTGCTCTAAACAAACAAACACGCACAAATCATGCTCTAAATGGAGATTTGCACTCCCAAACTACATATTTATTTTTACAATGAAAAACGAATTTCTACTATTATGCAATAGTAAACATAAGTAAATCAAATAAAAAATATTATATAAATATAACACAAAACTTAGAACTACACACATATATATAGAGCATAACATTAAATTAGAAACTAAAAAAAAAGTAAAGTAAAATGGTAAAAAAATAACGATCATATATTATCATACTAAATATTTATTCTCCCTAATAAAACAAACATTTCAATGTAAACACGAGAATTATCGCGTGGCGAGTCATCACAGCGTCACCGCCTGTCCACCCTCTCTTTTCCCCGGACCAATGCTATTGCAATTAAATATATTTTGCCGACACGTAAGAGGCCATCTGTATGTAGTAGTCTAACTATAAAGCTTATATTTAAATCGAGATGGGCACCAACGCCGTGCTGCCATCTACCGCTTTTGTCCAGAATGTTCAAAAATCCGTTAACTATTTTGTCCATAAGGTTGACTAACTAGTATGTATATAAACAATGGCTTAATATATAATAACTCTTTTAAATATAGGACGGAAACATTTTAGTAGTACCTCGAACATACCGGAAATCATCGTAGCGGTTGAATCTAATATTAAAAATTTCCATGCCACACCCAAAGATACCTAAGATACAGAAATTCATGTAAAATCGGAATTACCAAATATTTGCTTGATGCAACAGCGAAAAGTCATAGAAACAAATAAAAGTGATGTCAGAGTTATTAAAGGCTCAAAAAAACAAAGACTATTTTTATCTAAAAGCGGACAAAAGACATAAAATTGTTATTTTGGACAAACTTAATTATTAGTGCGAGTTTAAGTATTTATTATTTATTTACTTTTTACTGGACCGCAAAAGCTTTAAAGAAGAACCCTTTGCCAGCAATGATTAGAGAAACCAAAGAGATTACTAAGAGTTACCCTAATTTAATCAATTCACTAAATGACAAATCCGACAGTTTCTAAAATGTTATTGCCTGCCCAAAATTCAGAAGCCGGAAAAATCTATAAGACCATTTGTATCAAGTATAGATTTGCCTTCATATAAATTGCCCACATAGCTGTTGGACCAATACAAAAAATTATCCGTTAAAGTAAATGGTCTGGAAGTTGTGAATTCTCTATATTTTGTTAACAAGGTAAATAATATTGAATTATAATAATAATAATAATAATAATTTTATTTCATCCTTTTAGACTACATTGCAGTATAGGATAAGTCACAAACTTTGTAATTAAAATAAAGATAAAATATACATTCCTTCCTAGATAGAAAAGGAGAGTCAATAATAATTAAAAACCTATCTCAATTAATATTCATAATTCATACAGTAATTATTTTATATGAAACGAATAAAGAGAGAGAGAGATGCAAAATAACACCCAGTAAGAACACATATAACATCAGATATTATGATCGCATAGATAATCTTCTACTGAATAATAAGCTTAGTAATTAATAAATGTTTAGTACTATGTTAATCTACTAAAGATAGCGTTTTAATATTCTGCTGGAAGCTTATTAAATAAAAGAATAACCTGATATCTGGGCTTCTTTCGCTTGCGGTTAATCTATGCTTAGGAATTTCTAAGACATGGCTATTACGGGTATTATACGAATGAGTGTCATTTAATTTGTTGAACGTATGCAAATTCGTCTAACATACAAAGTAATTGATATATAATATATACAAGGCACCGTCATAATACCCATTTCCTGAACAACATCCTACAACTTGCTCTATAAGCTTACTTTGTTCATCAGTCGATAACTCTTTTTTGTATTTTAAAACTCTGGTTGTTTCAGTTGAGCAACCCCAAATAATTATTCCATAGAAATTCGTGATTGGAAATGAGCAAAGTAGTATAATCTTACAGCAATCATGTTAACAATATGGCGTAATCTACTTATAACAAAACATATACTTTTAGTTGATTAACCAAGTGGCTGATATGTTTCCGAAAGAGCAATTCCCATCAACATGTATACCCAAGAACTTTGTTGAATCTACTTGAGCTATGCTCCTGCTGTTAACCCTTATCAAATGCGATGAATCCCTTGCACGTTGGACTAAACCAAATTCAATAAAAACAGTCTTTTTACAATTCAAGTGTAGGCGTTACTTAAAAATAATTAATTAACTTATTTGTTACATTTTCTACTGTCATGCGTATGTCTTCTTTCTTTTTGTTGTAATTAACAGTGAAGTGTCGTCGCATACATAATCATTTTCAAATTCGGAGCATCGTTAAATAAATTATATATAGCAATGGCCCAATACGCTACCCTGTGGAACACCACTGCTCATGTGGTGTAAATAAGATGATGTGCCATTGATATCTACATATGTGGCCGACCGTGTAAATAACTACTAAACCATTCCAAAGCCTGGCCCCTGACACCGCAACACTCTAAACTTTGCAAGCAAAACATCATGTTTAACCAGGTCGAACGCTTTGCTTAGTCAACAAACACGCCGATACTGGATTGTCCTCTTCAAAAGATTTATATAATTCGTTTAAAAATTCGGTTAACAGCCGACACAGTGGAAACGCCCTCACGAAAACCAAATTGGGAATTATTCAGCATGTTATGTTTGTCCAAAAATTTCACTAATCTGTTAGCCACTATCTTTTCAATAATTTTTGAGAATACACTAAGCAACGAAATAGGTCTGTAATTATCAACGCATTTTTTAGATCCAGATTTGTAAAGAGGTTTTATTTTTGCTATTTTAGATCTTGATGAATAAGCCTGTGCTAAACGAAGAATTTATTATCTCAACTAATGGAACGACAATGTCATCTAAACACGTTTACTAGAGCAGTACTAATACCGTCGTAGCCCGTAGAATGAGTATTTTTTAAGCTGACAACTACTTTCTGTACCTCAGCTTGATGGGTAGGAAATAAGAAAAACGTGCTACAATTATGGTTAACATGTTGCAAATTCAAGTTACCCGTATTATTTGTAATCAAATTATTTGCTATTGAATGAAAGTGATCATTGAATTTATTAGCTACTATTTTATGTTCTTTCAACTCAACCTCGTCATCTATTAAAACAATATCGTCATTTATTTTGCGATTCGTTGCACAAGTATTAGTCCTTATCATTTCCTGCCGTTTATTTTTATTGCGGAATAGCTATTTTTTTACTGTTTAAACATTAGTTTCGCTTGTTTTATTACCTTCTGTATATGCTTTTATATTGATTATAAAATGCTTTCACGTGACAATCCCCTTCCAAGGTCAACCGATACAATTCCTTTAGTTTTAATGACGAAACCCTAATACCCCTAGTTATCCAATGATTAGTCACATTCACATTATTTGTAACTACTTTGCGGATAGTTGGAAAAGCTATTTCATAATTCTTATTTATTTTTTGAATGAAATTTAGATACTGCTTCTCTAAGTTATTTGATTTTAAAACATCTGACCAACTATCATTTTGTGATAGGTGCCGGAAATGTAAAATATTTTTTTATTATTGACAGTTTTATATGTGATATATGGGTGACCTCTTCTCTCTCAATATACATTGCAATTTCTGAGCAGAATGGTCGGAAACACCATTATGTATAACCCTACTGTCAAAATATGATATGATTTATCAACACAGATATTATCAATACAGTTATTGTATCTTGTAGGCTCCTTTATAGTAGCGACAATATATAAGACCCTATAAATCATTAAAAGCTTTCAACTCATTAGACTGGCATAAGAATTAATGTTGAAGTCGCCACATATTACTACATATCTATTTTTAAATTACTCAATATTTCCACATTTCATTGAGCTTGTCCAAAAAGAATAGAAAATTACCGCCAGGACTCCTATATATTGTCACCACAATGAAGTAAGTATTTAGGATCTTAACTTGTACGGCTACGCATTCAAATTGACACTCTACAGATAATATTTTTACAGTCCTTTTTCTTCAAAAATCGGTTATGAGATTTCCCAACATAGATCGCCACTCCTCCATGTGATGAAACTGTTCTGCTGAATGCGTCACTAAATCATAACCAGTCAAATTAACCGACTCAATACTATTCACTTGTAAAACCAATGCTCTGTTATACACAGATGTCACATTTCTCCTCTCCGCAAAAATTTTCTAATTCCTCAGTTTTATTATTTAAACTCTGTACATTTTGATGCAAGATCACGAGGTTTTTGCAATAATTAGTATTTATGGGTACACTTGTCCTAAAAAAGAAAGCTGACTGGAATGATCTTGTTCGGATCCAAGCATCTCGATGAACTGATCGCATATAAAGTTCTTAGCTTGTTTTCGTATATGAATACCGTCCTTTGTATAGTCACTACTTGAGATTAAATTGTTAATACAGAAAATCTGAACATGATTGTGCAACATAGCCATATCATATATGTTGTAATTTATATGTTCTATAATAGCATTTATTTCTTTCTTATCACATCTGAATGGGATAGTACATATAATTGCATTAGTATTTCCAGTATTTTCCATTATTGTTTTGTACTGCATTAATAGAATTAAAAGAAGGTATAATTTTAGTATCATTCGATGTTTGCTTACTCTTCCTAAACGTACTGGTAAAATCAAATAACTTGCATGATGTTAGAATCGCGGGATATAAAAGACCATCTTCCTTATGTATGCATCAAAATCGTTTTCAGGTAGATGGAAAGTATTTTGAACAATAGCAAGGAACGGGAATCCCACTGTCGCCGTTCATTATTAGCTTATTCATGAGTAAATTTGAAACGGGCTTGAAGAAAGATACTGAAATATTTCTAGAGTTTGGTTGATGGTTGGTAAATAACCAAAGTTTCGCAGTTTTCGACACCACTAACACAAACGTGATAGATTTCGTCACAAAGTTAAACTCAAAGTTCAACAGTATTATATTTCCTTTCTAGATAGTTTAGTAATAAGAAACAATGATAATAGCTGATCACCAATCAAATCACTATGGTCACCAGAAGAGCCGGCATTCACTTTTTAATTAATCCAATATAACAAGCCGAGATTGAAAGAAAGAATTGTAAATGATACAAAGGTAGCTAGGTACTTGTACCTAATGGTTACTTGTCTGTAGATATGGTCCAAAATATACATATAACATAAACACTGTGTGATTTTTGACTCTATCTGGCTACAAGCAGAATGAGGATTTAAACTAAAATTACTAGTCATCAGCCTTCGATTGTTATCGCTGTCAGACAACTAACCTCGAAATTCAAATGGATAACCAGTAACTGACATCAAATATAATCAATAATTCCTTCTACTATTTACTCTAGGTTGAGGGGAATACAGTAAAAGTTACCAAATAAACATCCCGAAGAATGAAAAAGAATGAAAATGCTCCCCGAGCAAAATATAATAAAAAATAAAAATATAGCAGGTAAGCTAGAATTAACAAAAAAAAAGTTTACATTATATATAAGGCTATACTTAGCACCTATTGCTGAGATGGTCTATTTTTATAGTCAATTTTAACAAATTCAGAATTTGCCTGTAGAGTAGGCAACCGAGTACGCACTTCAACTTTCAATTACTTTGGCTTTGAAACCTGTTTTAAATAACTATATTATATTTCATACACCTGATTCCATAGCAATATGTATTAGTATATTTAGTTTATTCAGCATAATTATTATTTGATTAAATTCAGGAAATTAAAATGCCGGCAACGGAAAATATCGACTCTTACTACCAACACTACAGGGGGAGAATAGAAGAACGAATATGTTATATTTGGGCTAATGTGTACCCAAAATATCAATTAAATATTACTTCTAAAAAAAAACGAATTTAAAATTAAAATGTACCTGTATATATAGCACCATCGGTTGTATATACTTCTTAGCTTCGATTTTTTGTCCAAGGTATTTTTTCGAAAAGAAATTTACTACAGCAACTAAACTCTCTGTTGGCAAGGCAGGATCAAAAAGAGATGGTTTCGGAACACCTTGCGCTTTCAAATAATTGTTGATGAATAAAGTAAAAGTTGTCATAAACCTGAAATAATAAAAAAGCTTGAATATAGTTGCGTTAGCTGCTACTAGCGTGAGCGTGCATAAAGCAAATTTGTACAATGACATTTGAATTTATTTTGTTAAATTATGAATTATGATAATAATATACAGGAGTTGTCGATCGAAGTGTAGTTAGATGTTTTCAGGCTAAACAAGGCTCTAGTTCTAAAAATTTGAGGTTTGCAATAAATTGGTTCCGGTTAACCGGAACTCACCACAAACTTTGTTATTTTAAATGAAAGGCCTGGTGCATTATTACATTTTTGAATTCAGCATATAATTCTTTGATGATTGCAACTAAAATTTCTTATATTTATCTTCGATTGTTGCTGAGATATTACGATTTTTGTGAAAATTGTTTGCATCGCTGTATGTAATTGACTGATTTTTACTTTAAGTTCGGCAAACGCCGCGTATTTTAAAATTATCAAATACTAATACTTTATCACCAAAACATAACAAAAAGTTGCCTTCATGTACAAGTTATCCATAAATTACTGATATATAAGGCTCTGAAACTTTTTTTCAGATAGAACATCCTGTGGATTTTCACATTGTTGGGCGTAGAATTAAATTCTATAGCGATTTACGATAATATTCCCCGTACCTAATAGTTGTAATCGTTAAAGAATTTTCTGTTAAATTCAAGGATGAAGTAATGTAGGCCATTCCACTTAAAATAACAAGTTCTTGGCGATTTCCGGCTAGCAGGAAGTGAAGGAAACTTAAAAATATTTTAGGACGAAAGTAAGTACCAAATTATTGTAAACACCAAATTATTAAAGCTTGCGGTTTTTTACTTGGTTTATTTCAATGGAAATTCCTATATACGTATTGCATTTCAATAAAATTCAAAAATAGTAAAACCGATTTTTAATAAGTTTTTCCTATTTACTGTCAATAAAATTAAAACTAAACACTTTCATTCAAGAATTGTTTAAAACTTCCTCACATTCTATAATATTACTTTTTAATATTTTAGTGAAATACAGATAAAAAATAAATAAGTAAAGGAAGAGCTCGGACACCCATACATCATTCCTTATTTAGAGTGTCGGCAGTCAAGTACTTAGCTAGGCTTAGAATGGAAGCGCCTGACAATTCTGAATAAATTGTAATGAACACGACTACTACTAATTTGCTATAAGACACCGAATCTGTTAAATATTGAGCTGTTTAAGGACGGACAAAAAATGCATTAAAAATCAACGAGTGATATATTTAAAAAAGTAAAGTATTGCTTTTATCCAGGAAAAAGCTAGCAGTTACTGTGTAAACACCATTAAAAGAAATGAAATTAAAATAATCATTATTGCAATTTTAGAACGATACAGTCAAAAACGTAAAACACAATAGCTGACAGTAAAATTATTTTACAGTAGAATGCAACATATTATTACATTTGTTTAACATTTTCAAAACTTAAGGCACTACGTCAAAAAGAACAAAATCGATTTGGGGGAAGGGAGGGGAAGAAGAAGTTCTAACAGCGCACGTCGCGACTCTGTTTCTCCCTAGATGTCAGGGGCAAACCACTGAGAAGCTTCTAACATTGATAGAAGCACAGAATGAAGAGCTAACGACAAACCTTTGGAATGTCCTAAGCCTGAACGACGAAGGTAAGGGGCAGCTCTTGAGGGTGGGAATGAGGCTTCCTAACAAACCATCAGGAGCAACGAATACACCATCCATTACAGGTTGGGAGAATCCTCCTGCATGGGCTCAAGAAGCGGCTGAAGGAGAAGGGGGATGAACCCACTCCTAGTACCTCTAAGGAGGACCAACCAGAAAGCGATGTGGACAGTGCTGGTAGTCTCCACATTGCAGCCCTCTATCACGGAGAATCGTCATCCGACTTTACGATGGAAGTCGACACCACCACAGAGGGAGAAGAAGAAGGAGGGCACAAAACTCTTACCGGTGAGGACAATACCCTTACCGAAAACTAACAGCGAGATGGCGGCATAAATATCGCCCAAGTAAACGTCCACTACGCCAAAGAGCTTCCGCTGTTATCTCCAGGACGGTCACAAAAGAAAATCTTAGTATGGCACTAATCCAAGAACCCTGAGTCTATAAAGAACAGGTAAGAGGACTCGCAATGGCAGTAGAGTAGTATGTGACAATACCAGTATGCCTAAAGCATGTATCTTAATTAAAGACAATGTTAATTATATTTGTTCTCCAGAATTCACGCATCGATTCGAGCATACCTTGAATTTAAAGAAAAACGCCAAGAAATCGTAGTAGCTTTATGCTACTTCGATGGAGATGGGTTTGTACCACCCGCCGAGTTTCAGACATTAGTGGAGCACTACCAGAAGAGGAAGTTACCACTACTCATAGAATGCAACGCTAACGCACACGACACTGTTTGAGGAAGTAAGGACACCAATCAGACAGGTGAGCAACTTTTAGAGTATATTTTCTTAATATGCTACTCGCACACAATATCGGGAATACACGTTTATAACAAGGATAAGGGAGGAAGTGCTAGATATTACACTAAGTAGATTGAGGCACCTTGGTAGAATAATCATCTATCAAAATGAAGATCTGATACGCGGAAGCTCTTTAATGAGGCCAAGCGTAACAGAGACACACAAAAAGTTCTGTGAGGAAATCGATTCAACACCTACTTCTTCACGACTTCATAAAGTAATGACAAAGGCAAAATCGATACAGGAATAGCACTAAGAAAGCCAGACGGAAGCTTCGCTGAAAGTGAAGAAGAAAGAGCTCTCCTCTTTCTAAAGATTCACTTCCCTGAAAGCAAAATGGGTATCTTGGAAAATCTTTCCGAACAATATAGCAGACCAACTAAAGAAGCTACTACAATGGTCAGACACATATGTAGCAATGGGCCATAAATCCCTTTCAGCCTTTTAAAACACCGGAAGTAGACGGGATTCCTCCAATCTTACTTCAGAAAGGGCAGGACGAAATCCTTCTACACATGATCCGGATAAGCCGGAGTAGTTTGGAGCTGGGTTATATTCCAGAAGCTTGGCGAAGCGCCAAAGTCTTCTTCATACCAAAAGCAGGAAAAAAGGACACTACGCGCCCTAAATCTCACAGATTTAGCAGGCATACATCATTCTTTTTGAAAACGATGGACAGATATCTTGAAGCGGGTGTCGTTGCACTCTTGTCAGCACAGGCAATTCCATTGAGTCTGCATTAGTGGAGCTGACCGATCGAATCCAAGATGCACTGACGAATAAATAAACCGTAGTGTACGCCTTTCCAGACATAGTGGGCGCTTTTGACAACACTCTACACGAGTCTGTCAAAAAAGCATTAAGTAACAGCGCTGGTTATATTTTATTTTTCTAGAATTTATTGGCAATCTAACAGACATTAGTGGGTGGACGTATCCTTGAAATATTTCTTTTTCTGTGCTGTAATTGATACGGTATCAAAATTAATTTAAGGCAATTTTCGGTGTTGAGAAAATGGCTTATAACAAGGAATTAAGAATGAGTCTCAGTTCACTAAAAAACTGCATTTTTGAGCTCCGAACTGTCCAAAATACGAATTTCCGCAAAAAGCAAGACATACTCTAAGGTTCTTGTGGTGCTCATTACTATGTTAGTGGCGATGAATAAGTTTAACGTCCGAAAATTGTTGGAGAAGATAGTTCAGAATTTGCAGAGGATAGCGTAAAAGTTGTTATAGCTGACTGGTTATTGGTTTTATTCATTTATTTATTTTCTTAGGGATAACAACGGGACGAACTCAGGACCGCTATCCACAGAAACATTTAACAACTTAAAAAGTATACATTCTACTGGCTTAGTTTGCGATTAAACTTAATAGTGAAAATACACTTAAAAGATAACTCCAACTATTATTGCACATTAATTAAAGCAAATTTTAAGAATTTTCCGAATGAAAGTAATAATATATTGAAAATAATAACAGATGGGCAAACAGTATTAAATGAAGACATACATCTAATAATAGGCGAATTTTTATGTGCGTTATTTATCGATGGAGGTGGTCTAAATAGCAACACAGAACGAGTGGTACAAGGTGGAACATGAAAGTTAACACAAGAAAGTGGTTTCAAATCTTGAACAGAAATAATATATCTCTGCGAGTACGGCATAATTGCGCGGAAAGCATTTTAAATTCAAGCAGGGTTCTTTTATAGCTAATAATGGGCACATGAAATCGGAATGTTAAAAATTTAAGGATTTTTTTCTGAACAGACTCTATACCATTGACATAAACATTATATTGGGGATTTCACACGGTAGTCGCATATGAAAGAATACTATGGACATGAGCATAATAAAGGGAAGTAAATGTTGATAATTTGGAAAAAAAAAATTGTTAAGCGGATAATATATCCCAATTTTTTAAATGCTTTGTTAACCACGTAATAAACATGCTTGTCAAATAATAGTTTAGTGTGGAGTAGTAGCCCCAAATCGCGAATTTCAGAACTATCAGAAAGCAAATGGTTATGTAAAGGATAAAGAAAATTGTATTTAATTTTATTTCTCGTGAAGCAAATAATTTTACATTTATCTAAATTTAAAGTGTTAATAATGCAATATTCTTGAAACCGTATTAAATGCTGCTGTAAATTGAATTGATCAGAAATAGAAGTAATTTCAGTAAAAAATTTAATGTTATCAGCGAAGAGAAGTGGACCATGATGCGACCCCTGTGCACTCCCCAGGTAAATTTAACCAAGTCAGAAATAAGATGCCCAATTGTCTTAAATTAAAATCTGAGTTACCAGTTACTTTTTGCTAGTTTACATTTTTATACATTTTTTTTTTTGTTTGCGAAAATTAAAAAACTGTTTCTTTTGTTATAAAATTAACATAAACAAAATTTCGATCAAAGAACCGTTGTGGTAATGGGAATTAAGTAAGTAAATATTTAAGTAGGTTCCGTTCAATTGCTGTTTTTACTTAATTAATTAAAAAAAAATCTTTTTAAAAATGTTAAGACTGATATAATCAAAGTTAGATCAAAGTAACTATCATTGTTGTTTTCCAGTTGTTGTTTAGTAAATATGACAAAATTACCTCAAAGAAAACAAAATAAAACGGAAGTAAACTGCACTGATACTCGAGAAATTAAACACTATAAAAAGTGGACAATTTACTGAATTCTAGAACGTGCATTAATCATACCTACCAATCCATAAAAAAAGGCAAGACAAAAATAGATTATCGACTAATGTGACTCTCCATGCTCAATGAATTTTACAAAAAATGCCTTCAAATACAACTAACAAAGGAACCAGGTAAGTGTGTTTCACTGATTTATATGAAACTTGGTGGGTTTATAGTTAATAACTATTTTTTGTCGGTAACAACCCTCCTCTAACTGAAAGCAATTAGTAACGGATGAAATTTTAAATAAGTTGTGTACAATTTGTATTTTTAAGTTCATTGATAAATATCTTAAAAAGGAAGCAAAAATACGGTTTCAAAAATATCAAGGCCCCATTTACTACAATTTTAGTTAGAAATAACAGAAATGGGAGTTGATCTAGTGTGCCCATAACTTGTGGATCAAGCCATCTGGTTTTAAGAATTTAACCAACAGTCTGCAATCATTTAAATCTTCTTCAAGAAATAAGTCCAACAACGAGGTGAAAATTAATACCTAGCTTTCAAAGTTGCTAGATATGAGTCCAATAAACTTAGTGGAACTTTTTGGCTGTAGATACAGTTTCACCGATGATTAAAGTGTGAAGAAATAGCTGAAAGGAAATGATATAACTAACCCACAATTCGATTAGTTATATCATTATTAGTTGTTATTATTAAAAACTTCTGAAGCAACTTAACGATTCTTGAATATAGGAAAGAGTGTAATATATTAGCTTTTAAGAAATAGTAGAAAACTAACTAGAAACTAGTATCTGCGTTTAAGCAGTTTTAAAATGCTTATTATTTTATGAATACTAATTAACTTTCTGCATGTGTGCTGAACTACTATGATATTAACTATAAAAAGGCCAATGTGTGACTTACTTTTTCTGGGTTAGCGGATCCGCGAAGTAAGAAATAATCGTAGCTACTTTCTTTGTCATCATTGAAATCCAATGCTTTCTGAACGAATGATTCTCGAAAGTTTCAACAAACTTCGGATAACTGAAATTTCCGTTTTCATCCGCAAACACCTTTAAGGCTTTGTTAGCTCCGGTATTCTCGAAAAAGGCAGCGCCCATTTCTGAGTGGACAAAATGGTCTATATACAAGTGAAGTTCTCTACAAGAGGTGGAATAATCCTGCATGTTCAGCATGTTTGGCAGCTCTCTTTTCGGCCTCGGACCAACGAATGAATTCCCAACCATTGTTAAGACATTAGATAAGATATTCATATAACCAGCAGCTGAGTTTTGACCTGCTAGATTCATTACCATCTGCATTATGGAACCTATATCTATACCGCCGGCCGCATTTGATTGGATGAGCATGTTGAGGAGATTACCCATCAATTCTGGGCTTAGTCCAACATCTTGACCGCTAGAATCTTTAGACTTGGGATCTCCAACTCCAGTCTGTTGCTGCTGTAACAACAAGTTGGTTGCACCTTGTAGAAGTTGACCAACAAGGGCGTTTCCGCCGCTGTCTTTCAGGGTATTCACTAGAATGTCGCCCAGTTGCTTTCCGCTGTCTGATTGCATGAAATTCTGGATGGCTCCACCTATGTTCTTCAGATTTTCTTCGTTTAGAAGCTCGTTTTTGATTTCATTAATAGGAGAGAACGTGGAATCTTCTGATTCCACTTCAATCATATTGTCTTCATCCGAGAAAAAAGCTTTCTTACATATAGCAAGAAATAAGATGCAAAAGAATAGTTTTCTGTTGGCCATGTTATTGGGTATCCTAGAAAAGACAAGGAATAAATTAGCATTCTGCGTAAGAGTCGATGTAATAAATAGCAAAACTATGAAAACTGAAGTGACTGTTTTCAAAAATTTTATTAGAAATAATTAGTTAAAGGGCAATATACTAAGTAAATTAGCATTAAGACACAGAAACGGGAAGCCGAAAGCTTCATAATAAATAAGAAAGTATGCCTAGGAGCTATTTTGTCGGCAACATTGTTCAAAATGATCAGCAAGTTAAAACAAGCCAGTAGCAATTTAAAGAGGTAGTTAAATAGTAATAAAGATATCTGAGGGCCGCGGTAAAAAAGGTGCAAAGAATATAGAAACGCACGAATAAAAAACAAGCAACAAATAGATCCTATCATGCTTTAAGAGTATGATAGATAAAATTGCAACCACAGTAGTTGAGAAATAGTTACAATTATAATTACTTTCCATAGTTGGTAGTTGGCATCTTACAACTACTATTTATTAATTAGGGTAGTTGTAGTTAGAGTTTACAATTAAAACTACGGTAATTGGCTAAAGTAGGTTTACTCACAACTACCAACTAATAGTTATAATAATTTTATTATAGTTACGCAGTTATAACTACAAGTATTTTTTTTTTGAAATGGAATGGAGGATATTTCGAGCGTATATTAAATAACTTTACCTATTACTATTCCGTATGTACTTATTGTATTTATGTATGCAATATAGTATGTACACCATTGATTAGTAGTGATGCGTAAAACTGGTATTTTGCCCGTATTGGCGATACACACTGAGAAATATTTATCTAAACTAAGCTATAGCCAAAGAATAGTGACTAACGAGAAGCAACACATCGAGTGCGGCTTTTGATATTTTGGAGGCATGGATTCGCAATCTTTTTGATTGTTTTTGTAACGAGATATCTGAATCACCTTTTGTTCTGCAATTTTGAATATCGCCAACTAAATTGAAGCTGTAACATGCGATGGCTCATAAATGAAAAGTATACAGTGTATTGCTTGTTTGCACGGTACAAATAATACGGTATGCACGTTTTGAATCTCAAATTCGTTAAGTCCGGTCAGATGACGTAATTAAGGAGCGTATCGAAAACAATAAAATACATGTATGGTAAATAGCAAAATGTTAAAATCCAAATTTTCACCAATTAATGTAATTCAAATGCAGCTTTGCTTTAAAAAAGCCCGTTTTAAGTTGAAATTTACTTTATCTATCTTGTCGCCATCTAGTAACGCTCGTGTTTATTTCTACAATTGTAGCGAATTTCGTGTGTGTATACAAAGTGTTTTCGTGGTTTTTCTAGAAAATTGAATCGTGAAAACACCTAACGTTTTTAAAATATGTTCCGTAACCCCGACCGGATTTTTTAAACTTACCTTTCGCATTAACAAAACCCTAACGATCGAAATCGATTTTAATATAATAATATTTATATATGTGGCGCCATTTATGCTCCTATCTGACGTAACTTCTGTATGCGCGTAAGCATACTGTATTATTTGTACCATGCTTGTTTCTATGTTTATTATCGTTATTTTTTTAGGAAGATGTATACAAGTTGACTGAAAACCAATCAAAAAGATGACAAATGTCAGACATGCGCATAGAATATGAGTATGGAAGGGGGATGTGTCGCTTCTTGATAGTCCCTATTAAGGATTGTATACCGGTTTACCGTGTAATCGGTAAGTTGACCAAAAAACGTTCGGTAAAGTTTAATATAAATATTATAATTTAATATACATCAAATAAAATATTTAAACGAAATATTGTGTTTATAGATACATATTTAAAGATGTATAGAGACATTGAAAATAAAAATAAAACAGATAAGTGTAAGTAACAATATACCCAATTATTAATTTTATGGGAGATGTTTTTTTGTTTAATTTTAATTTAAACTTTCTTGAGATTGAGAGCCGCTGTAATGCCCTAGAATAGAGAATATAGAAAAGAAACTGACTTTTTTTTTATTAGAAACGTATAGCCGCCATTCCACCGAGTTAGTTAGACACAAAAGAAATCAAAAAATTCTCAACAAAAATGGCAAAAAACTGATAAAAGTCGTGTAGAAATTAAAAGAAAATAAGTCTCAAACGAGACGGACAACGAAAAGCAACGCAAAGAAAAGCAAGATTAATGTTCATTGGTTGCTAGGATGGTTGCTATGACGGTAGGAAGCAGAAAACCCTACTTTTTCTATCTGCCTTTGTCAACAAGTGCAATTTCAATTCTCTCATTTTATGCTTTTTTGTGTGGATTTTATTTACCTCTTGAAAAAATTGAGTTAGCCTATGTGATTTGTGCTCTGGAGTTTTTTAAGATTTTTAAAAGTTCGTTTTCCTTAAAGAATAAGTAAATGTCTCATTTTTTAATATTTAAAAATAATAATATATAAGAACAACATTTCACGTATTTAAATTAATAGCAATTTTGAATACACCACATTATGAGAGGAACATTAATGCACATTATTATAAAATAACATTAAAATTTAAATAAATATAGCTATACATCTATGCCATATACAGGATGTTTCACCAGCAGGGAATTCCTCTACAACTCGTAAACAGGGACAGATAGGAAATTTTTTTTATAAATTGTTGTAGGATTATGATTTTTCTAAACGCAAAATTATCGGAATTTGTACAAGTTGTTTGGTAACCTTGGTACAGTCTTCAACTTCCTTTTTTTTTAATACAATACCCTCAATATTACTGCATTTTTAAAAGCCCTGGTAAACTTTAAAATAATAAGGTATAACATACTTTAGTGCTAAACTCATTAATTTCCAAGATATCTTTGATTTTGTAAAAATTATGTCGCTTGCACTGTTTGAAAAAAGCGATTGTAATTTAATCACCACGTGGAATAAGAATCAAATTTTGAAATACCTTAATACGGCCCTACTTATACTTGCGGGTGTGTTTATATAGTTGTATTTTGTGTAAGTGCAAACTCAGTCAACTTCGCATAGGTCTTATTTATTTTAAACAGAACAGCCTGTATATGTTTTCATCATTGAATTCATATTAAGAAATACTCTGATTTTTGTTGTCAACTTCAAATGAGTATATCTTTTTTTTTTAATAGAACACCCTATATATGTTTACATCATTGAATTCCTATTAACAAGTACTTTGATTTTTGTTAAGCATACTCTATGTCTATCTCTTTTACTTTTCGAGTTATTATAATTTTGGTTAATTTTCCATTGTTACTGTCATATTTATAATCTTAGTAACCGACGTTTGTAAAAATGAAGGCAAAAAAATATATATTTAATATGAAACATCACAAACAAATATAAAAAAATAATAGATTACATAAGTAAACAAACAATAAATTCTGCCAAATCATACATAAAAAAAATAATTAGAACACCAGATTTCTCGTGTAACCGCCATTTTGTCTAACACACATTTGTACTCTGCTACCAACAGATGTATTGCTCGGCTAATGTTTTTATTATGATAAATAAAAACTTTTATTCTTAAACCTGCCTTCTCTTTACAGATACCTATCCTTCTATGTTTAATGATATTCAAAAATACAATCCTCCTTCGCTAGATGGCTATGAGCTTATGAATATGCCCGATATGTTTCGAATTCACCACTGCAGAGCATACGCATTAGTAATCTTCCTCTTTTTAACCAATGAATAGTTATATTTATATTTTTTATCAGTAGGTTGCAGTGATGGCTGTACGTGTTATGCCTTCTAAATTAATAACTTGTATATTATTAGAATTTTAGAAGATTATTAGATTATTAGAAGATTTAAACGTGTATTAGACAATAATACCAATAACCTTGCATACACCCAAAAGTATTTCAAAATGGAATTTCCTCGCAGTGGTAAACCAAACATGTTGCAGAAGTAATCAAAAGTACAACGCCGGTATCAAGAAATCCCGGGAAAAAGCCTTCAAAGCATCCAAAATGTATCATTATACTCAAGACAGCAAAAACACGTACGGTTCCAAAGAGAAAAGATACTAATGTGTCTTAATACAGCAAATTTCTGCTGATGACATTTCTTCTATATATTTTTAGCCCGATGGTAAATACATCAATTCACAAAGAAAATCCCCTTTGATATACTGCAGAAATATAATTTAATTGATTTGACATGACGAAAATGAAACAATCTTCTTCAGTAAAATTTTATCAACAGCCTCGTCTCCATGGACCCCAACTCATTTATTTAATACGAGCTACACTGAGTCACTCCCTTTGAAGTAGTATCGATACCAACGAAACTATATTGAGGTCATACAGTTACCAGACGATAAATTTATACATCTAATTACCACGGCCACGGTACAAATTAATTAACACCCAATATATACTGAATTTACAAACAGCTGTGTACATAAAATAATAATTACATCTACTATGGTTGGTAATTTATGTTCCCAAAACAGTATATATTCAGCAGAATTTCTTCACGGCTACTGCCAAATGCGTTTCTAATCATAATCTCTATATCGTCTACTGTTGTTGGAGGCTGACGGTAAGCAAACTCCTTGACATATCCCCACAGAAAAAAGTTTAGTCAAATCTGATAGCTTTGCCGGTCATCTAACTAAACGACCTTATCCACTCCATCTATCAAAATAGCATTCAGTTCAATAATTATCTACATTATGCGCAAAATGAACTGGTGCTCGCGTCCATGTTGATACAACATTACAACATTTAACCCTCTTATATCAAGAGGTACATCATCCAACAACATTCTAAATTAATTGGTCAAGAAAGTGTTAATAACGTGTTCCTGTAAGATTAACGATAAAAAAAAACCGTGGGCCTAAATGTCTCGTTTCCAATGATACCTCCTCATATCTTAGCCAACTATTGCTGCTGTTAACGTAATAATTCTTGTGGAAGATAGCTTCATCGCCAATAATATGTTGAAGAAGATCTTACTTCTCCTCGCTGTTTTTCTATCTCTCACTGACAAAACATCGACCTTCAATTGAAATCACATTGATCTAGATCTTGGATCAATTGGTAATGATAAGGATGAAATTCATTTTTGTTTAAAATGCGATGAAATTCCTGTTGTGCCTAATACAACCGCCCGCACAGAAGTATTTGAAGATTCTGACCTACTATTAAAAATTCGTTTTTTTCAGTGGTTGCAATCTTTCAGTGTTTTAAAAGAAAGGTTTTTGTCATATTCTCCGAGTACATACACCGTACTAATTAATTTTTCTTTCAAAACTTCATTTTCTACAAATAATTTAGTTACTTGCATTAAACACGATTAAACGTTAGAGAAAACGACTGTCATTATAAAATCGTAGCCTACTAAGATTACAAATATGACAGTAACAATGAAAAATCAACCAAAACTATAATAACTGGAAAAGTAAAAGAGATAGACATAGAGTATGCTTCACAAAAATCAAAGTACTTGTTAATAGGAATTTAATGATGTAAACATATATAGGGTGTTCTATTTAAAAAAAAATAAGATATACTCATTTGAAGTTGACTGAGTATGCACTTTAGTGACGAACACCCAGAATATTAAAATACAACTATAAACACATCTGCAAGTATAAGTAGGACTGTGCTGTATTTTCAATTTGTTGAACAAATCTATAAAGGTAAAAAGTTCTATTTAAGATTAGATAGCAAAAAAAAGACAACCGCGAAATTATCTATTTCCAAATAACATGGCTAAGATAATACATAGGTGAATGCTCAGAGCCCAATACAATTTTGCGGTTATATATATTTACTTTCTAGATATTGTCATTTAATCTTTATAGTTTCTTAAAATTATTTAAAATATAGATAAGATTATGGAATATACAAAAAATATTCAAAAAAAAATTCATTGTTATCTTTTAGGTAATAACACGAACTTCAATTCTGATTTTTACCAGTTTATACACGATGTTTTACATCGGCAATATACTAAATTGAAATAGATTATATTTAAGTATTCGTACATTCATTGAAATTAAATTTGTTAGTGATGATTTAGGGGTTCTAGTGACCGCTAGGACTTCGAAATTGTTGCATTATAACAAACTATTTACTTATTAAGATTTTTTTTTAATTTGATGCAGTATTTTAGAGATATTCCGTTGTCTCAAGATAAAAAACTCACCCAGTATATTTGAACTAATCAAGAGAATTTGGTTAATTTAATTTAAACTTTGGTTATCATAACTAGATTATTTCAATAATTATTTTTTACGTGATACGTTTCAAAGGGTTGGATTGCATTCTTGCTACGATCACTTTTGTACAACAATATAAATTTGTTGTACAAAAACAAACACCTAACAATTTTGTTTTCGTTCCAGCAACAAAAAAAATTGGGTCGCCATATACAACCAAACAGCATTGTTAAATTAACTTTTACTTTGTTGGCACTATTACAAGCGTATTAAAGGAAAACAATAATGTTGCTACTACAAACTGATTGCACATGTGTCATAGCAAAACTATGTTAAAACGTAATATCTTACATACAAAAGCTGCGAACAACTTGATAGATTGCAACATTGGGCAAAGCGCTGCATAGTCTCACTCTTAACAACTTTCTTCGCCGTTCTGAGAATGTGAACTCTGTTTGTTAGATGTCTGTCTAGACGAGACGCCCAGGTCTTTAGACTTTGATAGCTACCGATCAGCGCGTCTCTAACTCTAATATTCATCGCTTTATTTTATATCCTCCCACCAGAAGAACTTATATTGTGCTTCAATTTATCAAATTTGGAGTATTCCATTTAAATGAATATTTAATTGAACGAAATGGAAAAAAAAACCTGTTAACTTTCTAGTAATATTAAAGGTACCATTTTTGTTGTTAATTGGAACAAGTTCAAACTTTAATTTCTTTCTTTATGAACCCGAGAAATTGCTTTGGTTTAACTAAAATTTTGGTCATAATAACCACAAAAAAAATCAATAAAGAGCATTTTGTTAATTCAACACAGTAACTTTTCTGAGTGTAATATATAGATATATAGTGAGTAATCATAAGTAATCCTTATTGATTCTATTATATTTCTTTGTTAAAACCTCCAGCATACTAAACGTTGTGCAAAGCAAGGGCGCGGGTGTACCACAAACACTGGAACTAGCGTGCTATAATTAAAAAATTACTTATTACCAGTAAAACCACATAGATACGTAGTAAAATTGATTTGCATCAAGAGAGTTGCACTGGCGGTTTCTGTATAGGAGCACATGAGCACGTGAACCGCCTAAACAAATCGTCGATTACAAAGTAATAAAATCTATTACTCCATCTTAATATATTCGTGAAATATAACGCAGCGAAGCGAATAAACGACGCGACGTTCCTTTCTATAAATATGTATGTACATCGCAAGCAAGCGACCGATGACGGAGCACGTGCGTCGAGTAGGCGGGATTACGTTGATTTTATCCAATGCCTAGCCGCATAAAGGACGTAGCGGTGTGGGGAGGGATCCGCCAAATTCCATATGAACGGTGCACAAATTGAGTGTGCTCCTGTGCTAGCTTTCGTTGCGTTCTCGGGTCACGTTAACAAATCGATCGACATCAACGTTCAGATATTTTGTTTTACGGATAAACTATATTATATATGTTTTGTTTATGAATGACTCACCGTTCACAGGTCGTAACTACCATAAGAACTAATACTGTTTGTTGGTGACAGTTTAATAATGAAACCAAGGGTGCGTAATTATTTTAATTTATTAAATAACATACTGCTGCAGTTTTTTATTTTAAAAAAACAATTATCTGAATAAATTTCATTATTTATTATTATATTATTATTTTCATTTGAAAGTTGTTTTGATATTATAGGATAACGGTGTATTTCTTTATACTTTAAGTTTTAACAGAATTCTCGTGACTATATATAACATTATATTATTTATTTCACTATTGCTATATTTTTCCGTATTGGACTGATTTTCTTCCAGGTTTTTTGTTTGTTTTCTGGCTCTCTGCTTCGTACGTGCGAGCGAGAGAGCCAGTGTGATATAGATATCGGGTGTAGCTCACATGTGTTGTTTTCTTTTGCTTGAAATTTAAAAATTTTAATATATTAGTCTATTAATTTGTTGCTGATATTAAGCCAATGCTCAATGTTTAATCACACTCGTGCAGTTTAGATGAGTAATTAATACAGGTCTGTATTAAATTTAATTTTATATTTTAGTTTTAGGTATAAGATTTTCAAAGAATTGTAGATGATAAAAGTTGATATAATTAACACAATAATCATGGTTGTAACAATTTGTATACATTGTACAATTGTATACATTTGTAACAATTTAAATACTTAATGTTTATTTATAAATATCTTAAATTTAACTTTGTAAAAAAAAGGAAATTAGACAATATATTTGTTAAAAAAAAACTATCTATTTTATTTAAAACACTGATTTAAATTTTCGTTTCAGGTACTTCATCTACAGCAATACGTTTATTAAACCCGCGCACATAAAATCACAAACTTAAACTCGTAAATCTTTAACTGTTCCCAAAAAACGTACATTTCCCTCAAAGATGCGCTTTGGTGCAGCCAACAAACAAAAAAAAATATATATACTACGTAAAAAAAGTAATGAAATGTAAATACAGTACGTAAAAAAGATAATGCAATGCACACAAAACAAACAAAGTAGTATTGTAGGTAAACACTAAACAATATATAAATAAGAACTATGGATGCGAACAGTTTTACTGTGCTATATTTGAGACAATTTTAATCCCTTTAGTTATGAACAAAAAATTCAAGTTAAAAGTATAGGCAGACCAAAACCAGAACTTAATTTGACGCAAACTACAAACGGCAAATTTAGAGACTTTTTAAAGACCGGTTTAGAGATTCCTATTTTTTTGTGATTCGAAATTAATGGTGGGGTTCTATGCAGTTATGTAGCATTTGCGATGTTAATGTAATTCTGTAAGCATGCATTTTAGATGCTTAAATTGTATTTGCAACAGATTTTTTTTGTTTCCGGCAACTAAAATAATATACTTGTTGCAAATATATAAATGCGAAACATACAAGTTATTTGGACAATTTTTCTCAGTGTGCCTAAAACATCTTTCTCTGGCTACTTATTGCAATTTACATGCATAAAAATATAGATAAAACATGACCTTTATTTATATATAAAATTGATTTAATGGCTCTTGTATTTTTTTCTTCAGTGAACTTAGAATATCATAGTGTTGGCGTATGTTTGGATGATTCCTGTATACAGTGCACGGTGCCTACGCATTTTGATATGGATAATTATGAATGGTTTTCGTTTTTCTGAATAAAGTCATTTATTTATTTCGTTCATCCTGGTTCGATCTTTGTCTTTTATTGTTACTAATTAGCATAAGCATGACCATCATTGTTCGTTGGCTTTTATAGATGTCATTTCAACATTTATAGGTTTAAAATAATCAATGCATAGCAGTTTTTAACTGAGAAAGTCTTTAGTGACAATAATTGAGAATTTAACGTTAGGATGATAAAACTTATGATACAGGAGATCGCAAGAAGCAGCAGCAGGTAGTGCGTACGTCACCGAGAGAGCACTAACAACGATAGAATTTACAAATTAATCCTTAAGGAGCTTCTATTTTCTCGAACGTTGCGACTCCATGATTTGATGCAACCAAACGCGCTTTGTAGTTATTTATGCAGATAAGCGGAGAACTGGGGCAACGTCTAGATTGGCCTCGATTTCAGACGTTTGTAGGTGTCCGCGCGGAGCTAGTGGAAGAGGGGATGGTCGCAACATATGCAAAAATTACATTGAAGTGGGGCCAGCCATTTCGTGGCTCGCTGCCCGCTGGTTGATCGAGTCATCGCGTCAGTGCTCGGCATTGTGTGGGAAGGGTCTCCCACTGTCACGCTGGGCGAGCGTGTTAGTCAGACGCAGACGGGCTAGTCGCATACGGAGTTGGGTTTAGACGCTTCCCCGCAATAAAAATTGGATTCAAGAATATTTAATATTTATTAATTATAGTAATAAAGTGTAGTATTATTCTAGGATGACGTTGCAAATTAATAACTATAGTATTTTAAACCAAAATGAACTACCATTAATATCTTTCTTAGAGTAAAAATTATTAAAATGAAATAATAAATATAACAAGGTAGTTATTTCTGAAAAATACATCATAGTAGTGTTTTAAATAAAAATAAACAAGCCATTTGCATAGGTAAACAAACAAGGAATATAAAAATTGTGTTTCAGACGTTTGTAGGTATACGCGCGGAGCTAGCGGAAGAGGGGGTGGTCGCAGCATATGCAAAAATTACATTAAAGTGGGACCTGCCATTTCGTGGCCCGCTGCCTGCTGGTTGATCGAGTCATCGCGTTAGTACTCGGCATTGTGCGGGAAAGGTCTCCCACTGTCACGCTGGACGAGCGTGTTAGTCAGACGCAGACGGGCTAGTCGCATACGGACTTAGGTTTAGACGCTTCCCCGCAATAAAAATTGGGTTCAAGAATATTTAATATTTATTAATTATAGTAATAAAGTGTAGTTTATTATTATTTTTATTAGTCCAGGATGCTTGTCTGCATAAATAACTACAAACTGCGTTTCGTCGCATCAAATAATGGGAATCGCAACGTTCGTTCTGTACTTAAATGTGTGTATGTGTATGTGTATTTATCGGTATTTTTACAGAAAATAAAAGCTTTTTAATGATTCATTTGTGATTTGCAATGGTAGGGCCATGGCCCCGTGGCTGTTTAAGAGGAGTCGCCCCTGCTTTTGGTTAGCAGTTTTAAAAAAACTGCCACTTTTTGTAACAGTTTTCCTTAAATAGCGGTATATGTTAAATAAATAAACAGTTTCTACAAGTTTGCATACCGCCCCAAAGTGTCTTTTGTTACCGTTATTCACTCAATATTTATATGTATTTATATTACGGACGACTCTATTTGATTCATTAACGAGTGGAGATACATATACATACATATGTTGGGTAGGTATTGTATATATTTTCTACTAATATAAATAAGTGATTAGTAAATGAAAATGTTATTTATTATTTATTTTATTTTATTTATTTAAGCGGATGCAATGTTCGTATATTCGTTATTTCTAGAAGGTTTTACCGCGTGCGCTTGTCATTTATTTAACACACCACTAAAATATAAATATTTTTAGAAATACCTTCTTTTATATGTTTGTTAGTTCATTTTTACATTTTCTTTACAATAAAAAAACTCTAATGATACGATAGATAGTGCCACAACATAAACATGAACTTTTCTTACAATAGTAAATGTTCTGAATTTTATATCAAATAAAATACAGGGTGTATCAGAATATAGAGGTAAATCATAATTAATATGTAGCAGTTGTTAATCATATACAAGCAAAAAGTCTTAATGCACAGGGTCTTATCTGTAAACATTTTAACGAGAAAAAAATATTTGTGAAATGCCGTGGGCTAGAGCCGCATCTGTGCTCAACCTAAATGCTATCCGAGTTACACCCCACATACCACTATCATTCAGCCATTACGCTGTTAGTTTTGTGTGGATCGCCGCTTGGAGTGCAAGCCACTTCGAACATTTTATTTAAATTCTTCCGTCTCGAAAAACGATCCTTTTCAGGACCATCATGATTTCATATAGAGAAAATCGAAGCTTGATGCATCGGCAAAAGTGCGGGAATGTATAGATTCATTTTCGCGCGATATAGTAAAAAGGCGTGTTTGCAAATTTTCTGTATCTACATTTATTTCTATGTAATTCGATTCAATTCATTTTGCATTATATGATTAAATAAATCCAAAAGAAATAACTCATGTGGTGCCGCTTATTAACAACTAACTCTCGTTTCGACAAAGCAAAAGAAAAATATTTACGTTTTTTGTAACTACTGAAATCGCATATCCGGTGAAACTCGAACGTCTTATCAGGATATTAAAAATAATACTTTGTAGACTTACGTAGAATGCTCTTAACAAAAAAGGAATGTTTATTTTATAAAAAGAAGAAATTTAAAATGCCTCAGTTTTGCCTTTATTTATTGAGAATGACGTTAAATGAACTTACGGCATACCATTAGAATAATACTACATGATTGCAATGTATTTATACATAATACCACGTTTACCGGGTGCTTAACATGACGTTTCCTTGCATCAGGCCCGGACTAAAGAATTTTTGGCTCTAAATTTTACTTTTTTTTATTCTTTAATGATGAAATCCGGTTTCGGTGGGTTTGTGCTTTACATGTCGTGTAGTTAACACCCAAGCAAAATTTACTTTTTTATTTGATACACCCTATATAGCCTTTATGTATTTATCTTTGTTCCTTGTATTATTATTACCATCCAAATTCATATAAATAACAACACCATACACAAATTATTGTTAGTCTTTCAGTTACAAGTTACCACCAAGTTTACTGCTAGAATAAAATACAACCAACATATATTGCAATAGTTTAGCATCAATTATTATAATAATATCAATGTGATTTTAATAATAAGAGAAGCTATTCATATCTATTTGACAAAAAATTACTAAATTCGCACTCTCAAGAGCGCACGATTCCGATGCAAACCGACACTGACGCACGATTCTCTCTTTGCACAACATATTTGGAAACTTTTACAGAAGCAGGTTGTAGCGGATCTAGTACGTTTCATCGCCGCGGTTTCAGCGCCGCCGATTCAGCGTCAGGACATTTCAGCGCCGGGACGTTTCAGCGCCGGGACATTTCAGCGCCGCGTTATTGAATGGTTAAACTATGGATAACTTGATGATATGTATTGGTTGCAAACTACACATGTAAACACTTTTCGAATTTATTGTGATTGATACCATCCTTTTTTTCTGCCTATAAACATAGTGTGAATGATTTTTTTAATGATTTTTTTCTTTTTTTTCGAAATATCATTTTTTTTTACATTGGATGGAGGACAGGAGAGGGTAATGATTTTTTAAATGATATTTTTTTCTTTTTTTCGGTACGTTGAAAGACAGGATGGATTTACATGGAGGCGCTTTTTTGTCCAGAAAAAGATTTTCTTTGAATTTCGTTGATTGAAGTTTTTTTTTTACGACGTGAATATGTACCACCACAAATTAATAAGAGCTTGTTGCTAACACCATGCGGTACTTTTGCAAAGAAGTGGTGGTATGGTTTTAGGAAGAATATTATCTCTAAAGCGCATCGAAATAATAGTAATAAGTAAAAAAAAGTTAAACGTATGATGCAGAGATTTTTTTGAACATCGGGGGAGAGGACACATTAAAAATGTCATCATATATTTTTTTAGTGTTGGTAGAGGGTGAGAGGGGGAGGGGAGTGACTGGTTTAAATGATAATTTTCTTTTTTGTGAAACATCGGGAGGATGAATTATTTTTTTTGCTTTTTGTTTAAACATTCGTAGAGGATATATTAAAAATGTTTCAAATCATATTTTTTTTAACATTGGACGGGGTGAGATGGGGAAGGAATTAGTTTTTTAAATATTTTTTCTTCTTTTTGAAACATCGGGAGAAAGAATGGATTATAAATATTTCAAATATTTTTTTTTAATATTGGAAGAGGTCGAGGGGAAGGGGCATTAGCTTTTTAATGATGATGTTTATGATTTGAAACATTTTTAACGCGTCCTCTCTCTTCCGATGTTTCAAAAAAAAAAAAGAAGAAAAACATTTAAAAAACTAATGCTTACCCTTCCCCCTCCACCTTTCTAATATTAAAAAAACTGATTTAAAAGAGAAAAAAAATTATCAAAAAAGCATTCTACCCCCTCCCTTTTCCCCTTCCAGTGTTAGAAAAAATATGATTTAATACATTTCTTATGCATCCTCTATTCAGATATTTAGAAGAAGAAAAAAATATCATTAAAAAGAACAATTCTCCCCTCCCCTCCTATTCCCCTCCTTCCGATGTTAGATAAAATATGTTTTGAAATACTTCTAATGCATCCTCTCTCCCGATGTTTCTAAAAAAATGAGAAAAAATGTCATTTAAAGAACTAATCGCCCCCCTCCCCTTCGCATCCCTTCCAAAAAAAAAATATTTGAAACATTTTTAAAGCCTCCTCTCCCGATGTTTAAAAAAAAAACAAGAAAAAAATATCATTGAAAGAAATATTCTCCGCTCCCCCTTTCCTTCTTCGAATGTTAAAAAAAAATATGATTTGGAACATTTCCAATCCATTCTGTCTTTCAATGTGTCGAAAAAAAAGAAAAAAAAATATCATTTAAAAAATCATTACCCTTCCCTGTCACCCCATCCAATGTTTAAAAAAAATGATATTTCGAAAAAAAAGGAAAAAAACATTGAAAAAATCATTCCCTCTCCCAACTTACCCTTCCAATGTTAAAAAAAAATTTCAAACATTTAAAAAAACTGTATATCATACGTTCAAATCAAATTCAATTGGTACTGCATGTGGCCTCAAAACGTTCCGGTATCGAAACGGCCGCATCTAAACCTCCCATGCAACCAAATACACGTGGTACAAAAATTCTTCATAAGAATGAACGACTTGGTTAAGATCATTAAGTTATGAATCATTAAGTTATCTATAGTTTAACCATTCAATAATACGGCGCTGAAATGTCCTGGCGCTGAATCGACGGCGATGAAACGGCGGCGCTGAAACGTCCCATTCCGGGCTGTAGCTGCTAAAGTAAAGAAGCAGTTTTATACATCACTACATGTTAGATATGCTTTACTGCTATATTACACTGCTACGAAATATACATGTATGTTTCACAACATTCGCAATTTTCTAAAAAGAAACTGCTACAAAAAAGTAGCAGCTTCTTTCGATATTGTATTAGCTGGCTAGCACAACTGCTAACGGTTGTTAGCTTGCTACAAATAGCAGTTTGCTTCTTACTAACCCATCATTAGCATCTACAGACTGTATATAGAGAGATTTCCTGAAATTATAGCCTTCCAGGAACAACCTGGCACGTAGCCTATTTTACAAGTACGGTCAGACATCAGGAGGAAAGTAGATACAAAACAACAGAAAGGTACATTTTCAAAATGATGGCCATGAAAAGTACCGACGAAACTAACAGAATGCAAGTAATTATTCGTACGATAGACACGCAGCGGGAGGCTGCTCAATCATGTGGAAGAAACAAGTTACTACTACCTGTAGCAGATAAATATGATACTGAGGTTTGCAGAAAGATCCTAGAAAGGATATTTATGAGGACTAATATTAAAACAAATCTGCATATTCCCAGAAAGAGGAATACGAAAAATAAGACAGGTTCAAGAAGAGAAAGAGATAGATAACAGCAAATGAACGTGAAAAAAAGACAATATAGCGGCCTCAAAGAGACATAGATGCCGTCATATTGAATCCGGTGGGAAATCATATGCTGATCTTCTGAAACAACTCAAACAGAATGTTAATCTGTAAGAACTGCGTGTAGAAACGAGAAAGTTTCGGAAGACTAGAGGAGGCGACATGCTTCTTACAGTAAAGGGAGTTGAAACGAAAATTGGGATGTTGAAAATTGCTACTGTGAGCAAGATCATCCAAGTGAGGACACTAAAGGAACCAGCAATGAAATTTATGATATTGACGCGGATACAGAACACGAAATTAAGGATGCAATAGAAAGGCGAGAGTATCGAAGTGAAATCGTTGAGAGCCACTCCCACTGAAGGCCAAACAACGATGGTAGGAAACCCCGCTAGTCTGGGAACTCCTGGCTTTTTGAGAATGGGGTAATTTATACAGATCGAATGGTGTCAGTGCAGAATAAAAGAGCGTGTGACTATACCCAGATGCTATAAAAGTCTGCAGCACGGACAATACGCTGCTAATTGTGATGAACCAGATAGATCTAGATGTTATTTGAACTGTGGGGACGAGCCACGGATACGCGTATAGGAATGTAGCAGAGAACAACCCTGTTTTTGCTTGCGATGAGAAAGGACACATGATGTGCGCTGGCAAATTGTCCTAGACGCCCATAAACTGGTGAGAGAGGAAAAAGAGAAGAGGACTAAAGGAACATAATTTATCCCAACCTCAGTAAACAGTAAAGGAAGGGACTGCGCCGGACGGTATACCGAGGAGAACTATATATTGCTGAAGAAAATACGAAGGTGATTAAGAATAAAGGAAAGCTAACGGTACATCAAGAAAACGAAGACAGAGGGTTAGTGGCGATGAACTTAATGTACAAAATGGCCAGCGAAAAGAGGGCAGACATCATAATTATGGCGAAGCCACAAAAAAAAAGAGAGTTTACCAAACAGCATGGTTAGTAGATAAACGACTGATGTAGCTATAAAACATGCACTAATTCGGTGGGCGCAATAAAAGAAGGCAAAAGCGATGGCTACGTGTGGGTGGAGACCGGCTCACTATAATATATCGGTTGTTATATATCCCCCAATATTACTGGCTGCTTTCCTCTAATCCCTGAGGAACGATATGAAGAAGCTTTATAAGAAATTATAGTAGGAGGAGACTTTCAGGCGAAATCAATGCATGGGGTTAAATAAAGAGGACATAAATGGAGGGAGTGTTTCTTGCGGAATGGCTAGACGAGGAAAACCTGCTTGTGCATAACAAGGGGGGACATTCCGACATTTGCGAGAGGAAATAGCTGCTCACATATCGACCTGACATTTAGTACCAGAGGATTTGTCAAATGCATAACCAACCGGGAAGTGGTAGAGGAAGAAAGCTTGAGCTTTCCACACCATATATTCTTCCAAATATGCAAGGAAAAAAAGAAGTGATGAGCAAGATAAAAGATCACCAACAGTTGTTCAGATGGCATGAACAAGAGTATTGAAGAACTCTGGTAAGATCTGCACGACAATATCAACCCAGCTATGGGTGCAGAAAAAATAACTTATGCCATAACAATAATATGTAGCAGGGTCTTCAGCAAAAAAAAAAAACTACTACTCCGACCAAGACACCAGTATTACCTATGCGCTCTGATTAACCGTGGATATGGAGAATGCCTTCAATTCAGTACCGTGGGAAGGAATCCTGGGGAAGTTGAGGACAATGAGGATCGCAGGCATATCTTTGCGACGTGTTGGCAAGTTTCCTGAGGGTAGGACTCTGATAATTGATAATAGCAGCAGAACGGAGGTGTCATTGTGTGTTGTTCCCAAAGACTCAGGTGCTGGGACCGATGCTATGGAATTTATATTATAACGACGTCTCAAGGCTAGGATGTGCAGACCGACGTACACATGTCGGATACGCGGATAACTTCGCATTGTGACCAAATAAGCATTACAGTTGAAGGCGATGAAACTAGCGCTGCAAAAAAGCACGAGGCTGTACTCTCAATTGAGGCCGAAAGAAGATGAAAATTATCCTGGATGAAATCGTTGAGGACCAGAAGACGATACACTACCTTGGAGTTTTACCTGACAGGAAATATAAGCATGGCGATACATGTAAACAGGACGGCGAAAAAGGCAGGCAAAGCTATAGCGACCATAAGCCGACTTATGCCTAACATCGGTGACCCAAAAGAACGTAGTAGGAGAATACTAAGTTCACTTGCGGAAATCATCATATGGCGCGTCTATTAGGGAAAGCGTCGTTAAAAAGGAGGTATACAGAAGAGTCCTGGAGAAGGTGCAGCGCAGAACTGCTATACTTATAACAAGGGCCTATAAGACAGCGCCTACGAATGCACTGTTGATTATGGCGAGGATACCCTCGATAGATCTCCAGGTGGAATATATGACTGCTGTAGAGAAGAAGGCTGTGACCGACAAGAAGCAAAAGTTCTTAGAACTATCGAACAAGTGGCAAGATTAGAGTAGGAGAACCAACTTAAAGATGTTAGATCCTGGCTAGTCAGATAGCGCGGGGAGGTGAATTGCTACCTAACGCAACTGCTGTGCGAACACGGAAACTTCCGGGCCTACTTAAAACGTTTTAAAGTTATCGAGTCGGATGCCTGTATTTACTGTGAGGTGGTCGACAGGGTCGAGCATACCTTTTTCGAATGCCCACGGTGGAGTGCCCACAGGAAGAGAGCTGAAAAAGTGACGGGGGAGCTGAATGTAAAAAATATCATTGATAAGGTGTTTCGTTAAAGAAGAAAGCTGAATAGCTGTGGACAAAATGGTCACGACATCCTGAAGGAAGGCAGTCGAGGATGATGAACAATCAACATAGATTCGTGAAAGCCTAACTGACCGTATGAGTCGTCTTCTATGAAATTATGCTAGCGCAGTTTCGTAGGGGATCAAGAACATCTCAAGAGAGAGGTTTTTTAGTCGGTAGAAATCCGGCACACCCCGACGACACGGGTCGCTAGAAGTCTTTCGAAGATTTTTCCCTCTCTCGTAGTAGAGTGGTGGGCACTATCGATGGCGACTATCGATAGTTGTAACTATTGATAGTTGACTGTCAAGGCTATCGATAGTGCCCACCACTAAGATAATTCGATGACCAAGTTTTTTTTTCTTTAAATTTATTTGCTGTATTAATATTGTTAATGCATAACGGATGGTGCAGAATTCCCTTTTGGTTTATTCATTATAATTACAAAAAAAAATCAAATTAATTACAATGGAATCAGAGAATCATAGAACAGATGAATATTTAGAAAACTCCAGTGAAGAAATTGCAAATATTGTAAAAGTGGGTGGTGATTTCCTAGAAATTGGACAAAGATAAAAGATTGTTTGAATATGAAGGTTTAGATGAATTATCTAAATGATCCCAGGCAAACTTTAAAGGAGCAAGTTCTTTGTCTCAGTTTTTAAAACTCAACAGTTATCATCACTTGAAATTTGGAATTAAGGCAAAATAGTAAAAACTTTCAAGTTATACTGAATATAAAGAAATTAAAGCAATGAAATGACGACTATTTATTATAACACAGTGACGAATTAAGACCTTTCTGCATCTTTAAGAAAACTGGCTTGAAACCTTCACGTGTATATTGAATTGTTATATATCCTAAGTAAATTAATTGACACGTCTGCCAAACGTTGTTTCATGCATTTGCGGATCCTAACTTTAAACTGGTATTGGTTGCTTCAGGAAGAAGGAATGTTTCTCTTAAACTAAAGGTTAGTAAAACATTTATATTTACAATCTACACATCTTCTCGTTTTTGTACTACTATACGTTACGTTTATAAATAAACTGGATTTTGTATTTATTTTTAATGTTTTTTGCATATAATAATTTTTGGTTAGGCGGAATAGTTTAAACACAGCATTTTAAATAGCAACTCAAGAACATACTAACAATTCAGAACAAATAACAATAAATATTTAAATTTTGGACTATACTTTTTTTTTTTAAAAAACCGGTTTTATACTGGAGCCTTTTAACGGTAACAGTAAGGGAAAACCCTAACTTTTTACCTGATGGGGTTCAATTAGGATTGGGGCGTTTATTATCAACAGGGAATAACAATGAATTAAGTATTAGCAAATACCTAAACGAGGATTACTATTATGCAAATTACGCTCCAGTTTTGTTGCGAATTCATTTTCGAGTATTTACAATTAAACAAGTGTTTTCTGTTCCTGTAGTTTTTGAACGCATATCCATTTATTATTAATCAAATTAACTGGTCACTTGAAAGAAATATATTTAATCTCTAAGATTTCTTTGAAAACGTTTTAACAAAATTAATGCAATATAGCCGCATTTCCTTTTATTATAATTTATATATTTTAAAGATGTGTCTTGTCTCTGATACCTTACTTTAGTGAATTGCCTTGTGATTGACCGATTTTCTTTATAGTTTTCTGCAGAAACAGCACAAACCACTTTACTGACTCACCAGCACGGATCCCGTTTTCGTACGAATACCGATTGTACCGGCCAGTAGTTAGAGCGCGGTCGAAATCTTACGGCCCTAATTTTTCTTGTGCGTGCGTCTTATTATCGGTTAACACCAAAGTAATATACGCGGCTATGGCTCCAAAATTTCTTGAGCGCCAACGTCAAAGAAACGGACGTTAACAGTCGAGGAGCAGAACGTACTTCGTGACGTGGCAGCAAAACGGTTGTATTACAGCGTTATACAATGTAGTAAGTGAGGACGTACTCTTGTTAGGTTGATTCGTGGACCACCTCTCCGATGGCATATCGAAGCGATAACTGGAACTGATTATGCGCGTGGGGTAAGGCTTAAGTAAGCAGGTAAATGAAGGTGCAAGGTATTTATACTGTAATTAGGAGCAAAATTATTGATAAACTCTATTGAGCATCCAACAAAAGACCCTAGAAATTTCTGTAGAAGTATTAATAATAGGATAGATAAACTGGAACTAACATTCCTCTACTATGATTTCATTTTATGAAAGATAGCCGGGATAGAAAATAAAAAAAAAAAAATAGGTGCTAAAAATATAAATGCTATATGTTCCGATTTTGTAAGGTGTTGTCCCGTTGTTTCGGCGAACATATTAATTGTTTCCGGTATGCAACTGATTATAAAAGAAATCGGAAAATTCTTAATTAGGTGAGTTAGTTATGCCAGAATTACTGTACTAGATCGAGAGCGTCTGAGAAGTATGACTGGGCAAAGAAAAAATTGACCCTGAAGCAGATATACCTACTATGAGCAAAAACTATAAAGCTTAGTATAATTAAAATTCATTCTAGTTATATTAGCTTTTAAAACATTATATAGGTATATACATATATATGTGAAATTTAAATAAAATTATTTGTTATTAGGTATGTACTGTACTCTTTTTTGATTGTTAGCTAAAATTGCCTCCCCCACAGGTAGTAGGAAAAAGGGTTTCGAAACTTAATTGGTCTCACAAATAGGTTAAACTGCCTCCCAAACCTTAGTAATCGTAAACTCCAGCTATTATTGTGTTATTACATATTTATCAACCGGGAGCTAATTTATATGTCAGATAGCTTCAAAATTATGGGGAGACAATTTAACGATTATTAACAAGTTGCTCTTTTATCTCGGGAGGCAATTTAACTGGTAGTCATTCCCCCGTTTTTTTTAATTCTGTTGTCAGGGGTCGGCATTCCGACAGGTTATGGCATTCCCTAATTTATAGTAATCTATAGATATCGGGCTTAAAGTATTGGCAACATATGGAAAATTATTTTTATTTTAATTCATTTTATTAAAATAATCGTACTTTTTGTGGGGAATGTTCTAAATGTGTTTTTACACATATCACGTTGGATCATTCAGAATGCAAATTTTAAAAAAAAGTATGCCCATGAATCAGTTAAAATATGAGGTAATATGGACTTGATATCCAAAATGTCATTTGAAAAAGTTGCTCCGCATTTACTTTTGAAGTATTTTAAAAAAAATTGTTAAACACATTAAAAACATTATTCTTCCAAATATATTTTTTTAAATAAGTTAAACATTTCCAATTTTTTCACACTCAGTAGCTGAAGTTGGAGCATGATATGAAGTTACATCATTTTTTAAAGAACAGACAAATTAAGTTATATACACTGAAGAACCGATTCATTTTTATAATACGAAATTCTGTTCGTAAGCTTAAACTAAATATTGAGTTAAATATGGGCGAAAACAAAATAATTGGTTTAATTCAATTTCAAATTCTTTTATTCATTCACCCTTTATTTATTCGAAATAACGAAAATATTTTGTTGGATTAACTAATTTTTTCATGATAAAATTGTGTTAAAATTATTTTACTGTCCTATAATTATAATTGGTTTTGGGTATTGAGCCTTATACCATGATAGGAAGAGCACTACCCAATGACGTATATTCCTGAGAATATTCCTACAAAGCACAAGTAAAGATAACCATCATATCTTATCTCAATGTTGGAAGTTGATTTATTGTGATGGTGACATAATCCTAAAGAAAAATTGTAAGACGTTACTCTTCTCATAGAGGATTTTATTTGAAAACTATTGATAGGACTGGCAATTTCGTTTTTTGTTGACAAATCTAAAAAAAAATCTCTTGTTTTCCTTTTAGATGCCGCTATAAAAATACATTGCAAGGCGGACTTGTTGCGAACATGGGAGGCTTGTTGTGAGAATGACTAGTCAGATAGTAAGGGCCAGAGAGAGATTCGAAAAGAAGACACAATGACAGCATGAATGTTGTTGATAAAAACTTGATGTTTAATTAAGCCAATATACATTTTTGTTTTAATTTATACTTGTTTGATTTTTGTCTTAGTCCTAATACTTTTTAAATTAGAAAGAACAAGTTTTTGAATATATTACAGTAACTTCTGTTAGGTTTACATTGTGTAAATCGTATGTGGGCAACGACGCGGCTCGCGAGACATTTTTGAGAAAACTACCAATTAAAAGAAGAAAAATTAGTTTATCGATTTATTATAATGTTTCGTTACCTATTTTTTCATTTCATTTTCTTTATTTTTAATAAATTGCATTATAGATAAACATTGGTCGTATATTGTTTCATGTCTGATATCTATCTCGCTTACAAGTTATGAAACACTACTTTAAAATACACTACTTTTAATACGCGGCCCGCGCGAACGTTAATTTATACATTAAAGTGTTGGCCCACACGATGTCCAAGGTTTCCCATACTGGTGGTTAAATGAATTCTGCCAGAATAGTCCTTTTTTAACGTTTCAGCTACTTATTTTACAGCTTCTAAGTTTGAGCTTAGGGTTTGTGCTGGCCACCCAAAAAAACAGAAGTTGTATTGCTGACCGAACGTGGGATTCCTCCGAATCCGCTGAATGTCGTACCGAGACGATCCACGACATCCGAGTCTGTGAGGTACTAGGAGTACACAGAACAGTCCGTATCACGTACTGGGACCATATTTTGCTTCGTGGCGAATAAAGCGGCTCAGAAGGTCACTCTTACTTAGCCGACTGATTGGCCAACGTCGGTTGGGCCATCGGGTAACTTAAACGCCCAGCTTCTGATGTCGATGTCGGAGTCCATTCTCCCTCTACGGCCATGAGATCTTGGCAGACGCGCTTCGGAAGAGAGAAGTACCGGCAAGAGGATGGTCCGCAGTCCAAAGAAGGGGAGCTCTCCGAATATCAATTTCCTGCAACGGTCTTGAGGCACAGCGACCTACTTATAGCAGGAGTAATTCCTAATAGACCTTCTAGTCATAGCAGAAAAGGCCAAATCTACCTGGGACAAGCTGGAAGGCGAATCAACATGGCAAGTGGGAATATGGAGAGAGCGTACCCGTGCAAGCCCTGTCAGGAGGCAATTGGGACGCGGAGCACCAAAGGCAGATGGACGGTTTGATTAGCGATCTTTCCAGTCTGGATGGGACAGAGGATCACGGATAGGTTGACTATTACCTCACTCGGTGCTGACGGCACGGTACTTTAACGATTACTTACGCCAGAGGGGAAAGTGTGATAGGGCTCTGTCGGTACCAGGACAGCGACCTGTGACGTATTTGCCATACATTCTTCGAATGCGTAGGTGGGCAGTCGCACAGAAAACAACTGGAACGAGATATCGAGTACTCACACCAATCGGGGAAATCTAATTCGGGTATGCTGCAGGACCGGGGGGCATGGCATAGGGTCTCTTGCCTTCCGCGAAGACGATTTTTGACCGCTAAGAAGCAGAGGATGGCGGTTGCTAAATATGGCACTCCATTCGAGGATGTGGGAAACGATACCGAGTGGAATCTTGCGTTGACGGGGTGTTTTCGATCCCTAGGATACTCCAACGCCTTATTCCAAACCAAGAGCCGACAAGGGCAACGGGAATGACAACTTTGAGTCCCTGCACTACCAACAAGAAGTGTCAAACTTTGTTAGGCTTCCACGAATTGCAAAACAGAAAAAAATTTCCTAAGGTTTACGAAAGCAGTGTACTTAGGTAAAACCAACCAAACTGATTGTAAGAGTTCTTTAATTTTAAACAAGGATAAAGCCCAATACCTTTCCAGAAGAGTTGTCGTACACTATTGGCCCTGAACGGGAATATTGGAGTGATAGGGAGCCGTCGAGCTAAGGAAGTAACACCGCAATACAGGCGGAAGCAGAGGCCGAAGTTTTTTGAATTTGCCCCAGAGAGTTCGCCGAAGCGGCAAAACTCGACCTTGACATCAGAAGGCCTTCATTTTAATAACGAAGAGTCTAACTCTTCGTTGCTCTCTTCAGCCAAGATGGCTTCTCATCGTCTGTGCTGATAAAGAAGCGCCGAATAGCTAGTAAGTACTGTTGGTAATCTAATCAAATCTTTGGAAAGCGCAAGAATCAGGACGGCTCTTGGATAGAATATACACTACGCATTGCATATATTCCGGATGAAGGGAGTAGATAACTCCTTCAGAAGTGGTATTAGCACGAGTGAGAACTATGAACCACTCACCCTTTACCTACATGGGTATAAAGTTTTACGTAAACCATATTTCGGCCTATACCGCGGTGACATTAAAGTTAAAATTTAATCTTAGCCGATTGCGGACGTAAATGCGGCATTTTATTCTAAATAGTTATTTCCAGGGACCAGTTATAGATGACGGAGAGAAGCATCACCATATGTTAGGCGTTGGAGAATCTAATGATGCACATGATTTAGGTTTTTCTGATTCTGAAATAGAGGTTGCTTTTAGATATGATGAATCCACGTAAAGCGGCGTGGTATAGACGGTATCACTACTGATATTGTGTTAAGGGCTTAAGAAACAGTACCGCATTTTTTCGTGAAACTTTTTAAATAACTGTTTAGATAAAGACTTTTGAGGCTCGCTGGAAAAGTCAATTAGTTAAGTTATTCCTGGTGGGTAAAAATGATATGATATTCAAGTAATTATAAATGAATAGAAGTTTTACAGCGTGAGGTCGTAAATGTACGTCTCCTCCCGCGCCCCTTATGAAAGGAATAGGATTAGAGCAATGAACAAAACGGGTGGAATTAGAGACATAATAACCCTATAGATGAAATTCACAAAATGTCTGTAATTA